>JAOUQT010000026.1:7483034-7503084 GCA_025769995.1 Xyliphius kryptos | reverse complement strand
AATAATGGAAAAGACAAAAGTTAGAAAAGAAAGAAAAGGAAAAAGAATAAAGAGAGTTAGATATGATCAACTTTCTAATGGACAATTCAAACACAAGTTGTGCAGAGAGCAAGCCACTCGAACAATTAGAACAATTAGACTAGCGCTTTGGCAGCATAAATACAGGGTAGAACCAGAAAGTGACACAGACATGAGGGCACCCTGGGACATAAAGCAGTCAGCCACTCCACCGTCAACAAACCTGAGTGATCTCGTGAGAGTGGCCGGGCAACAGCATCCAAACATCCCGGTTTACAAAAACACTCTATGACCATTAACCCTCCAGCTCTGAGCCTTGAACTATAGGGGAATTTGATAGATATGCTTGACTAAATAAATCACTTTTCAGCCTAGACTTGAAAACTAAAATTGTGTCTGAGTCACGAATGCTAACTGGAAGATTATTCGATAGATGTGGGGCTTTATAAGAAAATGATCTGCCCCCTGCTGTAGCCCTCATAATACGAGGTAATAGTACGAGCATGAAGCCTGCACCTTTTGATCAATGTCGGCGTGGTGGATTATAAGAAACTAGAAGTTCACTAAGGTACTGTGGCGGGAGACCGTTAACTGCTAAGCGAGCCAAAGTATTTTTTAATCAATACAAAATTGCAGCCAGTGCAGTGTGGATAAAACAGGGGTTTGTTTATGCACCTACTGGAACAAGCAGACAACAAGGCATTACAGTAATTAAACCTAGAGGTAACAAATGCATGGACAAGTTTTTCTGCATCATTCAATGCCAGCATATTTCTGATCTCAGCAATGTTTCTAAGGTGAAAATGCTATCCTGGTGGTATTATCTACATGAGATTTGAAGGAAAGTCTAGAATCAATAATCACACCAAGGTCTTTTACAGCTGTACATGGTGTAATTAAAAAACCATCCAAAAATAATAAAATATCAGAAACTTTACTTCTTTCTGTCTGTGGTCCTAATACAAATACTTCAGTTTTATCAGAGTTAAGTAAAAGAAATTGTTTAACATCCACTGTCTAATGTCTTTCACACATTCCTCAACTCGAGTAAATTGGTGTCTGTCGTCAGGATTGGCTGACACATATAACTGGTTATCATCAGAATAACAGTGAAAGTTGATATCATGCTTGCGAATAATATCACCCAGAGGTAGCATATATATAGAAAATAGTAACAGGCCTAAGACACAACCTTGTGGGACACCAAACTTTACCCTACTGCTCATAGAATAGTAGCCATTTATATCTACAAACGGATAATGGTCAGTCAAATTAGACCTTAACCATTACAGGACTGTTCCTTTTATTCCAACAACATTTTCTAGCCTATAAAGATAAATAGCTTGATCAATGGTGTCAAAAGCTGCACTTAGGTCAAGCAATATAAGCATAGAAGCATAACCCTAATCAGAGGCCAATAATTTACAACTTTAACCAGTGCTGTCTCTGTGCTATGATAGGGCCTAAATTCTGACTGACAATTTTCAAAAGTATTATTTTTATTCTACAACCTTTTCTAGGATCTTGGAGAGAAAGAGGAGTTGAATATCGGTCTATACAGATGGCAGGCATCAAGATTAGTTTTTTTAATCAAAGGTTTAATAACTGCTAATTTAAATAATTTGGAGACATATCCAGAACTGAGTAAGGAATTTATAATTTATATGAGAGGTTCTGATTATTTCTGGAGTAACGTTGTGTGTATTGGATTTTATATAGATGTTGTAGATTTTGATGATGAAACTAGTGAAATTTATTCTTGTCTCATGGAGTGGATTAAAGTATGATAATCTCTGGTCTAAGGTAAATATATTTTGACGTCTAGTTGACTTGAATTACTCGGGTTAAGATTTAAAGTATTAATTTTGTGCCTTATATTTTTAACTTAATCACTGAAAAAATTCTTAAAGTCGTCGCAGTTACAACCTGATAGTGGGGACACTTCTACAATGGTATTCTTCCTAGTTAGTTTTGCTACAGTCTTAAATAAAAAGCGAGGATTATTTTAGTTTTTTTTCTATTAGTGAGGAGAAATATTTTACTCTAGCAGCACTAAGAGCTTTCCTGTAGTTTATAAGACTCTAGTTACCTGGTGGTCTGTTGTAGGTCTGTGCAAAATCATTATACCATAGTGCTAGTTTTCTCTTTTTAATTATTCTTCTTTTAATCTGGGCGAAATATTAAATATAGGTGCTCAGCTGTATGATTAAGCTCAGTGGGACTGAAGGGGGGTACAATCGTAGTTGATAAATTTGGGAGTTTACTAGTTGTAAATGTGCGTTTGATGCTGTACTGGTGTAAAACTACTAAAGCTACTATTTTGGTTCATAGTAATTTTAAATAAAATAAACAATGGTCTGAAATAAGATCAAACTGTGGAAGTGTAACTATACCGTCTAGATCTAATCCTAATGTAATATCACACTAGTGTGTTACCGCCCTTATGAGTTGGTCCTATTACACTTGACAAGAGTGCAGTCTGGGATATGGAGTACTTTAAAAAAACACACTCAACACAATTTAAAGATAAAATCGAACGAAGACAGGAAGCAGAAAAATAGTGCATTTTTCCATGCTATGCTAGTTTTTGTGCTGGTTTATGACCTGGGTTATGGATTTGTCTGTTTACCGCCGGTTTGAAGGTTGACGCTTGTGTAAAAATGGGAGGAGTTAAACGGAAAAAAACTGAAAGGAAGACAGAGCAGTTCCTCTTCATAGTGCGCGCTGTTGTCTACACCGAGGAGCGGGACGGGGCGCTAACAGGTTTTGCTGGGACTGATTTTGGCCCTAAATCTGAACAGAACAGGGTGGAGACCAGGAATGTGACGCGGCGCCATACTACAGTCCGTGGACCGGGAGGAAAGCGAGACTTCCCGACCTTAAAACTTTCATTTTACTGGCCACTTCAGAAAAAAAAGCGCCTTGTTATAAAGACTCGAAGGTAAGAAACAAAGTAAAGCCGCTCGAGCACCTTGAAGTTTTCGATAGAACTCGCAATAACCTTTTGGTTGGAATTGCGCGAATCTGTGAATTATTTAGTCCAGCATACAATTCACACAAACCACCGTTCAAGATGCTGCGGGACTGTGCTTTCATACATTTATTAGAAAGCATATTGAACTGAAGAATACCGAGCTACGACAACAGGGGGAAAAAAACTTTTGCCCTTGTTTTCCTGCTTTTCTGGAGGTAGGGCTCATCATTCCACAAAGCCTGCATTGTACTAGGAGATAAACTAGACAGGATTATAATGTATATACACGGTGTTCGACGTAGCTTGGGCATGGACTGATCGTTTTCTATATCTGTTTCCTAGAATGCCATATTCAAAAATATCCGAATATCCGAATAATTCCAACTTGATCTTATTTAAATATAAAACTTCACCTACAACTGACAATTCTAAAAATCAGACGAGGACATTTTTTTTTAATTGCACAAGCACATGTCCCAGCCATCACCAAAGTAGTAGACTTGAGTATCAGCTTATCTAATACATTACCTGCATGTTGCATTACAAGTTTCCTTGCCTTAGTCTTATCTTTTGGGACTTTGATTGATATTTAGACCTTACAGTCTGCGTTATACAATTTACACCAAAATTAAGAATCCGAATGGGTCGCTGATATTTAGTCGTGACTATACATTCTATAGATTATTCTATTATTCTATTCTATAGTACTATTCGTAGTTGCTGAGAGTTTAGTTCTTATTTAAAATTACACGCCAACACTGTAAATATGTAATACCAATGTAAATCAGACAACTTGACAAAATTGACATAGATTTGCACCTAGTATTACTGTGTATATACTCTTTGATTTGCTGTGGTTTAAGGGAAGTTAAAGAAACCTGGGAAGATACTGTCTATAGAAA
Organism: Xyliphius kryptos; assembly: GCA_025769995.1. Lineage (NCBI taxonomy): Eukaryota > Metazoa > Chordata > Actinopteri > Siluriformes > Aspredinidae > Xyliphius > Xyliphius kryptos. The sequence continues at coordinate 7,499,190 of JAOUQT010000026.1, read as the reverse complement.
TAACAGGGTTTTGCCTTTCTACCCAAGGCAATGTTAGACGTCTCTAGATACAGTACGTCAGGGTGTGCTAACCTGAAAACCTAATAGTTGGGACTGTAGAATATTTAGTCAATGTCATACGCTGTTATTACTTTGTAATGGTTGGCTGCACAGATGTGCTTCATGGTATGGGGATAAGCTGACTAAGAATCACAGTCTTTTGTCATCTGTTGAAGCAACATGGAGGAGAACCACTGTTATTAGCTCTCCGCTCTTTTTTCCAGCAGTGCATGCAGTTTCATTGATCTCTCCATGCTGCACAATAGCTTAACTATTATTATTATACTTATACTTAATTATTATTCACTTCATAGACAGTATGTAAACACGCAAGTAAGTTTTTTGGATAGTGGATGTATCTAGGAAACCAGAATTTAATCACAATATACTCGAGTGTCATGAGAGAAAGGAAAGTATTCTAAAAGTAAGAAAAATCATACTCAGGTAGACAGTGGTAGATTGTAGTTTTAGAACATAAAGACATTATATTATTATTTGGAAACAACAAACAGCTGTAGTCGGACATGAAAATGACACAATCATTAAATTAATTTTATTATTTCATAATTTTTAATATATTATTGTAATATATTATTGTTAGTTATCGGAATATGTATCAGATGTACTTGTATACAGATTGCATTACTTCACCCAAATGAGAATGGGTTCCCTTGTGAGTCGGGTTCCTCTCAAGATTTCTTCCTTACTTCTACGGGGAGTTTTTCTTTGCCACTGTTACTCGTCTGGGATAAAATATTTTTTTTTTTGTAAAGCTGCTTTAGGAGAATGTTCATTGTTAAAAGCGCTTTATAAATAAAATTGAATTAATTTTAAACTCGCATCCATTTCTGCATGATGTTTAATATCATGACTTTGTTACATATAACCCATTGGAAAAACAGGCCATGCCAACCACAATCAAGAGCAAGCAAATGTGATGCTTCTCAGCGGACATTTGACCGAATTTAAACGTCAAAATGTGTTTTCATTTCAACTTTGAATAAATATTTAAGTAATAGTTAAAGTTGAAAATCATTTAACTCAGAAAGTTAATAAATCACTTATAAATTAATGTTAATATTTCGTTTGAACGTTTAAACACTAAATTCCTGCATTTTACTATTTTGTTAAATAACATTTATACGTTTAAATACAGGGCGGCACAGTGGCCTCTCCTCCAGAAAATTTGTGTGTAGAGTTTGTATGTTCTTCCCGTGTTCACACGAGATTTCTCTGGGTGCTGTCGGTTCCTCCCTTATTACAAAGAAATGCGCGTTAGGTTAATTGATGTCTATAAAGTGGCCCTTGGTGCGTCAATGTCTGTGTGACTGTGTGTCCTACGATGGAATGGCCCTATTTATTCCTGTCCTTGCACCTAGAGTTGCCGGTTGGACACCGATGAAGGCAAGTTTATTTCTATAGCACATTACCGAATGGCAATTAAATGCATTACATAAGAATAAGAATTGAATTACTATAAATCTCACAAATATTTCCGAGGCAGCTGTGGCCTAATAGACAGGGTAGAGGGCTTGGGACCAAAAGATCGCTGGTTTAATCCCTATTCCAGGCAATTTGATTTAGAGGTCAAATTTCAGCTGGTTTACATGTGTACATTTAGCTTCAAAAAGCATTTTTACTTAATATTTTTTTAAATATTTGATAGCATTATACATTATAAGTAGAACTACCCCTGTATTTGGCATGTACCTAAAAAAGAAAAAAAAAATCGGTCATCAACAAAAATAGATTTTTTAATTCAGTCTTAAGGTGTCTCACAAAAATCTGTCCCCCAAATACAAGTAGTTTCCGGAAATTAGACAATATCAGGAGAAGACAATCTGACAAAATTGTAATAGGTGCTTTAGTGTTGTTTATCTTGTGTTTTTTTTTTTATCCGTCTCTACGTGTTGTGAACATAAATATGTTGGGTCTAAAAACAATGAGGATGTGACTTGCCCTAGAACAGGTTTTGCCCTGCAATAATAGGTTGTTAAGACTAAACACGGTTCATCATTATGACTTTGGCTTGTAATATATTACATTTTCCCAGTATTCAGTCTCTTAGTTGAGGATAAAAGCAAGTTGCCGTTTTGGAAAAGTGCAAGAGGTTGTTTGACGTGCACTTTTTAAAGTGTTTTTCCAGCTGTAATATTTTGCTTTCTTAAATTGAGGAAGAATTCTATTCCACCTTCATATGCCATCTGACATTTTATAAAGACATAGGTTCGTATTAGTTCCTTTATTGTTCTCTGTCAATATCTGGCCTGTCAATTGAACTGTAATCGTGTGGCGTAGATCAGTATAGGCTCTGGGTCAGTGACATCTCACTTCCTGTTTCAGTAGCAAAATATCAATCTCCACAATCAAAACACAGTTGCAGTTTCATAGAGTCAGCAATATTTAAAAAAAACAGCATGTCCACTTATAATTGGCAAAGAGACTGGTTCTCAGTCTTTGCTCTATTTCATCCCAAAAATGTTATATGAAGTTAAGATTAGGACTCTGTGCAGGCATGTTCATTCACACCAGACTCCATGTCTTCCATGTATTTACGGACCTTGTTTGTACACTGGTGCACAATCATGTTGAAAGAAGAAGGGCCAACTGTTCCCACGAAGTTGGGAGTACGGAATTGTCCAAAATGTTTTGGTATGATAAAGCATTTATACACCTGTGGCCATGGAAGTGATTGGAACACCTGCTTCCTATAATTTGTATAGGTAAACAAATACTTTTGGAAATACATTGTATACCGTGCTAGTAAAATGTTGGTCCCACATTTGCCTTTAGAACTGCCCTAATTCTTCATGTCAAGCAGGTGGTATTCCACATTTCTTTGTTGTAACGTGTGGTTGCATTAGGTTTGCCTTTCTATCACTTTTCATCTCTGATTGTACTCTGACCTCTCAAGGCATTTTCATCCACACAACTGAGGCTCATTGGATAGTTTCTCTTTTTTGGACCATTCTCTGTAAGTGATGTTTGTGCCAGACCAGCCTGTCTGGCACCGGCAAGTACAACACGTTCAAAGAAAGTTGTCCCAACCACCTCTACATGCCTAAATGCATTGAGTTCCAGCCGTGTGACTGGCTGGATAGGTTTTTGTGTTAACAAGCAATTGAACAGCAATTAAATACCTAATAAGTGGCATGTGAGTAGTTTTCTGTTTATTGGTTATAAGAAATAACATTATGTAATAATAAAAAAAACAATAGGATTATTGAGTTGAACTTCAAATATACCCCAACACCCAGAGCTTTAATAACCTTTTACTCAGTGTTTCCCAACACCCTGCACTGTGTAAATATGGGCCAGGTCAAGGAAACAAGAGTGTTGTGAGATTAAATCTTAAAAAATACCATGTCTTAAAACACATTTAGGTTAGGTCAGGTATTTCATTAGGTCACTACTTTGTGCCTTTTGTTTTAGCTGTATATGGTTGTATATTCATTTCTGTTTTTATGTGAAGGGCGTGTTTTACAGCAGTGGTCTTTGCAAACAAGTTTCATGAGCTTTTCATATTCTAATGCATTGCTTTACACTGAAAACCTGTGTTTTTTCACAAAAAGCTTATTAGCACTGGTTTTAACTATCATCGGAATTAATTTAAGAACATTTTTAAGGATAAACATGCTAACAGTTACCAGAAACATCTCATTTCATTGCTTGTGAACAATGCAGATTGCCTTCACTACGTTTCAGTGTTAAAACCTTAGGAAATATCAGTGCATCACGCCCAGGCTTGTGCATTCTTGCTAGGACATTTTTGCAGATAATTTGCTACTGAGATCATCATGTTAAAATGGTTGTAAGGTAATGTCTATGTGCATGAAAATATAAATAAATAAATATAAATAAAAATAAATAAAGTACATGTCATCTGTGTGAATGAAAATAAAATACGATGGCTCTCGGAAAGGAAAGTTGAGGCATTGCTGTTTCCTCATATACTGTATAAAAAAATCTAACATTGTATTTTGTATTTGATATTTATGTATACATTAACAGAAAGTCTATCTTTAGGCTTAGCTACTATGGATAACACAGCTTTGCTACAGAAAACTGCCTTTGTGTCAAAAGTTTTCCTTCTTTTGCCACCCCTTCTTTCACCCACAATGAGTCACTCAAAATTGTTTCCATGGTGAAACACAGTACAAATGCATGCACATTCATGAGCAAACCACAAATAACATACTGAAGCTGTAACCGACAAATCTCTTAGCCAATAGGAATTTGGTTCCTTCTGTTTTAATTAAAACCTAAATGACTATAGTTAAGATTAAAAGTGCTCTTTATCTTGGTTTATACTGTATTTATTTAAAAATGACAGTAAATAAAACATTAAAGCATTTGTATGAAACATTTTTTTTTACCCAGGTTGTGTTCCCTGCTCCATCATGGCCCATCGTTCCCAGTGTTCTTCAGTGGGCGACAACCCATTGGATCCTAACTATCTGCCACCACATTATCGGGAAGAGTACAGACTGGCAATAGACGCTCTAGTTGAAAATGGTCTTGATGGATACTATAACTTTCTGCAGAATGCTAATGTTGTTGATTTCCTGTCGAGGCCAGAGATCGAGCATATTAAAAATAATGTGAAATTGCCACAAAGTATTGCCTCTGTACCAGAACTGATATACCATGAAATGGATCAGGATGGTTCATCAGACACATATTGGCCACTGCACTCTGACTTGGATGCACCAGGTTTGGATCTTGGTTGGCCGCTGCAACAACACAGTTTTGTAGGGCCCACTGAAGTTACAACTCTGGTAAACCCCTCAGATCCTGAAATGCCCAGCATCAAGGAACAGGCCCGACGGCTCATTAAAAATGCGCAACAGGTCAGTGTGTATGATATAGTAATGTTAAATAAAATAAAATGCTCTATTATTTAGCACATACTTCTATATTTCAGTGTATTTCATTACACTATATTTCCAAAAGTATTCACTCAACTTTGTTAACTCACATATTTAGCTGCTCAACCATGGAAACAAATTCCATGAAGCTCTCTGCGCATTGTTCTTGAGCTAATCTGAAGGCCACATGACGTTTGGAGGCAACCTCTTCACACTATGCGCATCTACTGACCCCTGCTCTGTCAGTTTACGTGGCCTAGCACTTCGTGGCTGAGTTGCTGTTGTTCCCAAACTCTTCCATTTTCTTATAATACAGCTGACAGTTGAGTCTGGAATATTTAGGAGCGAGGAAATTTCACCACTGGATTTGTTGGACAGGTGGCATCCTATAACAGTTCCACGCTGGGATTGACAGAGCTCCTGAGTGACCCATTCTTTTAGAAATATTTGTAAAAAACAGACTGCATGCCTAGGTGCTTGATTTTATACACCCGTGGCCATGGAAGTGATTGAAACATCTGATTCAGATAATTTAGCTGGGTGAGCAAATACTTTTGGCAATATAGTGTATGTGAGATATAAACTGATTTGCAGCATAAGCAAATAATAATCTAGGATTGATTTAATATATAACCAAATTATACCTCCCTTTACCAATAGGTCATTGCAGTGGTTATGGATATGTTCACTGACATCGATATATTTTCTGATCTACTTGATGCTGCACAACGCCACGTGCCTGTTTATATTTTACTGGACGAACAAAATTCTCATCATTTTTTATCCATGGTGACAAGCTGAAAAGTTAACCTGGAAATGGTTCATGTAAGGGGTTACTTGATTGCCTTCTCTTAATCAGAATATTTATTCTTATTATTTATATTACTGACATAAACAAAAACAATGCACCTGTTTTATGCTGAATGTTACAGATGATGCGGGTGAGGACTGTTGCCGGCATCACGTATTTCTGTCGCACAGGAAAGTCATTTAAAGGACAGGTTATGGACCGCTTTCTTCTTGTTGACTGCAGAGCAGTGCTTAGTGGGAATTACAGGTGAGATTAGGCTTTAAAAATAAACATGAATAAAATAATAAAAATGAATTAGAAGTGTAATAATAAACCAAATCAATAATCATCACTCTTCTTTTTTTTAGTTTTATGTGGACATTTGAGAAGATACACCGTTGCATAGCTCACCTGTTTTTGGGAGAACTTGTGGCAACTTTTGATGAGGAATTTCGCATTCTCTTCGCTCAATCCCAGCCCCTTATTGTTGAAAATTCCCTGGTGCCTATGCCACCTGACAATACTGGCGGATACTTAAGCAACCAGTTTGGATTAAAAAGATCACAGTCCTTGAGGAACCCCAGAGGATATCTTCGGCACACTGAGCTTTTGGGATACCCCTTCGGAGGAGACCGCCTTGATGGTGCTTTGCCCTTCAGAAGGGATGACCCACTCCGCCACTCTGTTGAGCCGGGAGGTGTAGGTTTGCAGATCAGCAAATTCACTTCACAAATGAGAATGCAACAGTCTTACTTGGAGCAAGGCAGGCCAATTATTGCTACACGTCAGCTGGAAATGAATGCGTATAAAAGGCACAGTTATGCAGAAGGCACCCGTGAGAGCTATGCCTCCTCTCGGCAATTCATGAAGCATCGTGTTATGAACAACTTGGATGAGGCTGAAGCACATTATCAAAGAGACCAACAATTCTATCAAATCGAGGGTCAGACAGGACTAGAAAAGGGACATTATGGGTCTTACCAACTTGATCAATACTCTGACCCTATGTATCATTTTGAACTAGAAGCACAAGAAAGTCATAATGTCTTATCTTCTGAAGATCTCGGCAATGATCCAGAAAGCAGGCTCCATCAAGGTGCAGCTCTTATTGGTCAACCAAATCAAAAAAGGCCAACTCTCAGTCATGCATATGCCTGTCAGACCTCGCCCACCCAACCTCATCCTCCAGACCATAAACAATTATTTTCCAGTGGAGAGCAGGGAAGACAGTCCCAAGATCCAAATGTTAAGCAGGGATTGCGAAGCTGGAGGATCAACTCCTATCTTAATACCTATGAAAATGCTGGGGAAGAGGGCTTGCAACAACCTTTGGGCCCAGATGCATTTGATGAGCCACAACAACAAACTGAAAGCAATCAGTACAACCCAGAGGCTCCTGGGTTTCGCTTTAACAAACAAGAACCACCTAGCATTCCAAGTAAACCTAAACCTGATTTACGGCCTCGCTTTGGTAAACCCATTTTACCAGACAGGAAGCAACTAAAGGATGTAATCACTGATCAGACTTCTTCAGGAACAGATTCTCAAAAGAAATCAGCTATTACACCTACACCATTCTCATCATTTGAAACAGACAGTGAAAAGGAGCTGGATTTAAGGGATTCAAAAAATTCAAAGGAGATCAGCATCACCAAACACGACTCATTCCGGAGTCGCATCAACCCAGTGCTGCAGAGAAGCTCACGGTTACGCTCCTCCCTCATCTTCAGCTCATCTAAAATAGAGCAACACAGCTCTACAGTGACTGTAGAGAAACTACAAGAGGATGAGGAGAAAAACTCCATTAGAACCTCTTCCATTGTAGCAGAGATTTTAGAAAAGAGGAGGTCATTTTCTAGGGAGCCTTTCGACTGGAATAAACATAAAAAGATAGATGAAAAAGACAGTAATGGGTTGGTACAAGAGGATGCAACTTCGAAAACAGAGGAGAACCCTGCTAAAAACACTAAGGAAATTAAAGAGGAATCTAAGCATCCTGTGCTTGAAGACAAAGACATTATTAAGCAAACAGAGCCTTCACTGCCAAAACTGACGACCCCAGTATTTGACATGAGTGATCCAGCCAGCCGGCTGCAGTTCTTTAAAGAAATGTCTATAAAGAGAAAAAGCTCCAAAACAGAGGAAGTATTAAATAAACCGCCAGAGCAACTTTCAAAAATAAACGATCCATCTGATATTCAACCTAGCACAGCAGCACACAAAGTTCCATTTATTTCAGTTTCCCCTGAAGATCCCATCTCAAGAACATCAACATCAGCTACTAATGCAGCAACAACAAAAACTTTAGAAAAAATAGACTCTGCTGCAAAACCCTCTTTATTAACAAGGTCAAGGCCTGATGATGAAAAAATAAACATGGATAGTTCTGTGCTGATGGAGAAGTCCACAGATGCTGCAAAGAAAGATACAGCTAAAGAACCAAAGATACCCAAACCCTTTCCCTCACCCAAGTTTACACTAAAGCCTTTCAAAACTTCTCACACACGTCGCACCTCGTGTGGCGAAGATATTCTCACAGATGCAACAGATGCTGAAAAAAGTGAACTCAAAAAGAGTCGAAGCCTTAGCTCATCATGCATGCAACAGACAGAGTCCAAGGAAACCTGTAGCTTAAGTCGACAAGGCTCCAACATGTCTCTTAATAATACAGGCTCCGAAGGTAAAGACACTAAGGCACTTGATTTTCTGAAGAAGCAAACACAGAGACTAAAGGGTATTCTTGGGCCCAAAGGAGAGAAAAAGAATTTGGGGGGAACTGCAGATGACAAGCAAATGGCAACTGTCCCAGAAGTGTTGGATGAAACTTCATCTAAAGGGAAAGAAACACACCCTGATTCAGTGTCAACAAATACGGACAATTACAGATCATCCAATAAACCAAGTCCATCTCGCTATCAGTCATCTACCTCTACTGTGCTATTTAGCAGCAACCTCAGGGATGACACCAAGGTAATCCTTGAGCAAATCTCTGCAAACAGCCAGAAGAATAGACAGGAGCTGGCTAAGCAAGCTGACGAGACTGGAAATGCTGAAGGGGATAAAGAAGTTCACGTTTCAAACCTCGATCGTGACTCATTCCAGCGATACCAGAATCGAAACCGGTTCAACCGAGCTCAAGCCAACCCTCAGGAGAGGGACAGCCTACTGAAGAGAATAGAGAGTATGCGCAAAGAGAAGAAGGTCTACAGTCGCTTTGAGGTAGTCTGACAATGGCTTGAAGGTGTAGGAAATCAATGCAAAGGCACTCCTTTTACAGAACAGGCAAAAAAACCAATAGTTAATCTAGCAAATGTGAAAGATTATAGCAATTTTGTGCAAGTATATGCACGTATATGTACACACATATACATATATATTCATTGCAGTCAATTGCTAAAATCAAAAAAGTTAATTTTATTTCTCATCTGTACACTCGGTGCCCCATCTTGACAGAAAAAAAACCCCAAAAATGTAGACATTTTTGCAAATTTATTAAAAAAGACAAACTGAAATATCACATGGTAATAAGTATTCAGACCCTTTGTTCAGTATTAATTAGAAGCACCTTTTGAGCTAGTACAGCCATGAGTCTTCTTGGGAATGATGCAACAAGATTTTCACACCTGGACCTAGGGATCTTTTGACATTCTTCCTTGCAGATCCTCTCCAGTTCTGTCAGGTTGGATGGTGAACGTTAGTGCACAGCCATTTTCAGGTCTCTCCCGAGATACACAATTGGGTTTAGGTCAGGACTCTAACTCTGGTTGGGCTAGTCAAGAATAGTCACTTGAGTGACTATTAGAGTTCTTCTGGAGCTTTGTTTTTTTAGGTGAATGGTTAGGGTCTTTGTCTTGTTAGAAGGTTAACCTTCGGCAAATTCTGAGGTCAATAGCACAGGAGCTCTCTGTACTTGGCCGCATTCATCTTTCCTTCAATTGCAAAAAGCCTTCCTGTCCTTGCAGCTGAAAAACACCCCAATAGCATGATGCTGCCACCACCGTTTTATTGTTGGAAATCTTATTTCTCATAGTCCGTGAGTCTTTAATGTGTTTTTTGGACAACTCTATGCAGGCTTTTATATGTCTTGCACTGACTGGCCTTTCTGCCATAAAGCCCAGACTGGTGGAGGGTTGCAGGAGCTCAGGCACAGTGATTTGGGGTTCTAATTTACAGCACTTACCAGGGCTCTTCTACCTTGATTGCTCAGTTTGGCTGGGCGGCCAGGTCTAGGAAGAGAAATGGTCGTCCAAAACGTCTTCCATTTAAGGATTATGGAGGCCATGGTCTGTGCTGCAGAAAATCTTTTGTAACCTTGGCCAGATCTGTGCCTTGCCACAATTCTGATGCTGCTCTTCTTGGGTATTTCCTTCAACCTCATGAATCTCATATGCTCCGACATGCACTGTGAGGTCTTATAGACAGGTGTGTGCCTTTCCTAATCAAGTTCAATCAGTTTAATTAAACACAGCTGGACTCCAATTAAGGAGTAGAATCATCTCAAGGAGGATAAGAAGAAATGGAAGGTATGAATGTCACAGCAAAGGGTCTAAATACTTATTAACATGTGATATTTCAATTTTTCTTTTTAAATAAATTTACAAAAATGTCTACATTTAGTTTTTTGTGTCAAGATGGAGCTCTTACATTAATGAGGAATAAAATAAACTTTAGCTATTTATAGTTTAAAGTTCTGTAGTCTGATATCAATATGGTCTCTATTTAAATGTCTGTCATTCCACCTTTCAACAGATGGGGAATAACCTTGGATAACAAAACATGGCAGAGGTGGCATAGAGTCTACAAAAAGATCTGAGAGGTCTGAGACCTCAAATAGTGCCAGCATCGAAAAACCTCCTCAAATCCAAGGAATCTGACTAAAGTGAGACTACTATCTCTCAGAATGTTTCAATTTCGGGCCAAAGTCAGAACTTTTAAAAAGCATTAGTTAGATCATCGGTTTTTAATGAATTAAAATGCACCAGTTACACCGTAAAAAGCAATGCCATATAACAGAAATAACATGATTTCCAGTGGATATTTTAACCAAGTGGCCAAACAAGTGTTTAAATTGTATGAAGTTTTATAATTTGTGCATATGTCAGTGTTTGCAGACTTCAGTGTTTGTGACTTTTCAATATTACATCATTCTCAATTGTGTGAAATGGACTGACATACTTAGACAAAAGTACAAGAATGGCATTAAGGGGAAAAAAACATAATATTTTACTTCAAGACATGACATGTTGCCATCATACGTGTGGTTTAGAAGTGCCAACTGAATACATGTATTAAATCGTCAGGGAAAGTTGAGGGGGAAAAACATTCAGCATGAAAAAAAAAGGAAAATGACGTGGATGTGGTGGTAAAAAGAGTCAGAAAAGTGAGCATTTGAGTTGAAAACAAGACCTTGGCAGAAAGCCAGAAACAAAGAAAAGAAAAAGAATGTTTTAAGGTTGGTTAAGACAGTCAAGGTCACCATTATGCTGGCAGAGAAATACGGTATTAAATGAGAGCAGACAGCAACAACAAACACTGTAGGATATTCAATATTTTTTGTAATATATGTTTAGTGTATTAGAAACCAGTCATAGTTTTGACTTCACCGTCTCATTACCTTTAACAATGTACTGTATGAGGGCATGAGTCAAAGTTGACAAGATAACTCATGGTGATTTTTATTGAACATGGCTAGACAACTATAGTCTCGGGACAGGGCCTAGGCTCTGTTTTGTCTGTGGAAAATCGTAATTACAGTACCAAACAACCTGGTACTGTTAGAGACCAAAGAACTCCCAGTGCATCTATGTAGGTGCATGTTGTAAAACTTTTGTAATTTGTTAGTGGTATGATTACATATTACTACTGATAAAATCTTTGTCTCCATTATAATTCTTGGTTTAAAAATTGTACATTTTGTATTATGTGGTCAAATAAAAACTGAAATTCTGACTAGGTAGGTGGTTTATTACATTTTCATTTTTATTTACTTATGCTTAACCAGAACTGGAAGCACTGGCATGTGAACACCAACAAACAAATACAACAACCGAAAAAAATAAAGTTCATTCAGTCTGCTTAGTAATTTACATTTTTTTTTGATGAGAAAGTGTGTTCTCGCCATTAACACATTCTGAGGTATGTGAAAATGTTAAAAAGATTCACTGTGGATCTGTTTCAAAGAATCCAGTATATCTGCTCTGGGCATTACTCAGCTCTTCCTGCAAATTTGCCAAATGCACCACTTTCTGCTTCTCTGCATTACCATTCATAGAGACACATAGTTTATCACAAATATGCCAATTAAAAGAGAGCAAATTTTTATCAACTGCATTTTATAGTGATTCATATAGTGTATGTTACATACATTTACATACCTGCTTTCAGCAACTGCTCTGTCGTGTATTCAGCAGATTGTATCTCAGAAGGGAGTCTATCAGGAGCCTGAAAGAGTTAATAGAGATGATGCCATTTTAAAACAGTTATCGGCCACATAACTATATACGTCATATGTAGATACTGTCTAGCGTCTATACCGTCTAGAATAATATAGAGGTAAAGAATACTATGTCCGAGTAAAAATGTTTGTGTGCCATTTATTTAGAGCTCACTTACAAACACAGTGGACAAGTTCTTATGCTGTTGAATCAGCTGCTGCAGTTGATTTTCAAACTTCATCCTATTCAAATATTGAATGTTTTTATTGTTTTAGCAGCTAAAGACTAGATCAAGAAACACTCATTCAGATATTAATATTAATGCAATTTCTCATTTATAACAAAAAAAAAACTACAATACCGAATTTTCCTGTGTCTCAATTTGCTTTCTTGAATTTGACAGCTGTACTGTTGTACAAGTTCCTCTTTCTGTCGTTTCAGTTCAAGCTTTCTGCATAGACATGGCTGGCATATTATCACGGTACAATGCTGAATGACAGTTAATAACAATCCTTTTTAAACATAAAGTTCTATGTATAGTCTGACAGGTGGTGTGTGAGTAATAAACTGAGCATAAAGAGGCTGTTGAAAATTCAAGGACGTATAAGCATTTACTAAAAACAAAGACCATACTGGAGCCCAGTAATCACAATAGGAAGAACACCACTGTTCTTAACAAACTCGATAGACAGTATATTGGAGTGAGTATGACAGCTGCATTAAGTAAGAGGAAGGGCAAACATTTGAAAGTAACACATGCCTACGATTAAGCAATTCTCGAAATGTTTTAATATATAAGGTGCAGCACTGATTACCATGTAATTTGGTGCCTATCCAAAAAATGTGGCTGTAATTCAAGGTATAAACATTAAAAAATTTTACTAAAGCGGGAACTGAATTATTCAAGCATGCCAGTTGTAGTGCCCTCATGGATGAAATTCCATTAATTTGTTTTATGTCTATAAATAGTGATATTTACTGTTTAATTTTAAATTTAAGCCTGTACTTCACATGATATAGACAAGTGATTTGCTAGATTTTAGCACTGTCATTTTATTTCAACTGTCCAAGTCTCTTGTTAAAATTTAAATTTTCCATCTATGCAACATAAAATACAAATATGCTTTTACATAAAAAGGATGGTTTATCTCTCTCTTTGTCAATTCAGAGATCCTCAGAGAGAGTTGTGGGCATCTATTTACAGATACATTTACATAACATATACAGTTAACTCACTTCTACCAGCATGACTAAATGGTCTAATCATTGTCTCTTATTGAATAATGATGAAGATAGTTTTTAAGAACTAACATCTAAAATTAGTAACAGAAAACTGGTTAGATTTAATAAAATATTAATTTATATATATATCCTTTATTTAACCAGGTAAAAATGGACTCACTGAGATTAAAAAAAGTCTTTTCCATGAGTGACCTGGCCAGGAAAGCAGCACATAGATACACAGAGAACAACGATATACAATTCATAAAATTCACCTAAAATCTTAAAGGCGTACTCATTTCTTGAAACATTAAAGAAATCAGCTCTGATAATTTCAAGTCATTCTGTACAGTATTCCAGGACGATGAGGCACCATATTTAAAAGCCTTTTTGCCTAATTCAGTTCTAACTCCAGGAGTATTGTGAGAATGTAGGCTATGTACATTTTGTTATCCTCATAAATATACACATAATTATTCTGGAAGCAGGCCAATGAGACATGTGTGTATAAAGCTAACTAATGCGACTGCGGGCATACAAAGGACACTAAACAACACTGTATGAAGTACAGTGGTGCACGAGATTTCCACATCCAGGACAAAATGCAAAGAACAATAATAAACAAAATTCAACTTTATTAATTACTGGTTAGATGCATTGACGAAAAGTAGCCATAATCGAATAAAGGTAAAAAGGTTGCAGAGATCAAGTGTTCCTTACTTGTAGTGAGAATTAGGCTTTATTTCTAAAAAAGAAAGCTAATTACATCTTAAACTTGGTAACAAGTTTTTCAATCTGCGCTTTGAAAGAGAGGTTTTGATCAGCAATAATCCCCAAGTATTTATAAGGTCTGACCATTTCAATGTTGACCCCATGAGTTGTTTACTATCTTTACTACTTACTTTACATAAAACATTTTATCCTAGAAGAATAGCCGTGGCAAGGAAAATCTTGAGAGGAACCAGACTTATAAGGGAACCCATCCTCATTTTGCTGATACAATCTAATACATAATTCTATAACAATAACACACACACACACACACACACACACAAATCGGAGGGAATCCTGCCGCACAGGGTCGATGCCTCCGCTGTACTGGGTGTAATGATGTTTATAAGAGTAAATGATTGTATCATCTGCATAAATATGCAAGTCAGAATTTAATAAATTATTACAGAGAGTGTTGACATAAATTGAGAACAGCAGAGGCCCCAATATGGACCCTTTTTACACCCCTTTGGGTACCGATAGGAGGAAGTAGACCCAGCAAGCTGAGCGCATTGGGTTCCATCTGACAAATAATTAGCGAGCCAACCTACAACATGCTCAGATATCTGAGAGTTTATCTGCCAGGATGAAGTGGTCAACTGTGTCAAAGGCCTTGGACAGTTTAAAATAAGAAAACAGCACAATATTCGTGCCACAATAAAATCACTTAACACTTTACCAACAGCTGTAATTGTGCTCTGTTGTTTTCTAAAACCTAAATAGTATTGCAATAGAATTTAGAAAACAATTTTAGTCTAAAAACACTAATGCACCTTTCTATGTCTTTAGCTAAAACACATTTATTAGAGATTGGCCTGTAACTATTTACCACTGAGGAATCACATTCTTTCAGCAAAGGAAGAACATAAGTAGATTTCCATATATTAGGATTTTCAGTGTTGGAAAAACTGATATTAAAAATATTAGTCAGGGGTTCTGATATAAAATCTACAAACCCCATTCCAAAAAAGTTGGAACAAAGTACAAGTTTAAATAAAAATGGAATGCAACGATGTGGAAGTTTCGAAATACCATATTTTATTTGGAATTGAACATAGATAGATGACAAACGTTTAAACTAAGAAAATGTATTATTTAAAGAAAAATAATTAGGTGATTTTAAATTTTGTGACAACATCTCAAAAAAGTTGGGACAAGGCCATGTTTACCTCTGTGCTATTCCCTTTTTCTCTTTACAACAGTCTGGAACCGTCTGAAGACTGAGGAGACAAGTTGCTCAAGTTGAGGGATAGGAATGTTAAGACAAAAATGGGTTACAATTTGTCATATATTTCGTTTTATGATGCGCCAAATATTTTCTAGTGAATGCCCAGACCCTTTTCTACGCAGCCATGATGCTGTAATTGATGCAGTATGTGGTTAGGCATCATCCTGTTGGAAAATGCAAGGTCTTCTCTGACAGAGACGTTGTCTGGATGGGAGCATATGTTTCTCTAGAACCTAGATATACTTTTCAGAATTAATTGTGTCATTCCAGATGTGTAAGCTGCCCATGGCACACTTCATACCATCACAGATGCAGGCTTCTAAACTGAGCGCTGATAACAACTTGGGTCATCCTTTTCCTCTCTAGTCCAAATGACTAAAGAACTTCACTGACATCCATAAAAAACTTCAAATTTTTATTTGTCTGACCACAGAACAGCTTTCACTTTGCCACAGTCCATTTTAAATGAGCCTTGGCCAAGAGAAGACTTCTGGATTTTGTTTGGATACGGCTTCTTCTTTGAACTATAGTTTTAGCTGGCAACAACGAATGGCACGGTGAATTGTGTTCACAGATAATGTTCTCTCGTAATATTCCTGAGCTCATTTTGTGATTTCCAATAGAGAAGCATACCTGTATGTGATGCAGTGCCATCTAAGGGCCCGAAGATCACTGGTACCCAGTATGGTTTTCCGGCCTTGTGCACAGAGATTGTTCCAGATTCTCCAAATCTTTTGATGATAGAGCATAATAATGCTCTAATTAATAATTAGAGCATAAACATGATGATATGTTTAAACACGGT
>JAOUQT010000026.1:7466734-7482934 GCA_025769995.1 Xyliphius kryptos | reverse complement strand
CTGATGTTTGGGTCACTTTTGCATTTGGTCAGTTCTCTCACCATAGAGGTAGCATGAGGTGGTGTCTACAACCCACAGAATTTGGTCAGGTAGTGCAGCTTATTCAGGATGGCACATCAATGCAAGCTATGGCAAAATGGTTTGCTTTGTTTGTCAGCACAGTGTCCAGAGCATGAAGTAAATACCAGGAAACAGGCCAGTACACCAGAACACATGGAGGAGAGAACATCTGCCACCTCATCAGGAGCATGCCCAGGCGTTGTAGGGAGATCATACAGGCACGTGGAGGACACACACACTATTGAGCCTAATTTAAACTTTGCTCGAGAAATTTCCACAAAAGTTGGATCAGCCTGGCATTTGATTTTCCACTTTGATTTTGAGTATAATTCCAAATCCAAACCTCCATGGGATAATCATTTTGAGTTACATTTTGATCATTGATATGTTATTTTGTTCTCAACTCATTCCACTATCTATTAAATGAAGATTTTCAACTGAAATATTTTATTCATTGAGATCTAGGATGTGTTATTTTAGTGTTCCCATTATTTTTTGAGCAGTGTTCATTGCAGAGGGTAATGATTACCAAAGGCCTACTGCTGGATTAAACTGGTTACTAACTGTTTCTGAGTTTTTCAGTGTACTGTGTCTGATAATGATCCAGGAATGTTACACTATTCTTGGAATTTATTGCAGTGTGGAAACTTGTAGGAACATGGTGAGATATAGCAAGATTTGATTTTCTTTTAAAGACTGTATTTAAATTGGGAGCTATGAGTCGTAAAACTATGGTGGTGTTCACACAATCCATCAAATATAAACAATGAAATTAATAGCATCTAATTTCAATTATTATTAAAAATAAAAAAAAAAGTTTTCAATTAGTAGAGTATCCGTTTAAGTATTCATTGCCTAATAGATTATTATATGATGTTTTAATCCTGAAGTTTCTCCACCTACTCTACACCTGCACCGAATAATATATCAAGCCAGAAATACCAGACCATTTTAAAAAACACTGTAAGATGACACATGGAACCTTTTTTAAAGAAATGAACACGTTTCTGGCACCCAGATAATAAATTATGAAATGACTTAAACCTACATAATGTATGACGGTGAAAATAAAGGCTTTGTTTAATATTCAACGTAACCTGAGCGGTGTTATCCTATTGGTGCGTTGAGGTGTCAATCACGCCTCTGAATGAATCGAACCCCTCCCGTGTTGTGCGTCACGCGACCGTCAGGTGACGTCAGAGTTTCTGCAGGTGCTGGGTGAAGTGCAGCATTGGCATAACGCGCTTAAAAAACCTTACACGGTAAGGAAAGGCTTTTTTTAAATACATTTTCTTTCTTTGATCCAATGTGTTCGACGATAACAAGACATCCGGCTGTTATTACATTTAAAAGCGTGACAAAATAAGCGTTTAATAACGAAAAAGGAATAACCTTCATTTGACATGAAGCATCGCTGTGTGGCTTCAGAATACGAGGTTTGAAAAGCACATCTGGTCTGATGTTTACCTCATCCTGTTGGTTTATGCGCTATTTCGCAAATGCTGGAATATACGCTCGTTGTTTTGCGTACAAAATGAAAGCGCCAATTAAAATCAGGATTCCTGATTATCCGAGGCATGCATTGCATTTTTTTCACATACACGAGGATGCGGACAATTAATAAGAATATAGCATTAGAATGTGCTTCGATGCGTAATCCAACGCAATGCAACGAAGAGGCGCATCTTACAATGACGCGCACCGAAGCCGCACCGCCATCATCATCATCATCATCATCCACCCAGAGCTACAGCCTCACCATTAGCTTCCACAGCAGCCCCGGATCTCGTCCATAAATAAGCTTAATTTCGCTGAACCCGTCTCACTGCTCAGCCTTATGATTTTTATTCTGAATTGGTTTCGTGTAACTATCAGAGGTGCTTTATTATGCAGCAGCATCCTCGTTTAAACCGACTCATCGTGCATATTATTCCTACCTTTATAATCCCTTATAATAAATTATAAGATAATAAGAGGTGGTCCTATCCCCCCCCCGAAAGCCTAGTGCGTCTCATAAATTCAGATAACGTCCGAACACAGGGACTGAAGCCATTTTTTTGTCGAGCACCGAACCTTTTGCCAAACGGTTCAGCCATTTTTGACCCTCTCCTAACTGCTGTGCTGAGCATCTCTGACATTCAGCACATTACTGAACTACAGCTCCTAAATAGATTGCTTAGTCTGAACAAACTGTTCTGTTAAAAACATTTTGTTCTGTTGACACTTTACTTGAAGTGAAACATTCTTATTTTTTTTTATCATCTTGAAATCATAAAAACTTGTCTTTAGAGAAGCAAACATGGCTCCTCTATAGCATTTCTTGGACCCTTTCCTATTTTTTTTAAGGAATTCTATCATGTAATTTTATCTCTTGAAAATATATTGTATCCAATCTTCTACCCTACTCTGTTTAACTCTGTGGTTTTGGGAGATTAGGAAAGTGTGATTTCTTGAAAAAATATATATTGTTTGTTCATGAGAGGTCTGATGAGGAATTTTTCAGCCACTGCAAGAATGATCCTTAAACCATGTGTGATGGCTTTTGCAAAAATCTTGTCATGCTGCTGAGTGATGGATAATGCACTTGACAATTGTAATCATCCTTGGGCAGCGATTTGGGTAGAGGATGTAGGGCAAGCACTAACAAAGGTAAACTAGCATTGATCCAGTTTAATTTGTTTTTGGATTTCTTGTATTGTTTTATTCGCTCCAACAATGAAGCTGCCTGAAAAGTAGTTTTTAATTTTCAACTTTTTAAATATTGTTGAAGGAGAAGGATTTTCCACATTGGATGAAAAATGGACCAAATCATTGTTTTAATATATATAAAAATGAAAACAAGGTAAAAAAAAAAAAAAAAAACGCATCCCTGAGGCCTGAGCCAACATCTTGTTGGTTGTTGCTGTGAACTGCATGGTGGTGGGGTGGAGGTGTGGGTGGATTTTGAAAACAGGGTAATTCACCTACATCGTTTTAATAAAAAATAAATAAAAAAGTAGATAACTTAAATTCAAGATATAGACAAGAAACAGTTGTTCAAATTATTTTAGAATGCCCTCAGATTAAAACAAAATATTTAGTTAGTTAAATCCCAAGCAAATTTTTAGCAAATCACTGACAAAGGCAATGATTTTTATCTCTTTTTTTTATTTAAAATTATGTTTATTTTCATTTTAAGGACCATTAACCTTAATATTTTTAAATTTGGGCTTTCAGGTTTCATTTTTTTTCTCTTGTGAGAAAAAAATGTTTATAATTTACTTAGACACTAAAGATGTCATTACTGTACATTTAGTTACAGAAGATATATGATCATTACAATGTTCCCCTCAAGATGGTTCTAATTTTGCTTATGCTTTTATTATATGATAAGGAATTTACAATAAGGTTTGGACGATGTAGGCACGAGGTGGTTGGTCTGCAGCAGTGGTTGTGACGCTGATAAACTCTTCACATCATGTGTTTCTAAAAGTGGGACTCTATATTTAGGATGCTCTGGCTGTGTGATATCTGCAGAAATCCTGAGGGCGCTCGATGCTTTGATGTTTCACAGATCAGTTCAGCATTAAGTTACATGCTTTTTGAGTTGATACATTATAAATGGGGAATATATAAAAAATATATAATACTATTATTATTTATATATATTGTTTTTTTATTATTACAACTACAGGATGTTTTTATGCTTTACATCACATATAGATCACCAGCATCCGGATGTGTTTTTGTTCCACTTTGCTCTTAAACCACTAAATTTAAATAACTTTTAAAAACATTTGTGGATGAATTCATGAGTTTTTGGCCCTTACTTATCCATTCCATGTCCATGCCATGAAATCTCTCAAAGTAATTTACAAAGAAATAATGCACAGTGATTACAAACTAACACGGTTTTCTTGCTGACTGCACAGATGTTGACACACTAAACACTATTAAATACCCGCCGTTTCCCTTCAGTATTTCATGTTTAGCAGTAACATATCTGATTAAACTTCACAATACTGCGATGGTATTTGCTTAAGCGTCAGCGAATGAGAGTTTCAGAAACAGCCAGAGTCAATAAGCGACTACAGGTAAGGGTGAAGAGAGATGACAAGTCTCCTCTGGTGTGAATGCAGGATTATACTGTGATTTTTTTTAAATATTGATGCTAAAAGTCGATGAGAGGACACTAGCGGAGGGTGAATCAAGTTACTTTAAGTTATTTTAATCAAGTAAACTAATCAACAAAAAACGAGTAAAAAAGAAAATGTACAACCGCCTAATTGTTTTACTGTAAAATACAAAGTACTAATGCAGCAGGATTTCCACTCAAAGTAAAATGCAGCCTGACTGAACTGCTGACATCTCCCAAAAAATGACTGTGGTTGTGAGAAGTACTTAAATATACTGTTTCATTAATTAGCCTGCTTGCAAACATGGACTTTTCTGACAAGCAATCAAACCCGGGGGAGGAAGGTAATAGAAAATTTGCCTTGTTTGTGTTTACAAAAAATGCTGCTAGAAAAAGATCTGTTTGTGATATCTGCTTGTGCTTTGTACGTTTGTGCACAATAGAATCGGTGGTTGTAACGGTGGCTGCAACAATTACTATAATCTCTTAACAACATTAGCAAAGATTCTGGATTTGGTTTTTTTTATTAATGATTTTTTTTTAATTTTTTGGGAAGTTTTTGCAAGTTGTTAGTAATGAGTTAAGTAAGTAATGACTGAAGCATGTACTTTAAATAAATGTGGTTAAGCAGAAAATGTTTCTCTTTTTAATGTTTTGGCATTAAAGTATAACCTAACTTGAGTAAAGTATTAAAGTATACCTCCTCTCCCCCCACTACAACTATTGTTTTTAAAAACACAGGCTGTCGGCAGTTTTGTAAAGAATGTAATTATATACGCTCAAGCAGATTATTTCCTTAACTGGGTTCCCACCACCCTGCACCATCTAGAGCATGTTTTACAGGAATATTCCTACTCTGTCCCGTTTCTCTTCAGTTCAGTCAGGTTGTATGACTGAGATTATCTAATGACTAATGTTACATGTAGTTAATGATTAAGTTCTCCACACAATAATGTTAGTTCTCTCTGAGACACAATATTTCAGCAAACTGAAAGGTTTAGAACCCTTTATGGTGGATGTTGAGGGTGGAGGCACAAAGCAGAATGAGAGGATGGCCAGGTTCATGGATGCAGTGAAAATGGACATGCAAGTGATCAGGGATATACAGGAGGAAGGATGGTGAAATTTCTGTATCAGACCATTTAAATTTGTTTGCTGCTTAGTTTTTAATTTTTAAATGCTGGCTATACAACACAGCTGCACTATGTAGTCTTTTAAGAAAGTCATTCATGTCAGCGTAAACATCATATTGAACCACTGACAGGTTAATTATGTTGTGTCTTAAACATGGGAGGAATTATTAGAGACAGCATCAGGAGAGACATTGTTCACCAGGAAATGACTAGCATTGTCTGAATGTGCTGCTGCAGCTAAGACAGTACATTGAGACAGTTACTGTAGAAACAGATGCCTTATTTATTTTCTTTAGTCATCGAGTCTTCCATGGACAGTTCTGTGTCTTCAGTGCAAAAACAAAATGTAAATTTTAAAATGGATGATTGATGGATTGTAAAAATCGTGGTTGCTGATTATTGTGTTAAAACCCCACAGGAGATTAAATGCATTTACTTTTCTTTCTTTTTTTTGGCTGTTCCCATTAGGGGTTGCCACAGCAGATTATTATTTCTCTGTTTCTGTCTTAAGCATTCTCCTCCACCAACCCAACCACATGCATGTCCTCACTCATCATATCCATAAACTTCTCTGTGGCCTTTCTCTCTTCCTCCTGCCTGGAGGCTCCATCCACAGCATTCTTCTGCCAGTATAAAACTTTTAATTGCATTTATTTTCATGCCAATTAAAAATACAAAACCAAAGACAAAGGCCATGACTAAAGTATCAAACGCTGGGAAAAAATGGCCTATTGCTTACTACATAGTAGGTGAAATTTGGAGGCGAGTATGGAAAGTATGTCTGAATATGCAATAAGCAAAAGGTGAAAACCCCTGATGGCATAGTAAAGTAAAAGCCAAAAGAAAAATAAAATGTCGAAACGTAGGAGTTGACGGTTGACATGTTTAAGAGATACAACCACCAAAAATTCATAATATGTTTAAAATCTGATGGCAATATAATATTTACTGAACAGTGAAACGTTAATAGTGGTGGTGTGACCTCTTACATCAAATGGGGTAATGTTATCTACATGATCTGTGTTATCTCCAAGTTTGCGTGGTTACAACATACTTGCTTACACTAAAGCCCTCAAGCTTTAGTAATATATGTGCGACTACATCAAAATTAGTATCTATGGTTTATTAAGCGATTTCGGATGTGGCAATAGTTCTCTTGTAAGTCTATGCCATCTAAATGAATGTAGTATAATAAATCAGATTATTTTTAAGGTGTACATTTCAAAAAGTTATTTATCATGATTATGGTAGAGGGGCACCCAGAGATACATTGGCCTGCTTGTATTTGCCCATTTACTTAGTAGCATGTTTTTGAATTGAGAGGGTAAACTAAATAATTTCAAATTTCAAAGGTATCCCAGGGAGACATCGGGAGAACATGCAAACCAAAAAAAAGAACTTTAACTGCCTCTGGCAGGAATCAAACTTAGGATGTTTTTGCTATGAAGAGGCAGTGATGTCTGCTGTCCCCTGTATGGGCATGGAAAGCCACCCCCCTTAGAGAAGAGGATAAAGAGTGGACAATTAAGCAGAAGATAATAAATAATGAAATGAATGAATGGTTGAGGGGATGTGATGTGTGTCTATTATGGCTTGAACCAAAAGCCAGGAGACACTCAAAATCCATATTATAGCAGATACACTCACATTTAAACTACTTAGTATATTTAATTTACTTAGTAGCATGTTTTTGAATTGAGAGAGTAAACTAAATAATTTCAAAGGTATCCCAGGGAGACATCGGGAGAACATGCAAACTAAAAAAAGAACTTTAACTACCTCTGGCAGAATCAAACTCAGGATGTTTTTGCTATGAAGAGGCAGTGATGTCTGCTGTGCCACAATACCAACCACTACAAAATATGTTTAATTAAATGTATAGTTGTTGGCCAGTATACCACCTTGATTCAGAACTTTGTTGTTGTATGATCAGAACCACCACAGAGCAGGCATTATGTTGATGGTGGATGAGTTTTTACCACAAGGTGCTAATGTGGGTTGCTCTGGTATGAGTGGATCAGTCCCAAGCAACGGTGCTGTTCCTAGTTTTAAACACCTTCCTTTCAATACTGGACCGAGGATAGTCCAACAGCCAGATGTCTTACTATTAGCATCCAGTCGACAGAATCTTATAACCAATGGTGAATTATTGAGTGATGAATAACAAAATACTGTAAGCTACCGTCTGGGAGCGCACATCTACAAAAATATGCAATAAGTAGATGTGTGATGTAATAAAGTGCATAGTGTGTGGGCGCAGTGTAAAAAATTTGCAGCTGCACTGCACTGCTCTGATCCACTCAAACCAGAGCAACACACTAGTACATACAGCACCACCACATCAGTGTCAGTGCAACATAAAATATGATCAACTACTCACACATTACCAACTTCATATGGGTCCTAACCATTGCTGAAAATAATGGGGCTCCATAAATATATATTATAAGTGGAACTAATAAAATGGACTGTAAGTCAATCAATTTGCATCCAAACTAGCGGCTGGTGATTGTATATTTCACTGATTACAGACAAAATTCTTTAATTCTACATTTTTTCCATTGATCTTAAACACTGATTTTTGTACAAATTGGTGCTTTAAGCCTTGGGCTTTTAATTCTGTAGAACTATCAGAATTAAACTCCTGCGTCAGACCGTGCATCAGATATCTGTGAGTGCAGGAAGCTTTACCATGTGAATCATTATGATTAAAATCGAATCTCCCCTCCTTGTGCTTGCTTTCAACATCAACGACATCACACTGAACCAGCCGACTCATCAGCACATGCTGCATGACAAGATGTATCTCTCTCTCTCTCACACACACACACTTGCTTTCAACATTAATACACATACACATGTTTTTTTGGCCTGTGGGAGGAAACCGAGAACCCGGTGGAAACCCAGACGGACACGGGTAGATCATGGAAACTCCACTTAGATCGGAATTCGATCCAGGAATCCGCAGCGCTGAGAGGCGAACGTGTGAACCGCTAAGCCACCTTACATCTTGGTAAAAAGTTTTCACTCAGTTGCTGGCTCTGTCCATTTTACATGACTTGCAGTTTCACCTGATATAGCCCCTAATATAGCCTGCAGTTTACGAAAATTTTACTTTGTTTGTTTTAAACATCCATTTATTATCTTACACTTAATCGTCTTTTGGGTCATGGAGTGTTCCTTATGCCCATCCAGGGGAGAACATTCCAGGCGCCAAGCAGATACACCCAGGACAGGGCATCAATCCATCACTG
This sequence comes from Xyliphius kryptos, assembly GCA_025769995.1. NCBI lineage: Eukaryota > Metazoa > Chordata > Actinopteri > Siluriformes > Aspredinidae > Xyliphius > Xyliphius kryptos. Next base: position 7,474,373 of record JAOUQT010000026.1, on the reverse strand, counting down.
TGCACACATTCACTCACTCACATACACAAATGGCACCTACTGCATAGGGTCAATTCAGAGCAGCCAATTCACTTAGAATGTTTTTGGACTGTACAAGGAAACTGAAGAACCCATTGGAAACCCAAATAGACACAGGGGGAACATGTAAACTCCGGCTTAAAACATGGCTTTTAGTAATCAGTGACTAAAATTTATATTAGTTTTAACAGTGCAGTTGGTGTTTCAGTGGGGCAGTTCCACAGGAAAATTTTATTGCTCAAATGTTGAGCTTTGAGATCAAATATCACAGTTTCTTCTTTAAATTCCTGAAGAGAAATGGTATGAGATAAAGATTAAACATAATGCTGCAGAATCTCTGGTTAATATAAACAAAATGTGAGTTCATATTACAACTGTACGAATTTATTGGTTGGGGTGCGAGAACAGGGTAAACAGCATGATAGAGAATCCCATTTAGCAATGAGGAATATGGGCCACACCAACATTTGTAACTACACTGCCCTTGGGATTTAAACCTCTAACTTTTGCTTCGATTGATAGCCCAACACCGTTACCACTGAGTGACCACACCATTGTGTTCGATGTTCAGCATCTAAGAAGTAAACACATTATCAGTAATGAAACAGATCTTAGCTTGTGTATATGAAATGGTTAATTATTTGTAACCATTTTTAAATTAAGATTATTATTTTGGCAAATCTTGGGACAATGTGAAACTTGTTTGAGATCTCCACTAAAACTCAAGAGGAGACGTGGGATTACTGAGGTCTTTATCGCAGGGGGCATATTTGATCAGCAGGAGGCTTTTGCTAGATCTCCTTTGATATGGGGCGACACGGTGGCTTAGTGGTTGACAAATTCGCCTCTCAGTGCTGGGGATTCCCAGTTCGAATCCCAATCTGGGTGCATGGGTTTCCTCCGGGTTCTCCGGTTTTCTCCCACATTCCAAAAAAATGGATTCGAGGTAAATTGAATGCTCTAAATTGCCCTGTATGGTGTGTCTTTGTGTGAGTGAGTGTGTACCCAGCGATGGGTTGGCGCCCTGTCCTGCCCTGGTTCTGTTTGCCCAGCGCCCGAGACATTCTTCCCTGGATGGGCATGGGGAAACCACCCGCAACCCTCATAAAGGAATAAGCGGAAGATAATGAATGAATGAATGAATGAATCTTGATATTTCTTTCCTGGGGGTGGTCTACTAGCAAACTTGCACATGGATCTGAGTCAACTATAACTGGTCATGTTTATTGTAGTGGATATTTTTTAGTAGTTGTGTAATGTTGCCGGCATTGGATACTGCATAATCACAAAGTGGAGCCCAGTCTCCATTATGAAAAATTGAATCGTCTGAAATTGTTTATTACTTGTTACTACATTACTTGTTATGATTACTGCTATGAATTGCTTCTTGTGTTTTGAGGTTTTGGGTTCTGTAAAGTATTTTTTTAAGAATTTATTGTTTAAAAAAAGTGTTTGCTCTCTTGAAAGCAGCTAAACACTGCTAGCTTGATATGCATAATGTTTTATTTGCATACATCACATGGTTGACCCCATTTGTAGCTGAACCTGTTCCTAATGGTTTTTGTTCATTTTATAAGCATGAGTGTGTAAGACTAGTTGGGATGGTTTTGTCTTGGGTTAGGGTTAGGGTTTTCTTTTTCTTGATTTCTTTTTCTTTGTCCCATTACTTTGTCCCATTACTTTGGCTTGCTCTTGGAGTTCATGCTTAGGACACTGTAGTGCTACAAAATTAAATGAAATGTGTTTTAAGTTAGAGTTATTTGTTGTTTTATATATAAGTCCAGGCATGCCCAATATTTTTGTTTGTTGGTAGATTGCCTGAAACACTCTAGATGTCAATGTTCTGTAGAAACTTCCACCTGTTTCTAACAATTTACTTTCCCTTCTGTTGATTTGTATTTCTTTACATTTTTTTTGCAGTTAGTTTTTATTGGTTAATTTTGTCACATGACTTAATCAGGTCAGACTTCAGTGTCTTCACATTAGAGTTAAAAATTTACCTGCATGCTTGTTGTTATTCCCTGCTGTTTTTACTTCTTGGAAAGTATCTCTTGTAAGTATTTATGTTTACATTTAATTATAATATGAGAACTTTAAGAGTAAAGTTTTTATATGTTACATATAAATATTTGTCAAACAGCAATTCATGTACTGATACTTGTACTTTAATTTAAAGTGTATTTGACAACATTTTTTGGACCAACCTCCCACATGAAAATAATGAAGTCCAGATATCAGTCCACCCTCACTGATGATCATTTGGAAGCCTGCTTAAATTTGCATCAGCATTTACTGTACAGACTCTTCCCATCTGGCTGACAGCATTCAGTGCAAATCATCAGAATAATAATGTTTTTTCAGTGGATTGCCATGTAGAGCTAATAATGTCAATATAATGTGTTTAAAAAAAAGTTAAACATTTAAACTTTAAAAAAAAAAGATACATCCTGGTGGACTGTGAGGACCTGTCCACTGAAAAAAAGTAGAACTCGAACCAGAAAAGTGTTGGCACCCCTGTTTAGCCTCTAAAGCCCTGCTGATGTTCTGTCCACGCCCTGTTACTTAATATATATTATATCAGCAGAACCTGATATAAAGAATCAGTTTTCAGTATGTGTTATTTTAGACTCAGTGAAACAGGACAGTAACAATATCACTGGCTCCATTTTTAGATTCTCTGTGTTCAGACAGATGGAGCCTGTGCCATATTGATCCAGCCTGGCAGAATAAAGGCTGATATATGCCTGGTTCTGGCATCCCTATCACTGAGCATCTCATGAGGAAAAACATTTCCTTCCTGTGTAAATTATTTTATTTTATTTGATGGCTGTGGGTAAATGCTAATCATTTAAAGTGCTACCTCCAGCTATTTGGTAACAGTTTGGGGAAAGAACACTGTGTATAAGTCAATGTACATTTAGGAAAAATCTCCCTTTATAAAATATGTGATTTGTTAATTCTCTTTAAAAGATAAAAAACAATTAACATATTAATGACTAATATGCTAATTGAAAAACATACATTTAAGCTCTCATGCACCGATGTATGGTGGGCCTCACTACTATTTACTATATAATTGAATCATTAAAATTTCCATGGTCTTTTGGTCCATCTCTGTTTGATTTCAGCCAAGAAAACTCCCTGGTGCATATTTGTATGGCTTCTTTTTCGGATAATATAGTTTCAGGTTGTACTTAATACAGTGCTTTTTAAAGCTCCCCATTTCCCATTTCCTATGTCCATCAAGGTAGCATGGCAGTTTCTTAAACAGTTTTGCCTGAGTCAGCAGTCAGCATTAGAATCCACTCCTTACTTTTTTGCATCAAGTTTTCCCCTGACCTTACATCTTTTTTAGAACAAACTGTAAATGATGAATTAACCCAAGTTATAGTTTTCTATTTTTTCAGCCTCAAAGACCTTATAAAACCTAAAACCTTTTTATAAATTACTAACAAATCTTTTACTAGGTGATAAACCACAAAGAATAAGCCATTGGTAGGTTCTCCTTTTAACACTGTTCTTGACAATTTCATTTGTTAGCAATTAAATTTATAGAATTATAGAACTTTTTGGAACATTCATATATCTAGTATCTTTCAGTTAATCCTATACTTGGGTTGCGAAAGATTCCCCATGCCCATTTAGAGGAGAACGTTGCGGGCGCTGGGCAGATTCTCCCAGTACAGGGAGCTAATCCATCACTGGGCACACACTTACACAGACACACACTCACTATATAAGGGTAATTTAGAGCAGACAATTTGGCTTGAATACATGTTTTTGGGTTGTGGGTGGAAACCAGAGAAAACCCATGCAGATACAAGGAGAATATGGACTGCAGATTTCCGGTTTCTCTAATAAACAAATCCCACTGTCTAGTGGCTAAATAACAGAATGCAGTTCATAAAAACAGAAAAAAAAAATGTATTGTATGTCACACATTGATATGTAGAAGAGGCCAGAAACGTGGATTATAGTCGGGAATGTCAAAGCTGGACAAACAGCTCAGCCAATCAGATTTAAGAACTGGAACTGTTTTATAAGAAAAATTAATACATTACCAACTACAGATATAATTGGTTTGTAACATATGTACTTGTATTTGAACCCTGTGTTTTGTCTGGTCTATATGATATATGTACTTATCAATATTCATGAACTTAGCAATATTCATGAAAATGCAAATATTTAACAAATGTAACCTAATTTTTTTCCTCAAATTTTTTTATTCTCAGATGGCTTCTGCTACAGATAACCGTTATGGACAAAAGGAGTCCTCTGACCAGAACTTTGACTACATGTTTAAGATCCTGATCATTGGTAACAGCAGCGTTGGAAAGACCAGCTTCCTGTTTCGCTATGCCGATGACTCTTTCACTCCAGCCTTTGTCAGTACTGTGGGCATTGACTTCAAAGTAAAGACCATCTACAGAAACGACAAGAGGATCAAGCTTCAGATTTGGGTAAAAATGGAAGTTCTCAAATTTCTGACTGGCTGTATGAATGCATTATTTAGTAATATCCCATAGCAGGAGCTCTGTAATTATTGAGCTTCCATTTCCATCCTATAAATAACATAATTATAAATTTCAAAACCTGCATTGAATAAGAATCAAACCCGAGCTTCAGATGATGGCTGTTCTGTGTGAAGGCCAGTAGACAGGCAGCAAAGGAAGGGCATGAGCAACCGGCAGTGCTGTCAGCTCTAGGCCAATCAGAATTTCACACAACAACTGCTCCTCCCCTTCAGAGCATCATGTTTCTCTTTGTTATGCCCCATTTATTGAGTTCCCCTCCCCCATTGGCTCAGCAAAGGCTGTGCTGTATGGATCTTGTCCTGAAGCTGGGCTATAGAGCAGACATTATTTGGTGCATAACTAGAAGAATGTTGCATAATAATACAGTACAGTTACATATGTATGTGCTTCTGGAAAAATACTCAAAATGCCCAATATTCAGCTTGTAATAGATCTAAGTTTACTCAGTTACCGACAAAACTTCCTACAACATTTAAATTGTCTACATAAAAAAAATATACAAAGTTGTCTTACTTAAATTATTTGAATGATTTCTTTCCAATTATTTGTTGTTAAGATGTATAATGTATGTCCCAACATATATACATACACACTATAAGAACATATCTCAATCATTCAGTTTAAGTTTTTTATTCTGGCCTATTGTTTATTAAATCAAACATCTTGCACTGTCCATGCATCTACAACAGCTTGTATACAGTGGTGGAAAAAAGTGTTTGCCCCGTGCCCTGTTTTTTTGCATGTTTGTCACACTTAAGTGTTTTGAAACATCAATTTAAATATTAATCAACACAAGTAAACACAAAACGCAATTTGTAAATGAAAGTCTTTATTATTAAGAGAGAAAAAAAATCCAAACCTACATGGCCCTGCATGAAAAAGTGATTGCCCCCTAAACCTAATAACTGTTTGGGCCACACTTAGCAGCAGCAATTGCAACCCAGCATTTGCCATAACTTGCAATGCGTCTTTTACAGCGTATTGGAGGAATTTTGGCCTACTAATCTTTGCAGAATTGTTCTAATTCCGTTACAATTAAAGGGTTTCCGAGCATAAATTGGCCTTTTTAAGGTCATATCACAGCATCTCAATAGGATTCAGGTCAGGACTTTGACTAGGCCACTCCAAACGCTTCATTTTGTTTTTCTCCAGCCATTCACAGGTAGACTTGCTGGGGTGTTTTGGATCATTGTCCTGCTGCTAAACACAAGTTTGTTTTAGCTTGAGGTCGAGAACAGATGGTCGGACATTCTTTTGCTAGACAGCAGAATTCATAGTTCCATTTATTACAGCAAGTCTATCAGGTCCTTCCAGGTTACTTTTAATGTAATGGGACACACACCTTCCAAAGAGTTCAACTTTTGTCTCATCGGTCCACAGAATGTTTTCCCAAAAGTCTTGATCATCAAGATGTGTTTTGAAAAAAAAAAAAAAAAAAGAGACGAGCTTTAATGTTCTTTTTGCTTAGCAGTGGTTTTCTTCTTGGAACTCTGCCATGCTGGCCATTTTGCCCCGTCTCTTTCTGATGGTGGAGGCATGAACTCTGTCCTTAACTGAGGCAAGTAAGGCCCGCAATTCTTTGGACGTTGTTGTGGGGTATTTTGTGGCCTCTTGGATGAGTCGCCGCTGCGCTCTTGCAGGTAATTTTGGGCGGCTGGCAACTCCTGAGAAGGCTTACCCGCTGTTCCAAGTCATCGCCATTTGTGGATAATGGCTCTCATGGTGGTTTGCTGGATTCCCAAAGCTTTGGAAATGGCTTTAAAATCCTTTCCAGACTGATTGATCTCAATTACTTTCTTTCTCAATTGTTCCTGAATTTCTTTGGATGTCGGCATGATGTGTAGCTTTTGAGGATCTTTTGGTGGACTTCACTTTGTCAGGCAGGTCATATTTAGGTGATGTCTTGATTGAGAACACGTGTGGCAATAATCAGGTCTGAGTGTGGCTAGAGACAATGTACTCAGGTGTGATAAACCACAGTTTGGGGGGAAATACTTTTTCACACAGGGCTTTGAAGGTTTGGATCGTTTTTTTTCTCCCTAAATAATAACATACTTGAACACGCTTACTGAAATGTATTTAATACTTTGTAGAAAAACCTTTGTTGGCAATGACAGCTTCAAGACGCCTCCTGTATGGAGAAACTAGACGCGTACATTGCTCAAGTGTGAGTTTGGCCCATTCTTCCACACAAACAGTCTTTAAATCTTGAAGGTTTCGTGGGCCTCTTCTATGAACTCTGATCTTTAGTTATTTCCATAGAATTTCTATTAAATTCAAGTCAGGTGATTGGCTGGACCATTCTAGCAACTTTATTTTCTTTCTCTGAAACCAATTAAGAGTTTTCTTGGCTGTGTGTTTGGGGTCATTGTCTTGCTGAAATATCCACCCACATTTTATCTTTATCATCCTAGTAGATGACAGCAGAGTTTTATCAAGAATGTCTCTGTACATTTTTCTATTTTCTAAGTTTTTCTAAGTTTGCCAGTACCATACGCTGAAAAACAGCCCCACGCCATGATGTTCCCACCTCCAAACTTCACTGTTAGAAACGGCAGAAACATCTCATAATGGGTGATGTGATGAACATCCTTGCACACTGCACTGATGTGCAGTGCCATTTGACCTCCAAACATGATGTGTATTATGGCATCCAAAGAGTACAATTTTGGTCTCATCTGACCAGACTATAGTCTCCCAGTATTTCACAGGCTTGTCTAAATGATGTGCAGCAAACTTTAAACGAGCTTCAACATGCTTTTTCTTCAGTAATGGAGTCTTGCGTGGTGAGCGTGCATACAGGCCATGGCGGTTGAGTGCGTTACTTATTGTTTTCTTTGAAACAGTTGTACCTACTAATTCCAGGTCTTTCTGAAACTCTCCACAAGTGGGCTTTGCCTCCTGGACAACTCTTCCGATGATTCTTCCACGTTGACTCTTCCATGTTGTGCACAAAAGATTTCACTCCTCTGTCAGAAATCTTGCGAGGAGCACCTGGTCGTGGTTGGTTTATGGTGAAATGATGTTCTTTCCACTTCCGGATTATGGCCCCAACAGTGCTCACTGGAACATTCAGAAGTTTA
>JAOUQT010000026.1:7403597-7413791 GCA_025769995.1 Xyliphius kryptos | reverse complement strand
CACTCTGCTCTTACTGGTGCAATGTGCAATTAATGAAGATTGGCCACCAGGTTTGTCCAATTTAGCCATGAAACCTCACACACTAAAATGACAGGTGTTTCAGTTTCATTGTCTAACCCCTGTATATTTCCCCCATGGAAGCAACTTATAACATGGACGAAAACTAGATTAACCGTTAATTAAATAAAAAGATTTTTATAAACAATGTGGCTTAACCGGAGCGCATTTTATTTAAGGTGAAGCAGTTTCAATCACCAATTACACTACTCACTTGTACTGAAATGTTGCTCGTCTCTCTTTAAAAGCATCAAAGCGATCAATTAACCAATCAGTTCCAAACCATGTGTCTCTCGCTATAGAAAGTTACTAATTTATCCTGATTATCACGACGCATGAATCGCACCTCTTTCAGGGAAACTATTGAGTTGCACCGAGTTGAGGGAACGTTAGCGACGTTGTATTCTATACATCGTTAGATGCATGATTTTTTTTTTGATACTGGAGTTTTCCCTAGATTACGTGTGACGCAAGCGCGTAAGTGCGAGCCCTCCCGGAACCTGTAAACATTGCGTTTTAGCGCCTACAAAAATAACTTTCCAAACACCAGAGTCTACCAGAGCATTCTGGGCGATTTACCGTGAGATTTAAATCGCCCACAAAGGGGCGGCATTACAGGGAATATGCACCTAGACGCTGATTGGACAATTACGTTCTATAGGAAGAGGAGCTGTCCAATGCAGTCATAGCCTAACGCTCCTGGCCTTTTCCAGCAGCGCGCGCTCTATCAGTGAGCTAAAAAGATGCGATACGTCATATAAAATAAGATAAAATCATATAGCCCACATCTGTCAATTCATCACTGACTGCCATCTTGTGGCCTATTTTATTACCTAAAATTATCTAAAATTACAGTGTGTGGTATAACCATGCCTTGTTTTTGCTGTGCATAATTCCATAATTGTCCTAATTTAGCATCATGTTTCAATATGTAATAAGATAGATTAACACGTGTCACATGGCATTTAATTGTCATGCAGTTCTCTATAAATATGCAGTATAATTTTCACTGAATGTACAAAAACAGAAATAAAACACTATAGTTTTAGATATTGTTCTTATTTGTCAGCCGATTAATCATTTTACTATAATTTAATGTCAATATTTCTTTGCAAACAAACATACCTAAACATACAGTATCTCTATCTCTCTCTTTCTGTCTCTCTATCTTTCTCTCTCCCTTTCGCCATGTGTGTGTTTGTGTGTAAAATAAATAAATAAATAAATACCACAAACATGTTGAGCATGTCATTTTAATGACTTTATACAAAATAGACAACACGCCATAATAATCTGTCAATAATTTGAGAATGGATAAATCCGAAACATCAAACACTTGACAGTTTGACAGGCACTTTGATATTATTTTAGAAATCATTTTTATATTGTCACATAAAAATACTATAAAAAAAAGATAGATACAATTCCTTTATAAAGCAAATGTTAGGTCTGTTGTGTTTGACCTACTGAATAATCGCCAGACCTTAGAAACACATCAGTGCTGACCACAAGACAGTTACAACCATGTACAGCAGTTAAATATATGAAAATAACAGAGCTTCAAATGAGAAAGTTAAAGAAGAACTAATACAATATCTGAAGTAAAAAGGACAGTCTAAAGGAATGATGACTAAATCATAAAATAAAGATGCTATAGTTTATTTGTTCTGGGCTTTAGGCCTACAGTGGACAAAACTTGTAACTATAAGACGTTCTGTAAAAAGTTCAGTTGTACTTCTTTACTATTAGAACACTTTAGTACAATACCACTGTGCAAATTCAGCTTACACAGTATTTCTATGCTGGCAAATATGTCATTTCATTGTATAATATTTGCAAATGCTTCTTTGCTTTAAAATTAAGACTTTCCTTGTTGAAGATTTGCACGTCATCTCACATACATTCATTATGAAGTCCCCACATGCAAATCCTATTTAAAAGCCATTAAATGTACTGGAAGAGAAGTCAAAGTCACTTTTGATCACAGGTCCTCCCCGGGCTGGTATTGTGGTTCAGTGGCAGTGAAGTAGTCCTCCAGGAAGCCTTGCAGGTACTCAAAAGTGTGACGCTCGTCTGCATCTTTCCTCCAACATTGCAGCATTAAATCGTGCAGAGATGCTGGACAGCCCTGAGGACATGGCATACGATAGCCACGCTCTACTTGCTCCAGGACCTCCCTGTTATTCATCCCTTCACAAAGACAATACATCTCAGTATTCTGCACAACAATTTCTCAAACATGCATAACTATGAAACACTCAGTTTCTTTTTATTAAGTGTAAGGATGAAACATTACATTCACAATGTTGCATATGTTCATATGCAGGGCGACTTATAAAATTCTATGTAATTATTTAGAGAGTGTTAAAGCTAGCGTTTAGAAACCTGACCCAAAATATATCCCAATCTAAAATACAAGGAAAAGACAAAAAAAAACAACAAGCAGATACCCATAATATACCTGGGTATGGCACTCTCCCTTTTGTTATAAGTTCAGTTAGTAAAATGCCAAATGACCACACATCTGATTTGATGGTAAATTTGCCATAGAGAGCTGCTTCTGGGGCGGTCCACTTTATTGGAAATTTTGCTCCTGTAACACATTAAATAGCATTACATGTTAAACATAATACACAACAACCAAGTAATAAGAGCACTGTGAAATGCAGAAGTTCAATAAAACACAATAACAAAAAGGAACACGGATCTCATGTGAAGTAAAAGCATCTCAAAAAAGTGGAAGTTGATTGGAATCGAATCGAGGAAATTACAAGTAGGTGTAGTGTAAAGGGAACAAGATTGGATGACCTTGTCTGGCGGTATATTCATTGTCTTCAATGAGTCTGGCAAGTCCAAAGTCTGCAATCTTACAAACCAAGCTATCTCCAACCAGAATGTTGGCTGCTCTCAGGTCTCTGTGGATGTAGTTCATCCTCTCAATGTACGCCATCCCCGCTGCAATCTGTTAAAAACACAATCTATCATGTTATCAAACCAAAACAACCTAAACAACCAAAATAATATGGTTTAATTTTATCCCCATTATGAACTTTTTTACTTTTATTAAGAAATCATTTGGTTTATAGTTTTAAGAAGTCCACTTCTAGTCCACTTCTCTTTATTTATTCATTAATTCATTTTCTTCCAACTAATCCAATCTGGATCACGTGCCAACTGGTACCCAACCCAGGGATCAAACCTGGGTCCTTCTTGCTGTGAAGCAACAGCTCTATCCACTGCACCACGTTTTTAGTTATTATATACTTATTTTATATAATAATTTAATAATACCATAACACAGTAGTTGTGTTCACAAAACTTAAAAAGAACTGGACACTGTTTTTTTTTACAATATGTAAGCAATAGGGTGTGACATTTAAACCTGTGCAGCCATGTCCACAAGCTGAGGCAGCTTTAGATTTTTGCCTTCGCCATCTTTCAGGAAGTCTAACAGGCTTCCTGAAACACAAATAAGGGAAATGAATTATGCGAAATAAGATTAGCCTCTTCTGGGGCCATTCTTTGTGTGTGTTTGTGTGTATGTGTACCTTGACTCATAAACTCAGTAATGATATATATTGGCTCCTCTGACACCACGGCATACAGCTGCACCAGTTTATCATGCCGGAGTCGCTTCATGATCTGGGCTTCATCTAGGAAGGCTTCTGGAGACATGGTGCCTGGCTTCAGAGTCTTCACTGCCACTTTAGTCGTGCCATTCCACATCCCTACAGACAGTCATAGACAGTGTGATACAGTGTGGCAAATACATAAATGAGACAGGGTTAACAGACCAAGTAAGGAAAATGATGAGGAAAAGTGAATGGAGGTTAGAGTGTTAGATCTGCATATTAAGTAAAAAAAGGACAGAATAGACAGATAGGTGAGCTAGAACCAGCAGCTGCGGAGCTTTTAAAGGGAAATAAACTAGGGTTTTAACAAACAACTGTCACTACAGTACTGTACTATAGAAAATATACTGATTGTACAAAGTATTTACTCTCATGTATATATATTAAAGATGTGCCTTTAGTTATATGTCTATAATTGTACTATATGGCCATAATTATGTGTTGGGCAAATATTATATTATTATTATATTAACAATTATATTATTATTATTATTATTATTCCACCTTTTTTGTCACCTAATTTTTTAAATATCAACAATTTATAATTGGTGTGCTTCTACACAGCTTTTAGATACCCCCCACCTGTTAACCTGCTCTGCCTTATCCTCTCATTAAGCTGCTCTGCTTTATTAATCGTTGTTAGATATCGACATCGTTCCAACGGCATTTTATCTGGATGACAAGTGGCTCATTTTATTAGAAACATACACCAACCCTCAGACGCAAAGGGATGAAACACTCACTTAAATAGTAAAGCACACCGATGCTCAGACACAACAGAATAAAGCCCTAATTTTATTAGGCACTGGTGCCCAGCCAGGACAGAATGAAACTCTCACTTTATTAGGAATTCAGGGATGCAGGGCTGCAAAACACTTGCGGTATCTGCATTAACTGCACTTTCGAATAGTAATAAAAATTTCATCAATGTATACCACTGGTATAAGCTGGTGAAAGACACAGATTGTGCTGAAGGTTTCTAAGCAGTATCTTTTATACGATAACTTTATTTAATTAACTTTTCTCAAAAAATCATATATTTCATATTAAATGTGCAGATTCGCAACAAAGACATATGCATGTTTAAAGCACAAAATTAATTTTTAATTGTCTCTATAAAAATAAAGATTTACATAAACATACTGAGACAAGACATATAACACAGATGTAACAAGCCTCCACCAGACAGAGGAAGCATTGCTGAAGCTAGCAGGGACTAACACTGGCTCCGGACATTAAAGCTATTTGTCACTATCTCACCCATCCAGACGTCACCAAAGCAACCCTGACCCAACTTCCTCCTGAGCAGAAGGGTTTCCCGGGGGATCTCCCATGCATCTTTGCCCAAACCGAGGGTCTGAGGTGTGGAATTTGGACATGGATTGGTCAAGTAGCAACATAAACCATCATGATTACCTGAGGTTGGGAATATAAAAATAACAAACACAGAGGGGGGGGAGAAAGAGTGGAGGTGCAAAAAGAGTGAAATGGTGTAGCATGCAATGACAGGGTTAAGAGGAAGATAATGGCAACTACACAGGCTTACAGTGATCCTACTCCTAGCTCAGTCATTAATCACTGGAGCATAGCTTGAATGTACTCATAATCTAGCAGTGCTTGTTGCCTTTAATCTTCCCCTTTAACATGCCCTAGTTCAGTGTGGCTCGTACCCATCCACACTTCACCAAATTGCCCGTTGCCCAGTTTCTTAATTAGCTGAAGTGACTCCCTTGGTATCTCCCAAACATCCTTTGTCTTCACTGACAGGTCAGCTAGTTTAGGCATTCCCCGCCTACAACTGCCCATCAAACGGCAGCAAAGCCCTGCTGCACGATCTGAGTCGAAGAAGATACAGAATGAAGGTCATTTATATTCACACACACAATCATTCACCCATCACACACAAACGATATCTGAATAGACTGATTACTCAGAAAAATATACAAACAACAGGTGAAAACTCAACTCTTCAAATAACTATGTTTTCTTTACCCTACTGAATTGTATGTGTTTATTGTTTGATGTAAAGCGTCCTTGGGTACCTTAAAAACGCTATATAAATTGAATGTATTATTATTATTATTATTATTATTAATAATAATTCAAGTCTCAATCAAAGTTGCTATATAGACACACTGAATAGTTGCGGAGAAATTATTAATTAAAGGAAGCACAATTTATCATGGACATGAACAGATATGTTGTATCATAATATACAGAAATATGCCTTGGTTTAGCAGCCAGTGGCAATCCACACTGGCAGATGCACACTATTAAGTAAGTATACATTCATGTACGCACATTAAGGGTAACAATGGAAGCTAAAAAGACTAAAATCACACCTAAAATCAAAATGTATGAATGTAATCAAGTGCAAAAAGAAGATAAAATAACACAGAATTACAAAGAGTTTCTAATAACATGATAAAATATGACACGATGAGCAATATTTTACGCACTGTGTATCTGCCACTTGATTTGCTATTTGAATAGTCATTAGTACACAGGTTTACACGTGCTGCTAATAAAGTGGCCATTACTACATACATTCACCAGACAATTTATTAGATACACCTATTCAATTGCATGGCTGCAGCTTAATGCATTTAGGCATGGAGAAGTGGTCAATAAAACTTGCTTAAAGTTGATTTAAGTGACGTTTAACGTGGCAGGGTTATTGATGCCAGACTGGATGATCTGAGTATTTCAGATACTGCTGATTTACTTGGATTTTCACACACAACCATCACTAAAGGAAAAAAACATCCAGTGAGTAGTAGTTGTGTGGAGAAAAATGCCTTATTGACATGAGAGGTCAGAGGAGAGGGCAGACTGGTTTGATATTATAGAAAGGCAACATTAACTCAAATAACCAGTTGTTACAACCAAAGCAATGCAGAATATCATCTCCGTTGAAATTACGCCACGAAGAATTAAGGCATTTCTGAAAGCAAAACTAAGTCCAACCCCATAGCAAGGTGTACCTTAATTAGGTACCTAATCAAGTGGCCGGTGAGTGTGTCTAACCAGCGTCTATAAGCTATTAGTATACAAAAAAGCTTGTGTGTCCTTATAGATATAATAGTAAGCATTAACACTCAGGATTTAACTTAAAATATACAATAAGTAACAAAAGTTTTAGAACTGAGCTATATGTTTATTTTTATTATTGTTTTATAACAATTTAACATTAGTTCACTGAGGATAGGGACAAAATATTAAGTTCTGAAGGCAAACCTTTTAGTAGCAGGGCGTACCCAATAAAGTGGTCAATGAGTGTATTTTATGTATGTTAATTTAATAATTCAAAGGTACAATCTTTTACAGGACACCATTTCATTACAGGGCATGTCTAATGTGTCATTGAAATTTGGGAGGAAACCACAGAACCCAGAGGAAATCTTTTTTATGCAGTACATACACCTACAAAAATTACCTTTCAGGTTCAACAGGTTATTGTTGATTATCATATCCTATACAGTGTATAAAAAGAAATCCACATTCAGTAAAAATATACTGTAGTGCAGGAAGAACTATTTATGCTGACCTGAATAATGTTGCACAAGTTGCTGAACAGTTTCAAACTGGCTTCGGGTTGTGATGTAATATCCGCCATTATCAAGCTTCCTGATTTTATAATGCTTTACATGGTCACCTTTGGCATCATCCCAGTCTCTAATAGATAAAGAGTATGCCCCTGAAGGAAATACAAAAAAAACAAAGAGAACAAAATGGTTAAATGCATATGAAATAGATATAAAGGTTAATTAAAGCAAGAGATGTCCTCTACCTTTAGTGGTCTCACTCTCTCTTATTAAGAAAGTTCCTCTAGGGTTGTTCTGGCCCAAGAGTTGCCTTTCTGCATCCTTACGGCCCATCTTTCCAAAATACCACCTAGAAATTAAAACACCAGTGACTTTCAACAATAATTCCCGTGGCTGAGAAATGTTTTTAACAGCAACGGATGGGCTATACTCATTAACTTTACAGTTATAAATGTCAACAGGATGGTCCCATATCTGTACTTGATATAAAGAGCCAATGGTGTAGCTATAAGTTATACTGTACCTTATAATCTGGTAACTGAGTATGCTTATTTATATGACCGTGTTCAACCGTGTAATACTCTCCATACTGAATGTGTACTGAATGTGATTCTTACTCTTCTGCCTGAATGGAGTCCACAGGAGCAACATAGTTACTGGGAATGTATCCTGACTTCCCTGTGTCCAGAGAGCGCGCTTCCCACCAATCCCCCTCACTGTGAAAGCAAACGAACAGGCAGTACTGTAACCACTGAGCTGTTTTTGACTTGATACCTACTTGTGACTGAACAGATGCATGACAAGACCTATAACAATGTTACAAACTGAATATAAGAAGCAGTATTTAAAATAAATTCCATTATGAATTGCCATTATTTCTTTTTTATGTCGTATGCACATGTCATATGAGTGACCTTGAGCCATAATGTGTAACAGTATATAATCACAGTTAACTACAGTGTTCCAATATGATAAAAATGGGGACTGTCCCTTATTTTGCCCCTGGTCCAACTCCGAATTCCCATTCAGTTTAAAGTGAGCTATGTTCTATTAACACAATATAGTTAACAGAATTAGATATGAATTCAGAATTCATTCATGTCATACTCATTGCCATTCAGGATCCAGACAAAGAATGACTATACAATTACACAGGTTATAAGAAATATTACATTATAATGAGGTATTTGTTGAAGGGTTTCATATAAAGTATTGATTATATTTATTTTTTGTTGTACTCACGTGTTATTGATAATGTGGAACTTTTCTCCCTTCTGAAAGCTCAAGTCATCTTCCGTCCGTGCATCATACTCATATAGTGCTATAAACAGTGTCACGCCGCCTCCTGTAACCAGGTACCATACATTCACAAATTAGCAATAACGGCAATCAGAATGTTTGACAGTCTAGCTTTCTACATCACTGTCTATTATGATACCACACACATATAAAAAATACATACACCGACCTGTAAAGGCAGTAGACCTCGGCTGGATAGGGTTAGAGGGGAAACTGGAAGCTGGAAAATTACTGGAGCTTCCCATTGTGTTGGGGAAATCATTGAAGTTTGGGATGAGACCAGCCCCTGAGTTCTGGGTGGGGTCTGCGATATAACGCGTGGCTTCAGATGACTGAGCCCCAGCCCCTGCATCACACGTATCGCCGTATGACAAAGCGGATGCTTTGGAGGCCTTCTTCTGCTTACAACAAGCACAGCCCATACTAATGTTGAGATTCACAGATTATTGCTCATCACCCTGGAAACAGAGCTTGTGCCCGAGAGACAGGAATGCATACCTTAGAAAGAAATGACTGCAGATGTCAGACATTAAGGTGAAAGGCACTAAGTCATTAACAACAGGGTGGAAATGCTTTCAAATGGTGTATTTTCAACACTGTTTCACTATTGTTTTGCAATATTTCATTTAATAGGTAGGGAGTAAATGGTTTTATGGTTGAATTGATAAATGCACAATGTTGTTTATTATAATTATTTATACATTCATGTTTTCTAATTCCAAATATTATTCACAGACGCTTTGCTAATTTATCTTCGTCATTTACTGCATAACAGTGAATCAGCATCTTACCAGATTCTCAAATCATCTGTTCATCCACACCATCTCCCTACAGAAAGAAAGATATATAGTGAGACAGAGAGACAGAAAGTGAAAGAGAATTACAATGATTTTTTCTGGTTTCCTCTTTTTCCTCCACAGTAAGAGAAATAGGAAGTTGCTTTTATCTAACACCAAATTCCGCTTTCGTACAGTATATAGGTCTTTTTTCTCAGCTTGGTCGAGCATCACTATCTCACTGACCATCAGTGGAGAAACAGGATGTCAGTGCTGCCCGGGTTTCCTGTCCGACTCTCTGAAACCTCCCCCCTTTTCCTGTAGCTAGCCGAAAAGAAGTGGCTTCTTCTGGCTGTTGAATATACCACACCATGTTCAGACCCCCCCCTTAATCACACTTATTTTACACCACATCAGGGTGCAAGAAACACAGCCACAGCTTCTGAAAGGTTTCAGAATAAACAGTGGAAGATGTGCAAGGTCTTGCAGAGTAGAACTTGTACTTGTTCTTGTACATTTTCTTAATTTTTCTTTAAGCGTGTTGCAATCCAGGATATTTCTAACTGTATCATGCAAGACATTATACACAGAGGCATGCACAGAAAAATATAGATGTTTTATATTTCTGGATAAAACAATTTAAAAGGTTACAGTCGCTGGTGCTTATTGAGCGGTGGTAAAAATTTAACAGCATTTGGGGGTATCGTGGATATTTTACATATTTTAGCTAAAACACCTTTTCACTAATGTTTTTTAATAACACAAACTAAAGTTTTTTTGCTTAATTTAATGAGTAACCTAATGTCTTCCAATCTTCATTAATTGCACATTGCACCAGTAAGAGCAGAGTGTGAAGGTTCAATTAGCAGGGTAAGATCACAGTTT
>JAOUQT010000026.1:7385670-7399153 GCA_025769995.1 Xyliphius kryptos | reverse complement strand
CTTGTCCAATTTAGCCATGAAACATCCCACACTAAAATGACAGGTGTTTCAGTTTCATTGTCTAACCCCTGTATATGGAAAGTGTTTGTTTAAATGAGTATATTACCTGTATGTGTGCCTGAGTGATGAGCCATGGCCGGTGTGCTAGAAGTTTGTTAAGGGTCTGCAGGTGCTGGAGTTTAAGTGGAGCACAATGAATACCATGGAGCCAAGATTCATCACCGCCGGCCAGCAGAAAGGCAGATTTGTGCAGTTGCACCAAGTAGGAACACTGATGCCGAGCAGATGCCTGCAGAAACAAAGACAGCGAAAATCAGGACAACAATTCCAATCTCAAACACAGATATCTATGAAAAGAACATCAGATATGACATCTTATCTTACCATTATGATAATAAAGTGTCTCCATGATAAGGGCAAGGGCCCATCTGGCTGCAGCAAAGCATTCTGTGTGAGCAAGAAGCAGTTCAGGTACGTGGGATGCATACCCATTACTGCAGTGACATGATCGGCATGACCGACTGACAGATTGTCTGTCAGTACCTCCTGTCCCGCAGCCTCATCCAAAATCTAGTAAAACAGGTTTATAGCTTTGAAAATCTACAACTAATAACAACTTCACTACACAACCATTTAAAATGGTCCATTTAATAGACTTTCACAACTACAAATACCACCAAGAGGCATTACTAAGTAGGCTAGAGGTCATAAATGGTAGTCCAACAGGGAGAGATTCCAGAATGTACAAGCAATAATATTTATCATATTAATTATATTATATTATTAATTATTATAAATATTATTTGGTAATCATTATATGACGGTAAGTAACTGTACCATAGCATGCTCAACATGTACTTATGTTATTTATTTGTTTAACGTCATCTTCAGCACCAGTGGCCCTTTAATGACCGGAACAAGGTCATACTCATACGCAATTTCATCATATACACAAACTCACATTTATCTATACACAAGTCAATGACAATCAGCATTTGCAATTTACCTAGTGTGCATGTCATTGGGCTGTGGGAGGAAACTGGGGCACCCTGAGAAAACCCACAGGAAAACAGGGAAAACATGCAAACTCCACAGAGAAATTTCCCAGGTCACCCCACCTGAGGATCAAACCCGGTCTCTCCTCCTTGCTATGAGGCCACGGCACTGTCTACTGTGAGACCCTGCCGCCCACATGTACTTTTAGCTTTATTTTCCTCCTTCTGATACTCAGGTCTCAGCAAAATATCAACATGTCTAGCAGACATTAATTCATGGATGGCAACCCACCAACTTGGGCTAAACCTGAGCAAGACAGAATTGTGCAACATCAAGGAAGTTGTTGGTGCTTATTATGCTTTTATCTTCATCTTTGAGAACACTCTGTTCACTCTATCTACAAAAGCACATAGCCTTGGATTAGTCGTTGATGACCAGCTTCTTTTTATGACTCATGCTGCTAACCTCCTGAATCTATTATATTTCTTTTAACCACATTCAGAAAATTTGGCCATTTCTCTTCCAGGTACTTGTTCACAGGCCACTCCCTCCTAGCTGGTCTCTAAGAGTGTACTATAACCTTCGCTGACTTCCTGTAACAGCCTGCATCATGAACTGTATGTAAAATCCTGAGCTGGCTTACAAAGGCAAAAATGGTCCAGACTACTACAGAATACAGCTTCATTCAACCCATCAACATCTGGATCACATAGAAGACAAACATTTAGACTTTTCCTTGTCCAGGAACCAATGAACTCCTCTTAAATATCAACGAAAATCGCTTTCCATCTTCCAATGCAGACTAAAGACTCACCACTTGTTTGTCTGGGCACTTACGTTACAAATTTTACAATTACAGTTAATCACTGTGAGCTTGTATTGTATCATATGGATCATTTTCTCAGTATCCTAGCTCTAGGTACCTCGGGTTCAGGTCTACATGCACTTTTCGAAGTCACGTCTGTCTTATAAGTTTCTAAGTCACAATGTCTTCAGGCAACAAATATATCACATTTGGAACTAACTTGACATTTATTTAAATGAACTGAATTTGGTTCTTAAACTGATGTAAAATTACAATAGTACAATATATAACAGTTATGCACAGAGTTTCCTGTATATTTACATTTTAACCTGGCAGATGCTTTAATGCAAAGCGACACTGCAGCACCCAGAATACTCACACCATGTAACTATGAACAGGATAAGTCTTTAAAAAACCCTGACAAATTGTCCTTGACATACTGTATTTTATCAGAAACATAAATAAAATGAGAAAATACCCACCACTTCAGCTGGAATGAAGGCACTGGGCCCAGAAGACAAAGGCTGACAGATTTCTAAAGCACCGTCCTCCTAGAGAAAAAAAAGATGATATACAACTGGTCTCAGAGAAACGTAGAGAAAGAGAAGGACAAAGAGATAACTAGACAAGGAAAGGGTACATGATAACATTAAGAAAGAATGAGACATAGAGACAGATAAAGGAACAGAGACAGGTAGACTTAAAGACAATATCAAACATGAACAGCCAGTGAGAATGAGAAAAAACAGACTAGACGGTAAGACAAGAAGAAAGAGAGAAACACACTGCAACAGGGAGAGAGAACAAGGATAAGACTTCTTCTTTTGACCTTACTCTGTCCTCTGCATCTTCTGATTTCATGCCAACTACCTGCATGTCTACATTGACCACATACATATATCTCTTCTTTGGTCTTTCTCTCTGCCTCCTGCCTGGCAACTCCATCTCTAACATCCTCCTACCACTGTCCATTGTCCCTCCGCTGTACATGTCCAAACCATCTCAGTCTGCCCTTTGTCTCCTAATTCTCCAACCTGTGCCGTCCCTCTAATGTTCTCATCCTGTCCATCCTGTTTCCAAACCATACAACAAGGCTGGTCCCACTACTCTCCTATAAATCTTTCCTTTCACCCTCCCGGAGACCCTTTTGTCACACATTACTCCTGACACTTTTCTCCATCCATTCCATCCTGACTGTTCTCTCTTCTTCACCTTTTTTTCCATACTCCCCATTTCCTTGGACAGTTGATCCCAAGTACTTGAACTCCTGCACCTTCGTGTAGCCTGACAGTTCTACCCTCCTTCCTCACCCCCGCCCCACCCCCTCAATCACACTCATGTATTCTGTCTTAAGGACAAGGATAAAACATTGGATTGAAATACAAGACGAGGAAGAGACAGGAACAAAGAAAAACGCGCCAGGGATAGAATAAGCAGCAATTCGGAACTATACAGCAATTATTTTTTAGACACTTAATTTACAAATGATTCACTTTATAAGGACTAACACGGAGCGTCCACTGGCGAAAGAGCTGTTCACACGTAGTAATATAATTCGGTATTTAGAACAAACTCGAACTGCGTATAAATGTAACTTCAGTTCTTGACACAAGTGTAAACTATCTACTGAAAGAGCAATAAAAAACCGTCTACAGTCTTAATTCTCACAACCATCTGTTAAAATAATTCACCTTCATTAGACGAGCTCATGTGCTGCGATGACGAGACAAATAAAACGTTAAGCAGGTTTAAATATC
This sequence comes from Xyliphius kryptos, assembly GCA_025769995.1. NCBI lineage: Eukaryota > Metazoa > Chordata > Actinopteri > Siluriformes > Aspredinidae > Xyliphius > Xyliphius kryptos. Next base: position 7,395,595 of record JAOUQT010000026.1, on the reverse strand, counting down.
TCCAGTATCTCCGTATACAGCACTCTAACTGGATTATATATTCGCCACTGGCTCGGTGTGGAAAACAGGAAGTGGACTCAAGAGGGGGCGTGGTCAACCTGAACACACCGCCAACAGCTGTTGCATCATGAGGAGAGATACAGCGTGACGCAACAGAACAGCAACCTGGAGATCTCGCGGTGTGAAATCACGCGATATCAGCAACTATCCGCGCTGTCGGTCTAGGGTTCAGATATAAAATACTGTATTCACAAGGCAGCTCATGAAAATTAATCGTGTATATGGAATAAATTTCATTGCTGTCAAAGGTAAATAAATCCACTATAACGTATTACTATTTCATTTCAATACTTTATTTCATAGATGTAAATCTTTATACATCCTATACATTTGTAAAATCATTTTTATTATTAGTCCAAGTACGAAGTAATTGTTATTATTATTATTATTATTATTATGCCTTGAAATAAATCGCTTGTCTGCATTTGTCTATTCTGTTGTATATATTTATATGTATTCATATATTTATATTCTTAGTTTAGTTCATTTAGTTTAATTATCTTTATCTTTAATGTTTATTGTTTTGAAGCAACTTGTATGTCTCTGTATGTCTTGTATATATGCAGAATTGACAATAAAACTACTACTACTACTACTACTACTAGTGTCTCTGAAGTTTGCTCTTAGTTTGTGAATTTCTGTGTGACTGTGTGTGTATGTTCCCTATGAAGGATTGGCACCCTGTCTGTGCCTTGAGCCCAGAGTTTTCCTCCGGCTGGCCCATGACTCCTTGTGGATTAAGCAGAAGAAAATAAAAAAATGAATGTAAAATCAAAACTGCATATACATACTCTATGTAAAACTGTGATAAACTCTGCATATTATATGGGCATATCTATTAAAAGTGGGTGAAGTTAAACCCAAATCACTGTTTCTCAGCATCTATATGCCTGATTAATTCTAAACTTTTGTGGAACGACCCAAAGCTAGCAGTCAATAAGAGAAAAACCCACCAACATCACAAAGTTGAAGTTATTCTGTACAGAGCAAAGGGCTAAACACACAGACTTTCAAGCACCACTGTACTACACTCCATTTAGCCTTCATCACCTGGGGATCCTAAAGTATCACCAGGGCATATTCCGTTCTGCTTAGTAACCTGAAATAAAGCTAACATAAACTATATTACTCAAATTACTGTGGCCTATACAATGAGTCCATTGGAAAAATTAAAGACTGGATTCATGGAAGCTCACAGAAATCATGTTGTACTGTAATCCTATAGGTACATACAGGTGGTCAATACAACTTTCTGAAGTGCAGACCAAGCATCAGAATGTGAAAGAAAACTTGATGCCAGATGGGCTTCTCTGAGCATTTCAGATGCTGCTGATATACTGGGATTTTCAGAAACAACCATCTCTAGGGTTGAGAGAGAATAGTACAAACAGAGCAAAGATCCAGTAAGAGGCAGTTGTGTGGATGTAAATGCCTTTTAATGTGAGATGTGAAAGGAGACTCGTCAGAGATCATAAGAAGAAGGAAACAAAATAATGACTTGTAACCAAGGAATGCAGAATGCCATCTCTGTTGAAAGTGTGCCATAAAGGATTAAGGCAGTTCTGAAAAAAGGGGTTCCAAACATTTACTAGTAAGGTGTACCTAATAAAGTGGTGAGTGTATGCAACACATATTTATAAAGAAATTAGATGTTATAAAAGACACACACACGCACATGTACGCACACACAAAGATTTATGTAGACACAATAAGACAGACATCTTATTTTTATTGAATTATAACAAGCACATTGATCTTAAAATGCTTGACCTGGTGCATGCACTTTAGTTTAATTTAGAGGGTGTCCATCTGTATGTTTGTGTATGTACAAATGTACCTTATTGTTGATCATATGTCCTGCTTATTTTCCAAAAAGGAAATAACTGATTACAGATTTTAATCAATTAATAATAATTGTTATGTATAACATAAAAAAATCCAATATATCCTTTGGTTTGGGCAAAAGCTGAAGTGAAAGATTCTTCACTGACAAACAGATAGAAGCGACAGAGTTACAAAATTAGAGCTTGGGGTAAAAGAGAGAAATTGCCTAGAGATTTGCACAGCTGATGGTACAAGAGCACATGTGTTTGCGTGTACTGTCTAGATTTCATAATACTACACGTCCATCAAGGAATAATTGTTTCTCTTTTAAACATGCACACATCTTTTCCCTGTAATAGTGTAATCACGTATATAAAAACACCAGGTTTCCTCAGTGTTCCAGCCCTGGGAAATGTAGTGATTTAAAGTGGATGTAGTGAGAAAACTGAAGTAAAAGGCCAAAAGGGGAGACAAGTGTCACAGAGGGTGTTTCCGCATTAATGAATGAAAATGGTGAGCGGTTGTGACAGACAGTTCTCATATCTCACACGATTTTGGTCTCCAGAGCACTGATCCGCTTCGTTATTCCCTCCAGTATTTATATTGTCAAGGAAAACATCTATAGAGTATTGTGTTCTTACTACTGAACTGTAGTCTGGAAAAATGTTCAACAGTTTTCTGAATATTTTCATTTATTTCTTATTAATACTAATGCTATATTATACCAGAAGCCAGTCTGGTACGTTAAGATATCAGGAACAACCTGTGCCTTTAATATCACATACAAACCCTAGAAAAACATATTAAACTCATTTAAGGACCACTATATATCTATATAGTTTCCAATAACATGTCTATATCTTAACCATTTATACCTGCAATGAATCGAGACAACTAGAGATTAAAGGATATATTTCTTGGTTAATGCCTGGAGTGCCTCCTCCACTTTTTTCTGGAACTTCATGAGAGACTGACATTCACAGGGATCCTCCTCAGCTGTAAGTGCAAAGAATTAGCCAGGATAATTTTTTTTACAAAGGTGCATTGTAATGCTGTTTTCTGTTCTAGAGATATTACCCGGACAAGTGTTGATTTGCAGCTTTTTGCCGATTTCGTTTATGGCTTTGAAGTCAGCAGAATAGAAATAATATTCAGGCTCAGAGGCGATTTCTTTCAATTCATCCTCAACTGCATTGCCAACTCCTACAGCATACATCCTGAAGCCTAAAATACAAACCATAACAGATAACCAAATGTTCCTTTCAGCAATTATGTTTTATTTAACTAATTATATGCTCTGGATTCTGGAATGTTACCATTATCCTTGGCCTTCTTTGCAGCATCTCCAATGTAATCTTGTGACCTGCCATCAGTGAAGACAATGCCCACCTTGGCTACGCCAGGCCTGGCCCCCTGGCCAATGCTGAAGCTTTTGTCCACCAAGAAACTAAGAGCCTGGCCTGTCATGGTTCCACGCTCCATGTAAGCCATCTTCTTCACTGCCTCCTTAATTTCTTTCTTGCTATTATACTTCCCAAGAGGAAACTCCTGCTTGACAGAACTAGAGTACTGCACCAGACCCACATGAGCATTCTTATCTGAGACATCCATCTTGTCTACGATCTGGTTGATCCATTTCTTCACCAGCTCAAAGTTCTCTGGCCTCACACTTTTTGATCCATCGATCAGGAAGACCACATCTGTGGCAGCATCACTACAGGCTGAGACAGCAAGAAGATGGAGCATTTTGTGAAAACTTTAGTCATTATAGACTTCTAGGGGAACTCCAGTTTCTTTACAGGTATTTATAGACATTTAGCCAGGGCATACATACTCACCACTGCAGGAACGGCCATCTTCCTTGAGTGTGTAGCCATCTCGGCATGCACACTTGAACGATCCAGGTACGCTGAGGCAAATTTGCTCACAGTCATGATCACCTGTTGCGCACAAGTCGGACACTGTGCCACCGTGCATGTCGCACAGAGACGGTATGGTAGGTGGGTGAGTTAGAAATGAAAAGATAATACTATGTTAATTGAGAAATGGAAGAATAAGACTTTAAGTGATATTTAATGATTTGCTGTACTCTATTCAGAAAACAACAAATCCTTAAAATAGAATAAAACATATCAGAGAGGTCATGCACCGTGGAGAAACTCACACCTGAGCGAAACTAGGCGCCCAAAGCACCAATAATGTACTTTCAGATGCATGTTACTCTGATGCACGTTTTTTCTAGCACTGGTTCTCAGACTTTCTCTAGTTTTATACTCATAATTCTTCTTATTTCTTAATTATTTATAATCATGCTTAATTTTGCCAGATGTTGAGAACCACTGAACTACAAAGAGTTACATTCATAACATTGATAGCCTGTGCTTCACCATCCCATTTCATGGAGTGGTGGTGTAAAAGAGCACTAAAGACAGCATGCTCACAGAAACTCCATGCCTTCTACAGACTATGTAGGGATACAAATACATTTTGATCCTGATAATGAGAGATAATGATGATGATCCTTCCTGTGGAGTCCATTCTTCCATCCATTCCTTAACAGACAACTTTATTTTTTCTCACATACTTACCACAAAAGGCTTCCTGGAACTTCTGGGTGAGCTTCTCGATGAAACCGTAGCTCTCCACATAATCAGTGTGGTCATCCAAAGGCTCACTGGCTATCTGCTTCAGAGTGTTCATGTCCACCCGGCCAACACCAATGGCATATATCTCAATGCCTGACTCACGTGCCCTTGCTGCAATGTCACGCACGTTGTCCTGTGGTCGCCCATCTGTCACTATGATTGCTACCTGTGCTCATGTGAAAATATGAGTTGGTTATAGTAATTAGCAAAGAATCTGAAAGAATAGTGTATTTAAGGTTGTTTATAGAGTATAACTTAATTTCTGACCTTACTAATGTCAGAGGATTTGACGCGTGCACCCTCTGCCTCGCTGAAGGCCACATTCATAGTAAACTGAATGGCCAAGCCTGTCATGGTGCCAGAGGAGAGGGGCTCGATTTTAGAAACAGCCTTGATGAGTGCAGCCTTTGTCTTGTAGGACTTTAGTGACACTTCATTCTTCACCCTGCTGGCATAGTTCACAACTCCTACACGTGTGGCATCAGGCCCCACATCCAGACCCTCTATTATCTTGTTGAGGAACACCTTTACCTGCTCAAACTCAGAAGGCCGCACACTCCGAGAGCTGTCAATGATGAACACTAGGTCAGTAGGCTTGGTCTTACACAGTCCCGCAGCTATAAACGAAAGAGAAATGGGCATCAGTCTGAAGAAACTGCAGTTCAGTTTAGTACAATCATTTTACTCTGGCATTCCAAAGACCATATCAGATAATATGAAATTGATCAAGCCAAAACATTAAACAAAATAACAATAATACTAACAATTATTAATAATAATATAATAATTATAATAACTATAATAATAATATGCTACAGTTATATAGAACCTTTAACCAATCTTATAGATGCTTTACAGAGTACATTTCTGTGTGTGTGTGTGTGTTTGGAGGTCATTGAGAGTAGGAGTGCAAGTCAGCCTGTAGCTCAATGTACTTTCAGTGAAGGAAAGACTTATAATAACTCCCATTGATTATCCATGCTGCCAAAGGTATTTGCACGTAGGCACACATACACACCTGGTGTAAAGAACTCTTTGTACACAACTGCCGAACTGAGATGAATATAGATTATATCTTCTAAACTTTCACCACATAGATGGAACCGTTATGTCTCTCCAGTACTCATTTTGTACTTTTTGACACAATAGTAAAGAGATTTCAATTGATAATATGAAAATATTTTGATCCCCGTAGTAAAAAGCATCTCAGCATCTCAGCTATCTGGGTAATTTTGAGCATATACAAATCCCCCAAGCAATTAGAAGCCCCAACTGAGTTACCTGGAACATTCAAGGGTTGAGGTTCCTGAATTTTCCTTGTTGGATCATGTTTCAAACCAGCAAACTTTTGCAGCAATCAAAATGCTTCTTTGACCATTAGGCCATGGCTAGCAATAATGTCCCCAGTAAGGGACAAAGATCATTCATTTTAGATGTATATGATATGCATTGGTGGAAAACGTTAACTCGCTGTGGTGACCCCTGATAAATGGGGAGGCTTCTCACAAGAACTGGATTGTGTGGGTATATAAACTCATGGGTATATTGTATATACACAGATATAATTGCTCATACTTATATGTAATAAACTATGACCCAGGATGCAGTCACACAATTTTCCCTATGCCATGTATCAATAAATGCACACAAATCATAATTATGCTTTAGATACACTATATTTCCAAAAGTATTTGCTCACTCATCCAAATTATTGGAATCAGGTGGTACACTTCCATTGCCACACGCGTATGAATGCTTCAGCATTTTGGACATTTTCTGGGAACATTTTGTAAACAGTTTGGCCAGCTCCTTCCTCTTACAACATGACTGAGCACCAGTGCACAAAGCAAGGTCCATAAAGATGACAGAGTCTGACAAGGATGAACTTGACTGGCCTGCATAGAGTACCGCCCCTAACCCGATAGAACACCTTTGGGATGAATTAAAACGGAGACTGAGAGCCAGGTCTTCTCATCCAACATCAGTGTGTGACAAATGTGCTTTTAGAAGAATGGTCAAAAAATCCCATTCACACTCCTAGAAATTGTGGACAGCGTTCCCAGAAGATTTGAAGCTGTTCTAGCTGCAAACGGTGGAGCAACATCATATTGAACTCTATGGATTAGTCAAGGAAGGTGACCGAATACTTTTGGAAATATAGTGTATTTGTCTGTTATCTTCCACTATGAACAAAATCAGCGCCTACACTTTAAAATGTTTACTTTTAATAAACCTTAAGTAACTTTTCAGGGAACTACAAATCTATCAAATGAACAGCGAAGAAACGGTCTGGTATGCACATATAGAGGAACATGCTTATTATCACACTTATTATTTCCTGTAATCTCTCTGTCTGTGTTACAGTCAGACCCTTGAACTTCTTAGCTCAGTGTTGAGTCACTTTAAATTTGAAAGCCATATAAATATAGAAATATATGTAAAATTCATACATAGCAATTAGAAATATGCACTGGTAGCTTCTAATCAGTCTATTAACTTCAAGTGCTGGCTCAGTGGTTTTAAAGATAGATTAAAAAAAAAAACATGTTCTCATGACAAGTATGCTTGTTTTTAATAAGTATTCATTTACATTGATTAAAGTTCAAATCAGACATACTGTACATTCTTAAAAAACGTTCTCATGCCGGTTCCTCTTAAACGTACTATGTAGAATCCTACAAAACCCTTTCTCTTTTTTAAATGTATAAAAGCAAATCAGGAAATAACTTTATAATTCTGAAGACAGAATTATAAATACAGATTTATTAGTTTATTTTCTTACCTATGGCAGCGGCATGTCGGAGGTCCACTGTGGCTTGAGCCCCCAAGAAGCACAGTAGCATCACAAACTGTAGCAACGCCATGCTGTATGGAACAAGAGCCTTAATGACCAACTCGGTAACCAGTAGCACACTGATGTACAGGGAATGAGAGACTCAGGTTATCAGTACATTCACAGTAGAACTAGAGACGCCACCCCATCTATTAGGTGTGTCTGTAAGAGTTTTTTGAGAGGAGGGGGACATACCTGCAACAAAAATTACAGTTTGGCTAGGAAAGACAAACATACCTTGATCTATGGGATGTGTATGTGTGCAAAAGGTATGCTCTTGGAAGGTCTTTGACTTGGGGGTTGGATTCAAATAAACATTCTGATGAATCTCTCGTTTCTGGAAAGTTTTCCTCCAAAAGGTAATATCGCACACACATCAATTTATGCACAGGAAGTGTGTGGGAACACTGAGTACCATACTAACACAGCTAGCCCTGTTCGAGATGGTAAGCCATAAGTCCATATGTGAATGTATGTATGGATATGGGTGTGTACGTAGAACCCTAAAGAACTTTTAGGAAACTGTTGGGTTTTTGTCTTAGATTAACTGTGTGTCTTTGTGAGTGCACATATGGGAGTGAGAGAGCGATCAAGCAGTCATGATAGTATGTTGGTCAGTGTGCAGTTCAGAAATGGCAATAATAATAAAAAGAAGCACAACTGTATGTAGTAAACACCGCCACCAACACAGTTTTGTTCTGCGTTTCATATTAGTTTTGTATGGAAAATTATTAATGTATCTAGATAGTAGAATATAACTTAGACTAACCACAGTAAATAACATGTTTGTATTTATATAGCAAATAGGAGAACAGACAAATAATCCTTGAAAGTCAAAATTAACAAATACTATCATTGTGGGGATATTTGTTCCAGTCAAAAACAGAAAAAATCATTCACACACATACACATTCTGCCATTGCTTGGGTCATATTCTGCCCACTGCCAATAATAAGTCATACACATTCCCAAACATTCTCTACATTTTAACACATTTATTTGTCTTCGTCTTCCAATATTCTCAAAACTGACATCCAAAATGCCCAGAGCTGTTAAACATGCTGTTAAAATAAAACTTCCAGTAAGCTCTCAGTATGTCTATGTAAATATGTTTGTGTTGGGTTAAAAATGTCTCTTTATACCCACACCTGCAATATACACACACCTGCTGAAAAAGAGTACCTTGCTTATAGTTAATAAATAAATAAATAAAACTCCACACAATGCATTTTAAAATGGTTTGGGTGTTTATTGTATATAATTATATATGTTTATGGGTATATCTATACCAAACAAATAATCATTTCTAAAAGCATGCAAGTAGCTAGGAGTATGTGTGTGTGTATGTTGCTAACAAGTGCACATATGCAAATATGTACAAAACAAAGCATACAAGAAAAGTCTTTGCACTTGCTTTATGCCTTATGGCTCGTGATACTTTGGGAGCGTGTCCTCCGGTTTCATCTTTAGAGCCTCATCATAGGAGGGAAGTTGTCCCTGTAAATAAAAACAACAACAGAAATCTGGTACCTTATATTCAGTATAAGCACATGAATCTATTTGATTTATTCTCTTATGATGGAAAACAGGTGCAAAAGGAGATGAGTGTTATAAAATACAGAGATTTCAGTGTAAAATCTGTATACTCAAACCCACACACCATCACAGAGCTCTTGGATTCTGGGTTTTGTTTTTCCTTCAGAACGTAGTAACAGCGAATGGACACCTGGAGCATATACACCTACAGATCAGAAAGAAGACACAACAAGACATCTTTATTAATCCAGCATTCACTTTATCCAAGTCAGGAATAGTGTAAACACAAGTGGTTCGATTTAAGGTAAAGAAACATAACAGTTTCGAAATAACTATAAGCTGTATCTCCACCTCCCTCAACATTTCCCGTCTGTGAAAAATTGCTCTTCTGTTTTCAAACAGCTGTAAAGCTGAAATAGACCCTTACTGTGTCACCCACTGACAGATGAGACGATGCTTTTTCTAACAGCAAGTAACACACAGCTACTTAGAACATGAAGATATAAATGTGTGAAAGTGAATGTTTGCAAATTACAGGAAGCCTCTATGTGAGAGGTGTCATTACTGGTAATTCTGAAATAGTTACAGTTAATCAGATACAGGATACAAAATACAAGTGCACAGATAAAGACCAAACCTTTAGCAAAATGTACATCACGAAGAGCACGCCGAATATCAGTGTGGCACGATTCAGCTCCTCACCTTCCAACTTGACCCCACCTTTTAGATTTGACTACAGAGGCACAAAAAATGTATGAATGTATGAGAGGTGTATTTTTTTATTTAGATCATTAAACAGAATAAAACAAATATTCATTCATTTTCTTCAGCTTAATACACACGGGGTCACGGACCAGCCAGTGCCCACCCAGCAACTCAGGGTGAAAGGGCAGAAACAAACTTAGACTGGGTGCCACTTCATCATAGGGCACACATACGTGCAAGTCTTTGGAATGTGGAACAAAAACACACCATCACAGTAAGAACATGCAAACTCCACATTTCCTGGGCCATCCTACCAGGTATT
>JAOUQT010000026.1:7340855-7356885 GCA_025769995.1 Xyliphius kryptos | reverse complement strand
ATCAGGAGCATGCCCAGGCGTTGTAGGGAGATTATACAGGCACGTGGAGGCCACACACACTACTGAGCCTCATTTTATCTTGTTTTAAGGAATTTCCACTGAAGTTGGATCAGCCTGTCATTTGATCTTCCATGTTCATTTTAAATATGATTCCAAATCCAGACCTCCATGGGATCATTTTACATTATTTTGTTTTCAATGCATTCCACTGTCTACTAAATAATGATTTACAACTGAAATATTTTATCTAGGATGTATTTTATGTATTTTTTTTTCTTCCTGTGACATCAGAATGTGCATTTGGTAATATTATAGATGGATTACAGATTGTACAGACGTCTGTGATATTTTTTTAAGTTAAGTGAACCAGAGCTGTAAATCCAGGGTTCATGTGCAAGTAAAATTACAATTAATCTTGTTTTAAAATAAGACTTACTGTTGTCTTTTATTAAGTCCATCTTTGCATTTGGGACACTGATAATGCTGACTAAAATGTCTGACGTTTGGTCTCAAGAAATAACTAAACTTAAAATCAGCAGATCAGACACTACGAGGCCTTTAATCAAATGCACTGTTGTTGATCTTAAACACTTAAGACCTTGATTTCTGTCGGGTCTGAATTCCTGCCAGGAAGCTACAGTAAAGACCTTACAGTTTCATTTTTGCTAAGTATCAGAGAGATACAAAATTATAAATACAATAATATTTATAAATACAGTTTATCTATTGTTTTAACAGGCACATAGTACATATATAGACTGTTATTATTGTTAGACCTTTAAACACCTTGTGAAGGAGTCCCCATTGAGGGCTTAAAGTGTTTTTCCTCAAAAAAGAAAATACCAGCAAGTTTTTTTTCTTGTCAATATCATCTGGTTGGCTTTTGGTAGTGGTGTTGGGTTCTGGTTGAGGAAATCATAAAACTGCTTTGAGAGAATACACTGCTGAAAATCGTAAAAGTTATTAAAAAAGAAAAAAAAAGGTCTGGTGGAAGGAAGATACAGAGACATTACTAAATTTTGAGCTTTTTATCCATGTTTTGTTTCAAAATAAAGATCACACATCGTTTAGAGACAATCTACAACTGGAGTTACAAAAAATAGTTGCCCAGGCAGAAAGCACACACAGCATCTGTTAACTATACACATTATGGTTACAAGTGTGCTCGCATAAAGAGATCATAGGAAATATACACAAGGCTGTTTAAATATACACCGCAGTGTTCCAAATCAAATGTTACAATCACTTACAAGTAGACAAAGAATGGCAAATCTGTACACACCTTGCAACTGGGGCAATCTACGCATCACACATACACACACACGCTCGTTGCTATCTGCCCCGGGGCAAGGGAGGGACTATAAAAGATCTTAAAAAAAAGGGGATGAGCAGATGTGGAAAAATGGCTGGTGAATGGCTAAAAGCATGTGCCCATGTTTGTCTTCTTTGTACATCTATGCCATTTTAATCCAAAGGGCTTCAAAACCAACAAAAATCTGATATTACAATTTACAATATACAACAACTCATAACTCAAACAACAACCAAAAAAGGTGAAAATTTACACTGAAATGCACAAGATTATTCCCCCCCATCGTTTTTTTTTTTTCGTTCATACCAAAAAGGGCTGTAGAAGCGAGTCCACATTTACATTAGCCAAGGTTTACAAATGTACAATTATACAATTAGAAGTATGTATTCACTACTAGGGTAATTATAGGTACAGATTGGACATCAAAAACCAGAAAAAACTACAAAGTTTTATATATATATTTATATATATGCAAAGTTCTACATCAAGTATGCACTAAATATTTATAGAAGCAAGACCAAAAACGTCTCCCATGCTAAATGTCTGCACCATGTTAGCAATAGAGTGTGTTAGCATGTAATGTGTGTTATGAAGGCATGTTAAAAATGTGTGTAATAAGCAATAATTTTAAATGCGGAAGCCTCCATGATTCCAACTGTGATCAAATCAAATATTGTCATCTCAAACATACAGAAACAGAAGAGAACAAAGATTTAGTATTAGTGGGAAAAAGACTAGATGAACAGAGATAACAAGAACAAGCTCACAAGGACTTGGAGAGAGAAGAGCATTCAGCAAAACTAGGGTAAGATATACAATGATCCCAGAACAACAGCCCTAAGCTGGGTGAGGACAGACACTCCTCAAGGCATCAAGAGAAAGAATTTACATGATGCCATTAGGCGGAGCACAAAGTGGGCCCAGGTCTACACCATTCTTCATGTAGTACTTCTCCAGCTTGGCCAGAATGTGCTTCCCATACGTGTACTTCCGAAGGGTTCCAATATGAGGCCGGATCTAATCTCAGACAAACATACGCAACATATATGTAGGCATTACTTAAAAGACACAATGATTTGCAAATCCTTTTTAGCTCATATTCAATTGAATACACAACAAAGACAAGATGTTTAATGTAGAAACAGAGAATTTTTTTAATTTGATGCCTGCAACACATTCTAAAGATGGTTTGACAGGGGCAATTAAACACTGAGGAAGTTGAGGAATGCTCAAAAAGCACCTGTTTGGAACATTACACAGGTGAAAAGGTTAATTAGAAACAGGCGAGTGTCATGAAAGTCCTGAAAGGCTCAGTCGTTCACAAGCAGGGATTGGGTGAGGTTCACCGCTTTATGAGCAACTGCATGAAGACATATTCCAAAAGTTTAAAAATATTGAGAAAACTGAATCTAGAGATTATCACCTACCGTCTATATTATCAAAAGATTAGGAGAATCTGCAAGTAAGCGGCAAGGCGAAAAACCAACACTGATTGCCTGTGACCTTCGAGGCCCCAGGCACCACTGCATTAAAATCAGACATCGTTCTGTAATGGATATTACCAAATGAGCTCAGGAAGAGTTCAGAAAACCACAGTCAGTGAACACAGTTCATCAGTCCATCTACAAGTGCAAGTTAAAACTCTCTACCCTGTGAAGCGAAAGCCATATATAAAAACCCAGAAACGTTGCTGGCTTCTCTGGATCTGAGCTCATCTGAGATGGACTGAAGCAAAGTGGAAAGGTTACCTGTGGTCTGAAGAGTATACATTTCAAATTGTACATTTCAAATCATGGGCATCATGTTCTCTGGGCCAAAAACGAAAAGAAATGTCTGGATTTATTATTAGAGTGAAGTTCAAAAGAGAAGCATCTCTGATGGTATGGGGCTGTGTGCCTATGGCATTAGTAACTTGCACATCTGTGAAGGCACTATTAATGCTGAAAGGTACATATGGTTTTTGAAGCAACATATGATATCTTTTTCAGGGATGTCAGCTAGACAAATGCCAAGCCACATTCTGCACATGTTCCAACAAAAAGGCTCAACAGCAAGAGTGCTGGTACTAGACTGGTACTTTGAACATTACATATTTTGCATTTAATCAATAACGGGTTGAAAAGGATTTGCAAATGACAGTATTCTGTTTTTATTTATGTTTAACAAAATGCAACTTCACACGCAAATATCTAAGCAATGAGAATGAATTTTTACCTTGTGCATGACGATCTTGCGTTGTGTTGGCTCAGCAACATCGATCATTTTTTGCACAACGTAGTTGGCGTACTGGTCCTTCATCATGGTGTATAAGGCACTGTGGGGCCCGTCCGCCATACTGCACACTTCATCAATCAGCATGGCTCGTTCCGCACGCAATGAGTGCGTCACACACTTCTCTACCACATTACTGCAAAGGGAAAAAAGACAGATTACATGTCTTGTATGTAGGGCATGGTAGATATTGTTATTGTGATTATTAGAAGTTTGTATAAAATCCACAAATATTTGAAGAAAAAAATAAATAAATAAATAAAAGAGATTAGCAGTTCCAAGGAAATGAAGTGTGTCTTTGTCTGCATGCATAGTTTGTATTGGTGAAAGTTGATAAGCTAATGTCCCACTATTATCCATATATTCTCAGCTATATTAACCTTACTAAGAAAGGCAGAGTTACTGCCATGTGCCCTTTTTTATTTACCTGGCAAATTTGTGCTGGCTGAGTCCCAAAACATTTCCTCTGATCTCCGAGACAATCTTGCTCTTGTCTTCTGCACGTCCATGTTCCAGCACATGCTGAATTACATAGTTGCCATACTGATCCTACACATAGCATAGGATGGTTAAGAAAAACAGGAATAAAGTCAATACCCATCAACATTACACTATTTAACAGGACATCAGTGATGCAACAAATGTTGTTTACTTGAACCAGTTGCTCAGTGTGTTGATGCAGCTCTTCCAGAATGGGCAATGTCTGCTCAGGAAGACAGTGCTCCAAAATACGCTGGATCACTCTGCAGCCATAGGGGTGTGTGGACAGTGCAAACACCTGCAAAACGCATGCATGTTAAATACACACACAAATGGCTTTCATCTTTGAGAGGCACTTCAATCACTGCTAAAACATCAAAAAAATCCTTTTACATACACTCCTCTGGGGGCTTTATATAAACCTGACATTTAACCAGTCTGTAACCTGTTGCTATGGTGACCCACCTGTCCCTTGAAAGCATCAATGATGAACTGGAGAGCATGGGGCTGCACACACTCAATGCACTTTTGTACTACATGGTTCCCATTCTGATCCTTCACACACTTCAGTACGTGGCCATCCAGCTCCCTTACCATATCACTCTGCACAAAAATTCATCACAATCATAATGAAGGCATACATTTATTAACTTTCAGAATTATTCAATGAATGCATATATAAGGCAGCGCTTACAATGACTTGCTGGTCAGAGGGGATGAACTCCAGAGCTTTTTGGATCACCCTGCATCCATACATCTGCAAAGCCAGGGACAACACATGGCCACGAATCCGCTCAGCAAGAGCCAACTTCTGATCCAGACTGCCAAACTACACAAATGCACAAAATGTAATTTATACACACACACACACACACTAAAAGTACCACCTCCGCTGCATTAATACTGCAACATTAGATTGATTAATATAATCTAAATAGACAAGACTGATCACACTGATTGCTTCAAATGAAATGAACAAATTAACCTGAATTTTATTCATGAGTAATTGTTAGAATCTATTTTACTCTGGACTGGAGCAAGCACGAGTTCTAAAACCATAAAGATGTACATTTGAGGGAGTTTATCTGCTGACTGAAACTTCTATGCTCATGGATATTGAACGTTTGAATTTTACATAGCTCAGATAAGGACAGGCATCAATTCTTTTCAAGGCTAATATGTTATGAACATGTTATATACATATACATTCACTACATTTACGAAGAAATGCAGTAGTCCACATCAAACACAATGAAAAAGTTAACAGACCGGGGGATTTGGTTGGTTTTATAAATTGTCTATAACGTTTTCAAGTAGAGCCCTCATCTACTCATCATGGTTTATATTATATCTGTATAGACTATATCTATGGCATACAATTAATTTTGTAGACAGTCATGAATTTCTGAACTTTAGCCCGTACTCTAGATGTTTTAATCTAAGAGGATCACAATATGCCACATTTACTGACACTACAGCATTTTACTACAAATACGAATGTGAAACATGAAAGAAAAAAAACATTACTTTATTTGGGATTATAACAAAAGATGAAAAACAACATTAACCTTACTACTGTAACCAACATGATACATTATAATGTATCTGAACCTTATAATTCATGTCGGCTAATTGAAGGAGCTCAAAGAAATGTCTGGAAACCATTTATTTAGTGCAAAACAAGAGACAATTGCAAATACATTTAAGAGTAATTGCAGACTACATAACTAAAGATATTATGGTTAAGAACAAAAGGAAACTACGACTTACTTCAAAGAATTTCTGAATGACATAATTTCCAAAAACATCAACCATAAGTTGGTAGGCAGCCTGTAGAATCTCACTGAACACCAGCTGACGCTCAGCAGAACTTGCCCTTTCCAACTTTAGCTGAATAAACCTACAAAAACATACACAAATAGTATTTAATAAATAAATAAAAGAATTACTGCCACACAGTGAGTTACCAGATGGAAAAGGATTAATAAAAAGTTAAATGCCATACATTAAAACCTAACCTTCATTTTAAACATTTTGTTTAGGCACAAAAAACACAAACACACCTGGAACCATGCTGGTCCTGCGAGAATTCCATCACATGGCCTGCAATCTCACGCAGCTGAAGATTCGGGTAACGGTTGTTACGGAAGTCTTCAAGCAGTCGGCTGCGTCCAGATGGCATAACGTCAGACATGCTGTAACGAAGTCGTGATGATGGGAAGAGCTGGCTGCTGGGACTAAAGAGTGAGGAGCCAGTAGTAGCACTGCGATACTTTGCCTCGGCTCCTGGTGCAGCAGAAATGAAGCGCCCACTGCCATTGGTGAGTCCCCCTGGAGAAAGAAGAAAAAAAAAGTTATCAAAATAACAGTCACAAAAGTAAAAAACTCAACCTAAAGTTTAGAGAATAGTACACACCAAGATTGAGACTGCTGGAGGATCCATGAGTTGAAAGAGAAGGTGGTGGAGTTAGAGAATGTGAGGGAGCTTGAGTTGGAAGTGGCATACCCACAGGGCCAGGAGAGGAGCTAAAACCAAGTCCATTGTAGAAACCTCCGTGCCCAATAGGAGTGAGGCTGCTGGGTGTGCGCTTGTACAAATCCGAACTGCCAGTTAAAGAGTCCCGGCGAGAGCCACTGGAGCTAGAGTTAGCAACTGTGGACAGATGGATAAATATTAGGCAGATTTCAGTACATTTACACAAAATAAGTACAGCATGCATTTCTGATATGCTTAAACAGTTGTAAACATTAGATACGTTTGTGTAGTACATTACACCCAATAGCTAATTTATGCGAAATAATTATTTAACATGTACCCACACACCTGCAGTTCCAAAGCCCCCAAGTGTTGCTCCCAGTGTAGCACCAAGAGATGAGGACGGATTAGCATTGAATCCAAGAGAGGAGCTTCCAGGTTGGGCCGATCCCTGTGAGAAAAGAGATGAGCTCTGCGAGGAGGAGCTTGGAGAGCCACTCCCATAGAACGAGCTTCCACCAAGAGCCCCAGCTCCCTGCTGACCCGGAGCCTGCTGGGAACTCAGTGCCCGAAATGCCCCATTGGCTGCACCTCCAAGGCCAGCATTAGCCCCACTTGCAGAGGCAGCAGCTGCAGCCACTGTGCGATAAGCAACAGAACCAGGAAGGAACGTTTGTACAGACCAAAATTAATTTGTTTATCATATTGCCATTCATAATAATGCAGCAGATAAATAAAAGCAGAATAAATACCGGCAGCAGTGGGGCTGATTATGACAGATGCAGGAGCCATGAGTCGGACAGGGCCACTGCGAGCTCCTGTATTCACTACCAGAGCACCGGTCTGATCATAATATGCAGCTGGAGCAAGAACTGGGTAGCCTGGGACACATGCACAAGTGCAGTATTAAATCGCTAAGCCCAAACTTAACATCAAATAACTAAAGTCAAGTTCAGTAAAAAACACCCCTCACCAGGAACACCGGCTGCCAAGCCTTGTCCAAATGCCAAAGCAGAGTTAACTGCTGCAGCTGCTACAAGCTGGTCAGTCTGCTGGCCCTGCTGACCCTGGCTCGGGGTCAGAGGTCGCTGATTACCTCCAGTACGCATTACCTAAACAGCAAACATAGTATTTGTAAAGGGGAAAATATAAGTGCAGAAAATAATTAATTAGGCATGAAGTTAAAAAAAACCTTAGTTTCCGATTCCCAATCGACCCTATTTTAAACCCCTGTGAATTACAATGTAATTCCCTGTCCTGGTTCAAATTCATGGGGATTTCTGACCACACCGATAAGAGACAGGTTAAAGGTATTCTTTGGCTCAACTGTAGAAACAGTATTACAAACAATCCTAGAGTTCTTGTCCAGCCTTTAACAACAAGTCTTAAACATAACAGTAGCCTTAGTTCAAGATAAAAAAAATACATTAGTCAAAACTGAACTAGCAAACACCGCAATGATGCGCAATGGACCCTGTGAGATTAGGACCCTATTAGACCCACAGATGAGCCACACTGAATAATATGTTGGAGTACTTTACACAGCTGCTGCTGCTGCTTCATGTAGTGCTATGCAATGTGTTTACTGCATTTATCTATGAATGAAGCGTCAGAGCAGCCTAATTTCTTTTTACATTATTCTGATTAACATTTCCAACCAAGTTCATTAGAAATCACTGGTAGAAACAAGTCCACACACACACACACAACTCGTGTTTAGATATCAAACATGGAAAGTATTCCACACCTGTTGTTGATTCTGCTGATTCTGTGCTGATGGCTGCTGATTTCCAGAGTTGGAGGGAGCAGGAGCCTGCTGTTGGAAGAGGTTGGCAGGATACACACCCCACGGAGTTACTCCATAATACTGATGGGGCATGACTGCTGGGCCTACAGCATGCAAACAGATATACGCTGATTAACACTTTGCTCATAAATCAGTTATCAATATATGAAGCATTGCAAAATTTATTATTGATCATACCAAGAGTGGCAGCAGCAGCCAGGCCGGCAGCATAGGGGTCTGTGCCAGGTGGGGCAGCACTAATGATGTAAGGGTTTGGCATAAATGCAGCAGGAGCCAATCCTAAAACAGGCACACAGCAATTGAATAAATTAAATGCACATTCATTGTACAAATTATTTTAAAAACCGAGCTACACACTCACCAATGTGTGGCTGCTGGGCTGCAGCAATGGCATACTGCTGCTGCTGTGCAGCTGTCAGCTGCTGCACAGCCAGAGCACTGGGCCTCTGAAACAGCTGAAACATTTCAATGTAAACAATGTTTTTGTTTTAATATTAATTTTTTTTACATTAAAATATACAGTATAAACGTCTTACTTCATCTGAATCCAAATAAACTCAACCATCAAGGATAAATTCCAAAACTGATATTATGGCTGTATGAAAAATTAACAGTTGAATATTACAGGTTTTAAAGACTAATAATTATCTTTAAATAACTACTTTAAATTACTCGTATTGCTTGTCCGGGAATGCCACAGACTGAAACATTGGTTTATTAGGGTTCATTAATATAAGCTCTTTATATAGAGTAGAGGTGTGAGATACTGATGAATGATATCCCGATTTCTTTTGGATTCCATCGATAATCATAAAAATTAACATGATGGACATTAAATCAAAAACACTTGTTTAATGGGTGAAACTATTTAAAATAGCACTTGTAGGATCACCAAGTTATAAACTGTCATTAATGCAAGCTTATGCTATATGTCCCAGCTTGTGTCATAAGCGATGAAAATCATGTATTTTGTATTTTTTTGGAAAAATCCTACACAGACGTGATATATTTAGTGCCATGTTCTTCCCTTTATGGAATGGTTACTTTTAAAACAAGCACATAGCTCAAGATTTACTAAATCTTAGTAAACACAATCTTACCATCTGCCATGCTTAAACATGTTCAATATATAGGAAAGATGCCACTCATGAAATCCTCCCTTACAGGCCACAGAGAGCTTGCCATGTTAAAACTGTAGCATGCCAGCAGTAATTAAGAAAATCATCAGGGTACTGCCTGGGCTTTGACATTGCGGTTAAAACTGTATGTTTATGTTGTGTTTGGCATAGCCCAAGCTAAACGCTTCCATTTTATTACTGCAATCTTGCACACTGTAAAATACATTCCCACACGTGAGGCACAGGCAAAAGCAGATGAGATGTACATAGCACAAATATGGAGGGAATAAATGTGGTTAAAATTAAGATTATTTTTGCACATGCAGTGAATTTCCATGTTTACATCAGTTTTTATTCTGCACCTCCGTAGTTGTTTGCATCACAGAAATCATGACCGATCATCGGGGCACAGTAAATTTGGGACCTCTTAAAGCTCATTTATGCTCAATGCTAAATAAGGATACATATGGAGCTTTCTGTCTGTATTCGGCATTTATTTAGTACATAATTTGCACGTTTTCTGAAAGCGGACAGGATGTACCCGACGAAGCAATACCACTCGAGACAGTGGGGGCAGTGCAAAATGCGGCCACCTCCATATGGACACAAAGGAATGGCGGTTTTCTAAGACGAGTTAGGAATGGAATTTTCATTTATATGATTTAGCTTTATCTACATTATTTAATGAGATATTAAATTATGATATTATTTATATAATTCATCATCATGTTTGATTTTTCTTTTACTCCGAACTGCCCTCTACTGGATGTGATGGTCAACAACCATATTAATTGAGCTGACAGAAGTATGTGGGCAGTGACGGTATTACCGCACTGGTTCCATGAAGCAAGTTACATATTCAATTATGTCTGCTTTCATGTTGTTAAAACAGCAATTAAGATATAGACAAATTATTTAAAAATGAGTTTTTTTTAGATACAGAAATATATAGAAAGAGGAGGTGACAAAGGTATACTTGTATCAGTATTTATACCCTCTGCTGCTGATAACAGTCTTACCTGCTGAGGGGAGTTGTAATCAAAAAGGCCAACAGTAGCTGCTGTGGAGTCAAGTGGCAACTGGCTACCAGTATAATCAAACTGCAAAGTCTCCATGGAAACAGATTCCATGGGGTCAAGGGGCACATTTTGGGGTTCGACATTTGGGAACTCTTCAGCTGTTTTTGGTCCTGTTACACCAGGTATTTCACCTCCACCCAACTCCACCTCAGGACCAGCATTCGGACAGTTACCAGGAGTACGGCTGAAACAATGGTAAAAATCCACCATAAAATACAGGTATCTATATGCCTACAGAACTGTAGCACGAGTAAGAGCATGTTTGTAGCATGTGTCAGACAGTTTGGGTTGTACCTGAAGTCCTTCACGTCAACATCAAGGCCGTTCTGACTGGGCAATCCATTAGGGTTATCCAGAGGATCAGGCTCAGATTCCTTCAATTCTTTTCTCTCTGGGTCAAACGTGGTTTTTGGTTTTGGCTCTGCTCTTTTTTCAGCATCATCTGTTTCAGCATCTCTTGCACCCTAACAGAAGATACAAAAACAAAAAATTAGAACCAGTTTGTAAAAGATGAACACTGAACATTAAATAATAAAATAAGAAAGCATGGGGGGATATATATATATAAATTGCAGTAACTCACAAAGGCTCCTTTCCGCAGACAGGAATCAAGTTTTTCAGCAGGAGAGGAGCTCAGAACATATTCCACCATAGAGACACCTAGGCCTCCACTCTCAGAACGAGGAGAAAGAACAGACCCTGCCTCACCAACAGCGTGAAAACCTTGACCTGGCCGACGCTGGACCATGATTGGCTGGGACACTGAATGATCTAGGAATTTTACAGAAAGATACAATGAGCCATTTTTATAGTACAAAAAAATCCTTTCAATTAATTATACAAGCAAGCACACACAGAACTTACCAGAGGCTCCCCAGGCACTGTCTCTCCACTGGTCGAGAAAGATCCCTTTTGGTCCATCTTTCCCCGAATCGTCAGATTCCCAGAATTTCTTTCCTGTGAGGAGCTGCTGTAGGGACAGAATAAAATGTATTTATTTATTTCATGTTAATATCATGTTCAGTATCAATTTAATGATGCGAACAAGGCAATACTCATACACAATATACAGTATATCTAGACACAAATCAATGACAATTTGGTATTTCCAATTCACCTAGCATGCATGTCTTGGGCCTGTGGAATGAAACCGGAGTACCCGGGGTAAACCACGATAACAGGGAGAACATGCAAACACCTCACAGAAATTTCCCAGGTCACCCCACCTAGGGATGTGTGGTTTTTCTTGCTGCGAGGTCA
Source organism: Xyliphius kryptos (assembly GCA_025769995.1). Lineage (NCBI taxonomy): Eukaryota > Metazoa > Chordata > Actinopteri > Siluriformes > Aspredinidae > Xyliphius > Xyliphius kryptos. Next base: position 7,345,082 of record JAOUQT010000026.1, on the reverse strand, counting down.
AAGCACCATCCACTGCACCATCCAATAAAAAAATTTATAAATAATGCAGGAAATGAAATGATCAGTGATTATTTGGGCTCTTACCTCTCCCATGACTCTTCCCTCCAGGGCGAGTGCCTGAAAATCATGGTTGAGTTCATCCATTGACCGCACCTGTAAAACACACAGCAGCAAAGTTTGTACATCACAAAATGTGAAATATACAATAGAAATATATATATATTTTTTCAAGAACTAATATTTATAGTCTGTCAACAGTTCTGCAGTTCAGGTGAGGTTAATGTGCAGAAACTCTAACCTGGTTGTCACCATGGATGTTGTCTCCAGTTGGCCAGCGGTGTTTGCCATTGTTGTAGCCAGGTTGATCGCCGTGCTGCCGCTGAAAGAAGTAGTCTACCATGGCATCATCTTGAGAACGTCCTGCACCCTGAGTAGGGAGAGGAGCTTGTGGAGCAGGGCCGGGTTGCGGGGCATGGCCTGCTGGGCTCAGCACCACAGGCATATTGGGTAATGGCCTGTCAGGGGGAGGCAGTCTGAGGTGGGGGCTGAGCGAATCCTGCCAGAGCACAGCTTTTCTCTTCAATACGCACGCTACGCTCATTCCACCAGAGCCTGCAGAGTAGAAAAAAATAAAGTTACAACAGCAACTGGCTTACCTGAAAAAAATAATTCTGTCAGAGTACTGTTCATTGTAAAACAGTTTTTAGAAAAAAACACACTGAATATAGAATATTCATTCATTTCAGTCACGGGCCACCCCTAAGGGCAGGCACAACCCTAGACAGGGTGCCACAATATTGTAGGACGCACGCGCACACACAAGGGTCATTAGAGACACCAATTCACCTAGCATGCATGTCCTTGAAATCCAGGACAAAAACCCAACACCTGAAGAAAACCCATGCGAAAACAACGAGAACATAATTTCCACACCGAGTCGTCCCACCCTGGGATCAAACCCAGGTCTTTATTGATGTGAGACTAGAGCACTAGCCACTGCACAACTTTGCTGCCCTGAATATAGAAGTGTATTACTATACAGTATATTGCCAAAAGTATTCGCTCATTTTCCTTGCATCACATATGAGCTTAAGTAACATCCCATTGAGCTTAAGTAATATCCCATTCCTAATCCATAGGGTTCAATATGACGTCGGTCCATCATTTAGAGCTAGAACGGCTTCAACTCTTATGGGAAGACTGTACACAATGTTTAGGAGTGTGTTTATGGAAATTTTTATGGGAGGTCACACACTGATTTTGGACTAAGGGCCTGGCTCTCAGTCTCCGCTCTTACTCATCCAAAAAATCGAGTTGAGGTGCAGGCCAGTCAAGTTCATCCACACCAGGCTGTCATCCATGTCTTTATGGACCTTGCTTTGTGCCCCATCACATTGGAAGAGGAAGAGGCCAGCACTGTTCCCACAACGTTGGGAATTGTCAAAAATGTATTGGAATGCTGAAGCATTCAGGGTTCCTTTTATTGGAACTAAAAGAGCCAAGCCCAGCTCCTGAAAAACAATCCCACACCATAACCCCCCCTCCACCAAACTTAACACTTGGCACAATGCAGTGAGACAAGTATTGTTCTCCTGGCGTTAACTGCTTAACACCACTGCATCCGAGGCTTTGCGTTGCATTTGATGTATGGCTTTGATGCAGCTGCTCGACCATGGAAACCTATTCCATGAACCTCTATGCACACTGTTCTTGAACTAATCAGAAGGCTACATGCAGTATGGACTTGTGTAGTGGTTGACTTTGCAGAAAGTTGGAGACCACCATGCACATCAGCATCCGCTGATCAGGTCAGTTTACGTGGCCTACCACTTCCTGGCTTAGTTGCAGTCATTCCCAAACACTTTAATTTTCTTATAATACAGATGACAGTTGACTGTGGAATATTTAGGAACGAGGAAATTTGATTTGATTTGTTGCACAAGGGGCATCCTACCAATTTCTCGCTGGAATTCACTGAGAGCGAACCATTCCATCACATATGTTTGTAATTACAGTCTGCATGCCAAGGTGCTTGATTTTATATACCTGTGGCCAAGCAAATACTTTTGCCAATATAGTGTATAATCTTATTTATTATTGTTTAAGATCATCATTAAAATCAGTGGCTATTCTAATAACAGGAACACGGTCATATTCTTACACAAGTCTCATATCATACACGAAGTCACATATCAATACACAAGTTTAAAGCATTTCAAATTTACCTAGCGTTGGAGAAAACAATGAAACCGTGCAAACTCCGAAATATACTGATGAAGATTGTCAATAAGTGATTGGAAAAACCAAAACCAGATTGCAATTGGCAATAGGTAATTAACATAACTGGGTATAAAGAGAGCATCTTAGTAGCAGTGGCACTCATATGTAAATATGGTAAGAGGACCACCAATCCCCCGATTCTGTGCTGACAAATAGTGGAGCGATAGCAGAAAAGTAGTAAAATTGCAAAAGGGTTGAACATATCATCTACAGTGCATATCAAAAAAAAAATGTGAATCTGGAAAAATCTCTGTCCAGTGCAATCAGGGACGCTGTTATTCAGACTAAAGAGAAGGATGACCCAAGTTGTTTTCAGCTGTCAGTTAAGTCTGCATATCTGATGGTACAGGGTTGCATTAATGCGTGTGAAAGGACACCATCAATGCTAAAAGGTATAATTCAGGTTGTATAGCAACATATGCTCCAAACCAGACGATGTCTCTTTCAGGGAGGACCTTGCACTGCTATGCAAAACACCCTAAAACCTCCCTAACTGCGTTCTTTAAGATAGCACAACCCAGAATGATAACTATACACAAATTAACTACCAAATGACTAAACTAACATTAACTAATAAAACTAACCATAATTAACAACATTAAATAATGTTATAATTATTTAAATTAAATAATACATACCGGTAGTCTTCGCTAGCCCCCATATTTTACATGGCCACTCCACAATATTATAAATTTTTTATTATAGATTAAAGAATATTAAGTCTCTTAAATAGGCAGAAGGTGCAAATAATAACTTGCATTTAATATTAATTATATCTAATTATATCCTTCTTATAATTTATTACAAAGCTGTCAAGTAATATTGTTATAGAGTACACTTTTTAGTACACTACACTTTCCTACCAGGAAGTTTATATAGAGATAAAACATAGGCCATTCTATAAAATAATACATTAGTCTTTTTACAAAAAAATGACTTCATATTTAGTATTGCCACAATATTAATACCATTAAATACTTTCTTGTTAACTTATATTTGCATATTACAAACGACTTCATGCATTATGGAAGTCTGGATGGAAAAGCAGCACATCTCAAAGCATTGCTGGAGGTTTTAAACTGTTCTAAATGGTGTGGGTAGGAAAAGAAATTGAGTCGGTGGTCCTGAAGGGGCAATATGCAAAGAGTGTTGTTGTGGTCAAAAGTTCAGAGAGGAGTCAAGAAAGGCTTCGGGTAGTATAAAGCTTCCAGATGACTGTTTAGTAAAAGCAAAAGTGATTACAGACAGGCGAAAGACAGCATGGAAACCTGGTGGTGGAACAAGGAAGTTCAGGAGGTTATTCAGAGAAACAGCAAAGTAAAAATGGAACAGAAAGAGGACTAAAGAAAGTAGGCAGGACAAGAGGACAAGCAGAAGGCCTATGAGTTGTATGAGGGGATAAACAGTAAAGGAGGAGTTGTATTGACACCATCGATTACACTGCTCTTCTTAATAGGCTAGGAAATATTGGAATTAAAGGAATAGCCCTGTCCTGGTTCAGTTCTTATTTGACTGACTGTTATCAGTTTATAGATGCAAGTGGCCACTATTATATACGCAGTAGGGTAAAGTTTGGTGTCTCACAAGGTTCTGTCTTAGGCCCGTTACTATTTTCTATATTATTTATATTTATAGCATTATATAAACTTTCATGGTTACGCTAATGATACACAGTTAGGTCAGCCAATCCTGATGACAGTCACCAATTTACTGTTAAACAATGTTAAACAATTACTAGAACCTGGAATTATAAGCACATCACCCCTGTCTTATCCACACTGCACTGTCTACAAGTCCAATTTCATATTGATAAAATACTTTTGCTTGCTTACAAAGCAGTTAAGGGTCTCGCGCCACAGTTCCTTGGAGAACTTCCGTTTATGATCCACCACGCCCACTTCGATCAAAAGATGCAGGCTATTTGCTGATACCTCATATTATAAGGGG
>JAOUQT010000026.1:7296620-7307673 GCA_025769995.1 Xyliphius kryptos | reverse complement strand
TGAAACCTCCCCCACTAAAATGACAGGTGTTTCAGTTTCATTGTCTAACCCCTGTATAAACTCACCGACAACTTGATAAGGTATGCCTTACTAGTAAAAGTTTGGACCCCTTTTTGCGCATTTACACCTGTAGCACCTACCCACCAATCAGAATGAGAATTCAGTACTTTGCTACAGTCCGACTGCAATCATCTCAAAAGGGCACCTTTTCTAGAATGTTCAATTATAGTCAATTCAATAAACCAAACAGAGTGAAATCACCTAAAATGCCACTCCACAGCACTTCTCAGTAAGCATTCTTGCACATCCGCTGAGACGAGGGATTATGTTCATCGGCTTCTCATTCTGATTAATTACAGTAGCTTGTGGCAATGCAATTCCTGTATGCTTTAACCAGCGTTGATGCGAGGGGCCGAGGTTTGAGTTTATTCAGCTATTCAGTCAAATAAAACCAAGAGAAGGAAAGAATCTAAACTTTGAACTGAATATAACATTGAAAAGTCATGTTTTTTTTATCTAAGAAATATTACATCTCAGGAATCTCAGCTAAACTCGGTCAGAGAAATGTCCTATAAATGATTGGTACATCTAGAGATAATCAGCCTCAGTGTAAGAATCTCAAATTCTCAGTCCCCTTATATCAATTACACTGATTTTAGTTACAAATGGTAAATTACTGCCTTTTTTTATCATATATCAGTAACAACCGTTGCTGTTATACGTGTTAAACTGCACATAAAGGAACATGCTAAAGATCATGTGATAAAATATAAATACACTTATCAAAGCATCATTCATTCATTGTCTTCCGCTTAATCCACAAGGGGTCATGGGCTACCTGGCAACTCTGGCTGCAACACAGGAACAACCCTAGAAAGGGTGCCAATTCAAACACACTTACAGTCACATTCACGCAAGGGCCACTTTAGAGACACTAACTAACCTAACTTTGGAATGCGGGAGAAAGCCGGAGTACCCAGAGAAAATCCACTCATACACAGAGAGAACATGCAAACTTCACATAGATATTTCCTGAGAAGTCCTATCATCCTGGCGATTGAATCGAACCCGGGTCCTTCTTGCTGCGAAAGCTCTACACACTGCCCCACCATTATTTGAACAACATCAATGACATTATCAATCAAACCCAATCTTAAATAAATACCTTATTACATGAAATAAAGAATTCTGGGCGGTCATCTTGTTCCTGCAGTCGAACATGTAAATATGTTATGACATAGACGTAATGAGTTGCAAAAAAAAAATGTAGACTAGAGGAAAGGCATTTTATATTCTCAGTGTGATGTTCCTGTGATTAAAGACGAGTCAAAGATGAGCCATTGGAAGCGTTTACATTTTTCATCCTGTCATCGCTGTCAAAAAGTTTCCAGGAAGAAAACCTGAGACAGCAGTTACTGCCGGTGAAATATAACTTCATTACAAAGCCGGGTATGCTGTGCATTAGTAAACAGTTATAAAACTATTGCGAGTAAAGAGTTCAAGCACTGACACTGGCTTTTTATAGCCACTGTAACACACAATGATTTTCTTTTCCAAACATGAACCAGCTTGACTTCTATAGGGTGAATTCAGACATTACTAATAATTATATTTCCAACACACGTAATATATAAAAATGTTTGCAAGTTAGCAAAGAATGCGGCATACTGTATGACATACCAGATAACTGTCCAGATTAAAAAAAATTATGAATGGGGCAGAGTGGATAGTGCTGTATCCTCACAACAAGAAGATCCGAGTTTGAGCGCCAGGTAACGCAATGAAGGAAATTTATTTGTGGAGGTTGCATGTCCTCGCCTTATTTGCGTGGGCTTAATCTGGGTACTCCAGTTTTCTTCCTACAGTCCAAATATATGCTTATTAGGTGAATTGGTGTGTAATTGTGTGCATTTGCTCTGATGGATTGGCAACGGCTGGCACGCGAGGCCAGGTTTTTAAAGTGAATGAATGAACTGTACAAATTGTATTTTGGAATAGTGTGTAAAGACAAAGCACACCAAATATTGACATCAAATATTGACAATATTGGATAAGGAACCCGCCTTGCAACCGGATAGTCCCCAGTCTCTTTACCGCCTAGTCACAAAACGGTTTAAGTGCCCTTGAGCAAGGTATCAAACCCCCACTTGCTCCCAGAGTGATGTAAAAGGCTGCCCACCGCTCTGGACACGTGTGTGTATATATGTGTGTAAGACACAGTGAGAGACAGAGTGGCCAAATCCTGATAAACAATCAGTGTAAACAGTCCATTATTAATGAACACACAGGTCTCAGTGCAGAGCGTGACTTAGATCACAATCTTGTGATGCTGACAATGAAAATGAGGTTCAAATGAAACAGGTAAAGAAACCAATTCAAACAGACTTTGGAAAACTAAGAACTGACCACTTGAAGCAGCAATACCAATTGGAGGTTGGCAATAAAATTGAGGAACCACACACACAAGATGAACTAATGCAGCAAAAGAAGGATGTCTTGCTGAAATCTCCTGCTAAGGAGACATACAGAACATTGATACAGAAATTAAGTACAGAAGAAGTTCAAAAGAGATAAGCAAATAGAATTTTGATTTATTTTGCAATGAGCTGAAATGTAATTGCAGGCCTGTATTACAGATATTGAAAAGCTCAGCAAACCATTCTAGCCTATAATGCATAAAATAATGCATATAAACTTGTCCAACGAAAGGAGGTGTGGAACTGTACAGTAATAAAGAGGTTAACATACAGATTGATGTTCCAGAAATGAACCACGACCACTAAATGAAATAGATCAAGCAAGCCATGCTAGAATTAGCAGACACCTTTGGTGCAGATAAAATTAACTTGAACTGCTCAGGCTTGGAGGAGAGATAAGACTGAACAAGCTCCATAAGGTCTGTATGAACTGTGGGAATCTGGAATCGGGTCGGAAGACTGGACACAGCCCATTTTCATGCCTATGAAATGCTAAAAGAGGACAATTGAACTGGTCTTGCAAAGTCATATAGTGACAATGTATCTATCCTCCTCAATAATTCATGCACTTAAACATAATGCCAATTGCAGCATTACAATTGATATGGGCTGTCACTTTTATTAGGGTTAGATTAAAAAAACTACATTCCATACAATGGCTTTATTACCATTTATTTCCAAACAGTCATCATGTTTTGTCATATGGCATCGCTGTTTTGCAATGGTTGGCTGCACAAATATGATCTATGGGATAGGGTAAAACGCACTGAGATTCCCAGTATTTTGTACTAGTATTTAACTGTTGCATCCCCAGGAAGTCTAATCAGTTACAAAGCTCCTGGCTTTTTATAGAAGCATGCTCTACCAACTGATCTATCCAGGCTGCTAAACAATCATTAAAATACCCTATAGTGAACTTCTAATTCGATGCTTGCATCTCGGATTGACCATATGCAGCCGGTCTCTGTGTGATGTTCTTCTGTATTTTTGTTATTCCACTCTTGGTAAATCCATTATTACATAATATAGGACAGCCCACTAGTGCAGCTGCTGCTTAAATACTAGCACCACATCTCCAAACTCTAACTACAGTTTGTGCACAGTCAAAGTCACTATGCATTCACATAATTGGTAAATTTTGCCTTAAGACAGGTCAAGTACAGGGGTTAGATAATGAAACTGAAACACCTGTCATTTTAGTGTGGGAGGTTTCATGGCTAAATTGGACAAGCCTGGTGGCCAATCTTCATTAATTGCACATTGCACCAGTAAAAGTGTGAAGGTTCAATTAGCAGGGTAAGAGCACAGTTTTGCCCAAAATATTGAAATGCACACAACATTATGGGTGACATACCAGAGTTCAAAAGAGGACAATTTGTTGGTGCACGTCTTGCTGGCTCATCTGTGACCAAGACAGCAAATTTGGGGTGTTGCAAGTCAGGAAACGTTTTCCTCCACCAGGATCAGGTAGTGACCTGGCCACTATCCTGCAAGAAGAAAATCCATCTCACCACTGTGAAAAATTGGAAGTTTCATTCCCAAGACGAATTGATGCTGTATTGGCCGCAAAAGGACCTGCACCATACTAATAAATTATTGTGGACTAAAACCAGGTGTTTCAGTTTAATTGTCTAACCCCTGTATATATATTTAATTCTAGTAAAGTGGCCTTAAAATAATGCAGCTTGTAACGGCAACACCTCCTTCATTTTTCACTGCTGCTTAGTTTGCTCAAGTTAGGTACCTATTTACCTCTTATTGGTGAATGATTTTAGGCCTGTCCGGAGGGCCCATTAGGTTCCATGTAAAAATAATTATCTTGCAAGCTGCAGGGTTTTGGAGAATTCATAATAGATTTGAATTGGAGAAGAACTGATATGATCATCTATGTAGTCATTTTTGATTGCATTAGAAGGTGCTAATGTATTTTGATATAGAATTTTTTTTCTTTAAGTAGATAAAATATTTGTAGTACTTACTATTAGTAGTCTCTGAAATTATAAGGAAGTTGGTCCTCACTTTTATCGATAGAGAACACCTGTTTATATTCTAGAAATGAAAAAGTTAAATGCTTACTTTATTTGTTGTTTAACGTCATCCTCAGCACCAGTGGGTATTCTAATGACAGGAACACAGTCATACTCATACACAAGTCTCATATCATACACAAAGTCACATATCAATACACAATTAAACAATTTAGCATTTCCAATTTACCTAGCATGCATGTCTTTGGACTGTGAGAGGAAACAGGAGCACCCGGAGAAAACCCATGTGAACACGGGGAGAACATGCAAACTCCACACAGAAATTACTAGGTCACCCCATCCAGAGATCGAACCTGGGTCATCTTGCTGCGAGGCCGCAGCACTAGCCACTGTGCCACCCCAAGTTAAAAGCTTTGGTTTACACCAAAGTTCATGGAAAAGAAATATCATAGCTTTTATCCTACTGGGACAAAAGGCTAAATTTCACTTCTTAAAGCTGTGTAAACATTTCCCTTCCTTCCAGAATTGCTATGGGTTTGTTTCAAGGCTAAACATCTGTATGGGAACAGACCTATGGGAATATAAAAAAATGTGAAAGGTCAGATATGCTTGTGTGTGCGCACACATGTTCATGTCTGTGCATGTGTTTGCTCTTAGGTCACTTTGCAAAGGATTGTTTCTCACAGCCAGGGGATAAACAGTATAGCTTGGTGCCAGAAGAGGAGGAACCAGCGAGCCAGGATGTCCAAGCAGTGCCCCAGAAAAGAAAGAAGGTTCAAGCACACTCTCATCATTTCATTTTGATGAAATGCACAATTTATTGCATTATTAGTCTTTTACTCACTCCTTAAAGCCGCCATTTTATATTATTTGCATGCAACTCACATTGCTCTTTTTATGCTTTCTTTGTACCACAGGAAAAAAAAGCCAAGAAAGAGAAAAAAAAGAAAGAGCGAAAGCGAGAAAGTTCATCTACAGGTAGCAGCGATGATGCCAAAAGATCAAGACCTTTTCATACATATTCAGAAAAGAAGAAAAAACACAAGAAACACAAACACAAGACACACAAGTGAACTCTTTATATTAGGTCATGGAGTTCACATGTCCAGATGTAGAATTCATTTGTGTGTGTTTTTCTTCACATGTCCAGATGTAGAATTCATTTGTGTGTGTTCGTGTTCACATGTCCAGATGTAGAATTCATTTGTGTGTGTTCGTGTTCACATGTCCAGATGTAGAATTCATTTGTGTGTGCACGCATGTGTGTGAAAACAAAGAATTTCCTAGTTATACAAGTACAAACCTGCTCTCCGCCTCATTTGTTTATTTTGTAGAAAATTATGAATTGTTGCAGAGGGGGAAAAAATATTAATAATAATTAATGGAGAAATAAAAATGCTAAACATACAGAATTTTCGAAATATTTCACAAAAGGTCAAGGAAAAATTGGAGGTTAAGGGTCAGAGCAGGACATCATTCCTGAAACATTCATGCAGTGAACAGACAGAAGTCAGACATTAGCTTAAATTAGACCACACGTCAGATGGATATTGACACACTTAAATTAGACATACAGGACAGTCCCTGTAAGAATGCAGTCACATAACGGACTGGGACAGAGAGCTTGGACTGGCTGCTGGAAATATTACAAGGTATAAATAGGTAGTGGGACTTAATGGTTATGCAGAGAATCAGTGTGTGCTGCTTATCAAGAGGAATTTAATAACTCCATGTGCACACCACAAGGTTTAAAATCAACACTGTAAGCATGGTTTGGAGGATGTAATCAGGATTTATTTCTGTTTTTATGTGACAATAACTGTTTAACGCTTTTGGAAATACATTTTGGAAAATGGTTTTTCAGTAGGAACAAGAAAGAGACAAACATCACTCTGCTTTAACATAGGACCGTGTGCAGACCACGTCACCAAGAGTCAGAGTCTGTCAAAGGAAGTAAATAGAGAGTTGAATCAACAAAGCATAAACGCAAGTAAATAATTAGCATAATCTGTTTAGCGTTGGAAATTGCACAAATGGTACTGACCAGTGTGAGATTGTTTCCATCAACTTCTCGAACAAGCGACGTCTCTTTGTCGTCCCATTTCTGAACATGGACCAGTTTGCTCCCATCAAGAGTCACCAGTGACTGAAACCAACACATGAAGAATATTTGTAAATGGGGTTTTAGCAATAAATTCATACATTTATTGATTTTGTTGCATGATTTGACGTTGAACAACTAATTAATTAACCCAATTAATGGCAATATTAAACGAATTCCTGCATACAACAATAATGCCTTTTTTCAAGTCAGTCAGAAAAACGATGGTTTTCCTAAAGACTCATCTGTGCAACCAGAATACTGGAAATGAGCTCAAACTGGCTGCGAATGATCCGTTACTTTCTTTTTCATTGCAATGTGTTCTCTTAGCCAGGTTTATTTCGTTTTTTTGAGGGACACACTGCAATGAAAAAGAAAAGCAATGGATCATTCTCAACCAGTTTAGTCAGATTGTCACTACTCTGAATTCCATATAATTTACACTCCAAGTTAAGATTTGGGAAGACCCGTCATATGAGAGGTAAAATATCTACCCCTGTTTATGGTCTGACAATGGCAATATCATGCCAGCGTACAGTTTTCTCAACCAGATTCTTGAGCTCAGTCTTGCCATCTTCCTTGGAACACCAAATCATTTGGCCCATTTAGAAAAACTGTTGCAGGTCAGTTTTGAGCATTGTAATGGCTGCTCTGGATATGCCGGCATTTTATGAATGCTCTAGAAAACTATTTCTTATTTCTGGTACAGGAGTCATGTATATGCACAAGTATTTTTAGAAATAGTATTCATTCGTTCATTCACCCGGGATCTTCTTGCTGTGAGGCGACAGCACTGTCCACTGCACCACCACAAATAATAACTAGAAATAAATATCTAATTCGGTAATGAATCAAATCTGATTAAAGGTTAGCTGACTAGTTTACCTCGTATCTTCGGACAAAAGTGGGGATAATTATTTAATAACATTATATTAAAAGCTACTGTAACCCTAGCACACAATCACTGCAGTGGCTAAAGAATTACAAACAGTTAAGGAGACAGCCAGCTGGCTTAACACTGTAACTTTGTTCTAACACAATGGTTCCTTTATAAGGAAGGGCATCAAGGAGAACTTCGGCAGTGAACAGATGGCGGTTAGCACACTAGGAGCCTGGTAAAAAAGCCTATAGTTACCATTGTTTTTTGCTTATTAGTGGACACGCATGCATGCGTCCACATGTACCTTGACTTTACGGTCATCTGCTGTGGTCTCTTCAAACTCCTCTCCTAGCTTGAACTTAATTTCTGAGTTCTTGAAGGTGCTGACGGTTTTTAGCGTGATGACATCACCCTCAATGGAAATAATGGTGGTGGGTTTGGTCATGCTGCCAACCTGCCGGGTCGCAAAACCAACACCTAGTGTGTGTGCAAAAAGAAAAAAAAAACAATATATCAAATATGAAGTCAAACCTTAATATTATATAGATTAACCTTAATCAAAATAGTTAATTTATAGTTTTATATCTGTAATTTTATATATAGAACCATGAAAATTTGAACACCAGAACCATTAACACCTGTGTGAATTAAAAAAGCTCTAATTTTCCAAGCTTACATAAAACATTAAATGGAAAAAAATACAGGACGGAAGGTGACCACAGTAGATGTTCACAAAATGACATGCACAACCCCAGCAATGTTCACTGTTTAACCATGGGTGACCATGTCCTTGCTAGTTACAAAGTCTGGAACGGTCAAAGGGGTCAAATCAACATTAGAAGGCCATGACTGATAGCCAGAGTAAGCACTGAATATTGATTTGTTCTGCAGAGTGCCCTAGATGACACATGGCTATCAGACAGTTCAGTAAATGCTTAGTCATCTCAACTTCTAGTGTTTATCAATCCTTAACTTGAAACAAGGAGTAAAATTGACTTTACTAAAGTAATTACTTGACCAGAATGACTCCACTGGTTCAATGATATTTCCATTGACCCCGGTGCTATTGTACCGTCTAAAGCGCTCATGTATGCTGGGTTGTAAAATGCTTACGCAAACATTACTTGCAAACTGGCTTTGGTTTAGTCAGTTGCAGATCTTTTTGGTAAATCTGGTCTTTCAAGTGCCACTTGTGGTCTGGTGTTAAACATAATGCTGCTACAAGCTTCTTTTTTTTTTCTAAAGCAGGACTGTCTGTGTCTTTGAGTTTGCGTGTGGGATCCAGGGCGAGTTGGTACAGTACTGCTGGTTTTAACATGTTGGTTTAGTAATATCTTACTTAAAGACAGTGCCAAGTCAAGTCACCACAAGCTCCAAATGACACTAATGGACTCATAGAAACAGATATATTTTTTCCAAGCCTTCTTTGTGTGGATGTGTATCCAGATGTCAAACAGTGGCAGATTTGCCCGAGGCGTTGTTAAAACTATTGTTCATACAAAGCAATGTTTGCCAAGGCGTAATTCACCTGAAATATATGTTTGCATTGCTTCAACCTTTCAAATTGTTTACGCAACTAACATTTTTTACCGATTTAAAATCATCACGGAACCAAATATGGTTGCATTAATGCATTTGGTGGATTTATAAGTTTTATTTGTGGCCATGTTACACATGTAGCGTGCAGTCTGCTCAAGTTTAAACACAGATGACCAAACATACGAGGTACAGTTATAACGCAAGGGCTAGGAAAGTGGACAAATCGATGGGCTGTGAAAAAAAAAAAATGACGAGTTATTCATGCCCACGTGCTCCAGTATAGCGCTGTGTGTGGGTGTGAGCAATCAGCGCGTGCGTACGGTGGATTGGCCCTGCATAGCATCGCATCACATCACATAACATCACATCACACGTAATCGATCATCCACGCTAGTCTGCGTGCAATTTTATCCTCTTACTCAAAAAAGGATTTACTCTATACAAAGCGAAACATGCCGCCATTCCTAGTCTCGCATTCTGTCACGCAGATGTCCACGGGCTTAATTCAAACACCTGCTCTTTCTTTCAAAAACACTCTTCCACACCCACACTCATTTACTCACCAAGAGCTTTCATGTACTCATCGAAATTCTTGCTGTCTTTAAGATTCCACGTGCCGACGAAAGCTGCTGCCATCTTTTCAACAACAGAGAAAGCGCGTGCACCCGAAGAAAGAGACAGAGGGAGAATGAACGAATGATCGGTGAAAAGACGGAGGAGGCTGCTGAGCTCCTGCAATCTTACTGGCTGATATACACCGGCTGTTCAGTGACGCCACAGCACAGCCTGAGAAAAGGGAGGAGTGATGCAGGGTGAATGCAAACCCTCCACCCGAATGAAGGGCGAGAGAGAATTAGGCCATGTGAAAGAAGAAAATGAAATGCAGGGTGCGATAGACAGATGGGGGATGGTGGATAACAGCAGCTGCATTAACACTATCTGGGTTTAAGAGTGAAAGACAATGATTGCCATTGTCAATGCAAAATGGCAGAAATGTCAGACTAATATCAGAAAAGACATTTTAGACAAAATAAACCATAGCCAGCCCTCTTCATTACAGTAAAGATAGTTGGGGACATCAAGTTGTATCCACTCTGTATAAAGTATCTCAGCGTACTCTGGTATCTTCATGCATTAGCAAAATATTGTTACAAAAAATTAAATGACCAGAAAATTCAATTACTGAATTAGCTCAATCAGTAAAGCTATAGACTTAACAATCACTGGGTTAGGTACACACGACAGGTGGCATATGACCCCTGAAAATACGCCCCATTTGGTGGTTATGTCACAAATGGCTCTCATATAAGATGTTGATTTTACATTGAACAGCAGAAGGCAGCGTTTACAGCGTCAGAGTTGCAGCTTTGGGGTGTGGTGCCAGTGTTTCAGCAACAGCTGCACTTCTGGCATGTTCCTGTTGGTTTCACGGACATACCAAGTGCGGAGAAACTATCAACAAACATTCAGCTGAAGGTCACACTGCAGCCGGCCACATGAGGTCGAACCAAGAGTCGAATTAGCAAGGCGAACTAGCCAAGATGCTTGAGTGGGTATGAGTAGCCTTTGGACGATGTTTTCCACCTTATAGAATCTGTTCCATGATGTCTTCATTACTATAATTATTCAATATGGTGCACAACCAGTTATTAGGCGGGCCTGTGTAATCCAGTGTTTGTTCCATGTAGTTTGTAATATTCCAGAATGAGTTATAAATGTACATGTCTGATTAAAAGTTAAAAAAATTTCAGTATTCTCAGAGAGGGCTTAATAGATATGTTTTACAGCTAACATCTGCAACCCTACTCGGTCCATATGCACATCCACAAATTGCATCATCATTTGTGCATTTACACTCTCAGGCACTTAGAGGTCATAAATGACTTGCTATGCAATAAATATTCCTCAGTTTCTGATCCAGAGGCATATAGTATCACGTGCTCTGTCCCAAACGTCCTGAAAAGTAGGTATACATTAAGCACGGAAACATACTCTTTCCGTGTATAGCAATGTACTATACATCTTCTTTTAATGTAAAAGAAGACCAGGGAGACCAGGGTTGCCTAGG
>JAOUQT010000026.1:7266127-7279243 GCA_025769995.1 Xyliphius kryptos | reverse complement strand
GCGATGGATTGGCGCCCTGTCCTGGGTGTATCTGCCCAGCGCCCGAGATGTTCTTCCCTGGATGGGCATGGGGAACCACCCCCTCCCCACCCCCCTCATAAAGGAATAAGCGGAAGATAATGAATGGATGAACTTTGTTTTATGCTGTATGTATAAGCAAATTTAGAATTGTATGTATATGACTTCTGTTTATCACTGTGGAGGTGCAGTCAGTGCCAATCTATAAATGAGAGGTGGAGACTGACAAAATGCATGGTATTTGTCAATCCATCAGTACATAGATTAAAAAAGGAGTGGGAGTGGTGGCTCCAATGGGAGAGATAGCAGCACTGAAAAGTGTGTGTGGTATCTGCAGTTTTAACACACAGCTAGATAAAAACACAAGGAGCTGAGTTAAACTCGATTCTCAGTAGGGATGCAATTGTTCAATTTACGTAAGAGCATCATTTGTATGGTATCCTCTGGAAAAAACAGACAGGTGATCAAAGATGAATGAGAAATCAGGAAGAGATTCACATGTGGCTATGCACTGAGCAAATTTCTGCAAAAAACCTTGTGTGGCACTCAAGAACCCGGTTTGTGTGAGTAAAAGATTGTTCGTCTGTCGGGGTAGAACCTGGGCTGGCATGGTGGTGTGGCTGTATGCTAAAGCACTTTCAGAGCCATAATGGATGTCAGTGTTGGTTTAGGATGCCTCCACACAGCCCAAACAAGCGGAGACCCAGAGTTGGTACATGTCAAGGTGGGTACATGCCATGCTTTAGTGAACCCAGGAATCTATGTTGTATCAATGCCTAGTTCAAGGCCAGGCAGGAGAGTAGAGACATGGGAGGAATGGGTAGTGTGTTTCATGGTCATGTGCACTGTCATTTGCTAATTCTTTTACCATCAAACACAAAAAGGCCTAAATTCAGAGTATGGGCTGTTAAGCCCTGCCTCCCTCGTCCATCTAGATGCCAGTGTTAAAAAAAATCAAAATAATAATGCTTTTATGGATGTTACCTGTTCCTGCTCATGTTTCGCTGAGATTGCATTCCGAAAGCATCTGGTTTATTGTTATGTGATGGCAAAAACAAAGTCAAAAGAACTGTGCTTGCCTGGTTGTTGCAGATTATGACACACACTAACCTGGATGCAGTCAATTGTCAGTGAGACTGATCTAAGTTGGCCGTGAGAGGTGAAAGGAAACGTGGAAACAGTGTAGAGCATTATACCCATCAGCTTCCACAGCATACATAACTTCAGGATAACAACTGAGAGTAGTACACTATTTTTTGAGCATTGGGCTGCCATCCACAAGATTATAATGCATCATCTTAAATGGGCATCCGACCATTCCAGTGGTGTCATCGAAGCCATTGATATGTGCTAAAAAAAAAAAGAAAATTATATACCATATTAAGCTTCTTCTATTTTTTTAGGTTTAATTATTTACTTAAAATCAATCAGTAATTTGTAACTTATTTGCTCTCACTAACACAAATGTCTCAGTAGAATAGTACAAATATAGTATAATGTAAACTGACTGCATGGCAATCTTCTTTCGACGTTACCCTTTTTTGTTCAGGGGTCGCTACAGCGATGAATTCTCATATCAGACTTGACCAAGTGGTTTACATTGGATGCCCATCCTGACACAACCCTCGACATCTACTGGCTTTGGGACACACAGACTATGATGACAATTAAGAACAACCAATTCACCTTAAACCCTTAAAACATTTACCTTAAATGTTTTTGGACTGTGGGAGGAAAACGGACACAGGGAGAACATGAAAACTCCACCCAGATCAAGATATATCACACTATATTCCGTTGATTTAACTGCTAAAATTAAGATTCAAGGGTTGCCTGAGGGTTGGCGGGTACAAATAATTGTAATACTCCGTAATTTATTTTGAAAATATCTGAAATCAGTAATTTTTCTTACATCCACTTAGCAAGCGTTCTACTGAACATGGTGACGTGTATACATACTATTGGCCATATAAAGGTCCAGCACACATCCTTATTTCCTCTGTAATAAGACACCAACACCACTTTGTGCCAGTTTGTGAAATAATTGTCCAAAATTACAAAATCATTCATGTATTTTGCCATTTACGATGGATAATATTGTAAAAAGATTTAGGTAATTTATAGAAATCTCAGTCTGTAAAGGAAAATCAAATCCAGCACATCTAGTCCTCACTGACCATCAGCAGCCATACTGACAAGGTGCTTATCAGCCCATGTTGCCACAACGGCTGAAAAGTGCACTAATCCCAGTGGAGAGGTATCAGCCGAATTAGGGGAGATCACAGACCAGTGTACTGTTGGTATTATTTTGCAGTCATATACTGTACAGATGCATAGTCAATTCACTGTATATCTAAGACATACAGGAGAAACTAAATATTGTTTATCTCCATAGGTGAAGAGCGATTTGCCTCTGCAACTGGCTGTGCCTCCAAATTGTAGTAACAACTTATAGTAGGGGAAAAAGCAGGACAAGGACTAAAGAGGTTTGACTTATGTCTGTGTTCTGTGGAATTCATGTAAATTCCATAGTCAAGAGGAGGATATGGTTTAATAAAGTATTGATTTCTGGTATCTGTATAGCGTGTGTTATTTTCAATAATGTCATGGCTGGACAAAACGGCTCAGCCAGTTAGATTTAAGGGCCGAAAAGACCGTGTTATAATTAATCCCCCATCAGAAATTCAGTAGCTAAAGAAAGTGAGCTATATCTGGTCAATTGCACTGTTATTCATCAATGCAAGGCAGAGGAGAAAAATCATACTTTTTCATTTCCCAATAGCAAACATATCCATGACTGGATGACAATTTGCAGTTTTTGGAATGAATCTCTTGGTTGGAAGCGCAATGCTCCAAAAAAGGATTGCCACTCTCAGTTGAACTTATGTATGCTGTGATTGTCAAAGCTGATTGGCATAATTCTTTTAAGATGTTTGCCTTTGAGATATATAACACTAAATTCCATTGAATTAACAGCTAAAATTAAACTTCAAGGGTTGCCTGAATATTCTGTGATTTATTTTATACTCACTCATCTACAATCACTTTTTTCACACTTTTAATGCTTAAAGAAAAAACAGCTCATTTTCTTTAGCTACATGTTGGATTTAAGTGCGTAACATAACCTGGATGTTGTCTCTGCGTAAATGTACTATTTACTACTGCATTTTTTAATGTATTTATTATATATATATTTTTTTAGTGTTGTGTCACCATTTGAGACTAACATATACTGATTTTGCTCAATTTCTACATGGTATACTTTACAATCATAAGAATTTAAATGAATATGCACCGTATCTACAATTTCTATATTTATTTTTTTTAAGAATTAAAGTAACTTCTTTACATATACAGTTATAAACATCATATTACAGCGTTATTGTGAAACTTATCCATTAAGACGTTTGCCATTTACTGGAATAAGCATAAGTACACAGTAATGTAAGGCCTTTGGCTATGACGGTATGATGGATGTGAGAGGCTCACACTGACGCTGCTGCCATTTTGTCATATACAGTTCGGCAGCTGCTCTATGGTCACCTCTGAAGCGGCTTGTTAGCCTGCAGAATGCCACTGCGCATGCGCGACCTGTAACTCTTTAAATACCCCCAACGGCATACATGACAGTCATCTGATGAAACGTCATACAACACTTAACCAATCAGAGAGAAGCCGTGAGACTGGCACAACAACCATTACAAGTACGGGCAAAACATTCAGCGATAGACTATTAACTCGAATGGTGATTGGTTGTTACCGCAAGGCTTTAGAAGTAACCTCATCTAGGATTGGTGGAGTTAGAACGGGACAGGGGGACGTTAAAGGGTGGGGGGGGTGTCAGGCGCACAGAAAAAAAACAAAGATGGCAGTGTAGACAGAGCTAAGAACGGACCGTACCGAAGACGCCGTCGAGAAGTCAAAGTCTTCAGGTTTGGGGTGAGAGCGGAGTTTGTGTGAGTGCAGTTCTGGAGGCGGACAGAGGGCGGAGAGACTCTATGCGCACTGTCACTCCCGAATAACGGCGGTAGTAGATGGAACGCTTACGAGCAGCCTGTTGTTTTTGTCGATTGCAGGGGGGAGCAGTATTTCTAGTCTAGCTAGTAAGCTTCATCACCAAACACTGCCACATTCTTCATTCAGCAGATCATCTGGCAAGTTGTTTACCTCCTCCAGGGCTGCACATCTAACTCTGTCTAACTGATCTCGAGTGTTGATATTCATGATCTTTATTCATCTTAATTCATATCAGAAAAGTCTGTCTTAAATGTTCGACGTTGCTGTTGCGTTTGCCGTTTTCAGTCTGAAAATCTAATTGTCATTGTATGTAGCAATTGAAAGACACATTGTTGAGGGCATTGCTTTTGTTAACCAGACACTGATGGAATAAAAACAAGGAAAAGGAATAAAAGTGTTCTGTCCAAACTCTGTGTCAGTGTTATGACATGGCAGCTTTTCCAGCAGTGATGTAGTGTTAAAGAGATTAACTACAACCAGTTAATTTAACAACAAAGGTCAATATTCTCTAGATGACATTGTACATGTGGGGTGGGTATTGTGATCAGATAGCCATGCAGTCTTTTGGGGTTTAAATGTACTAAGTAGTAATGGAGCTGGTGAGGACTTAATGTTATTGTGCAGATTTTCTTTCACATCATGCCACGCTTATTGTAATTGGCTTATTATATTGGCTGATTAACAGGTTGGTTGCCGTAGACTTGTGAATCCCAAGTGTGTGTTGTTTCCAACATCGGTAAGCCACTCAGTTTGGTAGGTTAATGTCAGCGATGGAAGAACGAGGAGAAATAGCAGTGCCAGTTGCTTCGGGATCCTCATCAGCTGGACTTAGTGTTGGGCCAGAAGCTGGAGCTGGAAGTGCTAGTCTGCAAATACAGGAAGAACCAGGTGTTCGGAGAGATGTGTGCAGTCCAGATACAGATACAGACCCGCCACCTAAGAAGCGTGCCAAACTACAGGAAGGAGAAGCTGGAAAACTGGAGGAGCGACTCTATTCTGTTCTATGCTGCACTGTGTGTCTGGATTTACCCAAAGCTTCCGTATACCAGGTAATTCACATTTTTTATTAATTACTACCAGTTTGTTAACGATACAGGATCTTGTGTTTTAAAGAAAAAACTAACTAAAAAAAGACTTAGACATTTGTTCACTTCTTTTTGGTTCACTAACTTGATTCAAAAAGCTATTACAAAACAAAAATGGGAGACTAAATCAAACTATTGAGCTTTGTAGCTTTTTTTTAATTAGGTGATAATTTAAAAACTACCAAATGATTATAAGCAAATGGTTGAACAAACTGTTCCTGTAATCCTTAAATTTTCCATTTGTCCTGGACCACCCCATAGCTACATAATTTCAACTTTGCAGAGTATGTCCATTTATAAAAGATTTGTTTCTTTTAATGCATGAAAATGTTTACTAACAGAATTCTATTAAGGAATAATACAGCTACGTGAGGGATGCCAAACGAATACGTGTTACAGATTTAACACTCACACAATAAGTTGTTGCTGTTACAATTAGACAAAGCTGTCCCATTGTTTTTGTATCCACTGGCTACGTTCAGCCATACCAGTCTTTAAATGTAAAGTGTCCATTCTGTGGATATATGACAGTGACACAACCAGCTGTTTAACCATCAGGGTAAACATGACAATTTACAGTCACATGATCCCTTTTAGTAAATCCAAGATGAACCCTAAAGTTCCCCTCCCCCAAGAATGTTTTCCTGAATTAGGACATTCCTAAGCAACTAAGCTTTCTACATGAAACAAGAAAAGCAGTAGTCCAATTTTTAATAAACCTACCGTAATCCATTTTTATTTTTGAAATCTGGCATTTGTCAGTTTAGTACCTAAAATTTTAAATTTCAAAATATTGGTAAAATACATGGCATACATGGTAAAAAAAAGCTTGATTTTCCATTCAGTCAAGCTGCTATATTCAAGGGTATATCATAAACTATATTTGGTAGGTTTTATACGTCCATAGTATATTGGAACGTTCTCAACAACTTCAGAACCTTTAGAGTGGTCATTGTCATAGTAATAAAACAAAAGAACAGCAATAGAGCTTAAGATCATTTGTGTTCAGGTGAAGCTCAAGTTGACTTACAGACTTACAAAACGCTTCCACACAAAACGCTTCCACAAATAGTCAGATCATTTTAAGATTCCACAAACATTTTCAGGTAAGAGTACTCATTTTCAATTTCCCCATCCCAAAAACGATCAGCCGATACTTAGGAGAATACTTAGGATGTCCTACTGTCTTGTCCAGACCATCCTCCGGCAGCATGAACCCTGGGATTGCTGCTTTGAGCTATATATATATATTTTTTTTTTACATTATCTTAAAGATGTTTAGAACTCAGTTTATAATTATGTATGAGAATTCATTTACTAAACTTTAAAAATAGGATTCAGGTTAAAAATTCTGTTTACTAAAGTATTAAATATGAATAAAAATTTGACCAAAATATTTGTCATTATGCCTAAATAGGAATCAAATGAATGTGTAATAAACAAAAATCACTACCCGTACCACAAAATCCAGAATTTTGAAAAAAACTGACCGTCTATATAGAAATTTCTTGGGCAGTTCGATGTGAATCTTTATGAACCATTTTGGGGTTTTTTTTGTACCCGATTCATACATAAGCCACTTACACATAACTGTTTACTGATGCTCTCAGTCCAGGGAACCTGCAAATTGAGATAGACCCCGCCTAAAGAGTTAAAATTATGCAAAAATGATAGTGGAGCGTGAAGCACCTCTGTTGCCTCCAAACTTTTTGTTACATTCTGTTAGGTGTTTGGTTTTATGTGTTTGTCAGATGACGCATGACATCACGATCACTCTTGAAATGTGGACATTGGGCATTGAAAGAGACTAGAAACAAAACAAGTCTTATAAAGTCCACTTGTATGTTGTGCACTTGAGAGCTGATGTATGTAATGATGTAAATTTGTAGAATGATTTAATTAGACTAACTTGTCAGCCTGCTGTTCACATTACATGAGAATAACTGCACATGCACTGGCTGTATTACCAGAATAAATGTGAGCTTTCTCTGACAGTGTACAAATGGACACCTGATGTGTGCTGGCTGCTTTATTCATCTGTTGGCGGATGCAAGACTAAAGGAGGAACAGGCCACCTGCCCAAATTGCCGTTGTGAAATCAGCAAAAGTCTGTGCTGCAGAAACTTAGCAGTGGAGAAAGCCGTGAGTGAGTTACCCTCAGACTGCAGCTACTGCCTTAAACAGTTCCCACGTTCCAGCCTGGACCACCACCAGTCAGAGGAGTGCCAGGACAGGTATATACAATCCATCACATATGAAATTTGTTGAGTTGACTCAAAGATGAAATTTGGCTGCCACCACTATACGTTAGCCAACTAAAACCGCTTAAATCTGTAGCAGGTTATTATGTTTAGCAATGTCTTTGTGGTGTCTTTGATTGCTGTTTGTGGACAGAGTCACGCAATGTAAGTACAAGCGCATTGGCTGCCCATGGCAGGGGCCATTTCATGAGCTCACTGCCCACGAGGTAGAATGCTGCCACCCATCCAAGACTGGCATAGAGCTGATGGGCATTTTGGATGAGATGGATCAAAGTCACCGCAGAGAACTGCAGCTGTATAACAGCATCTTCAGTCTGCTCAGCTTTGAGAAGATTGGCTTCACAGGTGAACACATGCAACATATGTTACAGTTTCACAGAAGTTACAAATCATATTTAATCCCGTTTTTCATTCATTATCTTTCACTTAATCCTGTACAATGCTGGGGTTCCCATGCCCATCCAGGTGCTGAGCAGATTCTCCCAGTGCCTCTCCATCCCTGGGCGCACGCACGCACGCACACACACACACACAAAAAAAAAGAAGCAATTTAGGGCATTACATTTTTTTTTTGGACTGTGGGAGGAAACCTGAGTACCCGGAGGAGACCCACGCAGACACTGAGAACATGGAAACCATTCAGATTGGGATTCGAACTAGGAATCCCCAGCGCTGAAAGGCAAATGTGCTACCACTAAGCCGCCGTGATGCCCTAGTATGTTTTATTATGATTGTCAAAATTTGATGACTCGTCATCCAGGTACATTCAGACCGTTCTAGGAATTTATTTGATAATAGCCATTTTCTGAGAAGGTTTTAGAATAATTGGGTAGAATCTGACCTTTAATTAGTTTCATATTCACATTGCTGTAGAATGTTTTCATAGATGTAGGCCAGTTGAAAAATCCACAGTGCTTTGATTGAACTAGCCTTCGTTTTTTTTCTTGTAATCCTGGTTCAGTGTCCTGAATTTCTCATTGTATTGCTTATCAGCCTGTGTGCTGAACACTAAACACAACAAGCATACAACCATAGCAAGGATTTATATCTTAAAACAAGCTTAAACCACAATCTATTGCCTCCATCACAAATAGCTTCATAAAAAGTTTGTAGTTTCTTGCCTGTCCATTCGTCCCTGTTTTTAAATCATTTTAACACCCATTATATATACAGTTAAAATTAATATTTTTTTAAATCACTGTGCCTTATACTTACAATGCATTTGAACTGTTCACTGTATTTTTACAGCACATGTGGTTTCTGTATATGCAGAGGCTACAAAAAGGTCATAGTTCCTGCGGTGTAAACAAACCAAATAACATAATTTGTGAAGAACTATAAATTATTTTTGCATTAAGAAAATGCCTTCTGCTTCCACCAGGGTTGGGAAGGTTCAAGTTGGGAAAAGGATACAATTTACACACTAGAGATTCATTAACAAATAAACTAATCATTAAGAAAGATTCCTTGAGAACCATGTATACTTTATGTACACAGCAAGTAAAGGTACACTAATATTAAAGGTAATATAAATCCACAGATAAGATCTGGTCTGGACCAGTTTGTGTTCTGTTATAGCCAAAATGCTGCATAATAAAACCAACTGAAATATTAAAAAAAAAAATTTACTTTAGGATTTTGAATCCCAGCAAGAAGAATATTGAAATTTTGTGTGTGAAAACATTTTTACTTTTGCATAAAGGCACTGTAAGGCCTAAAATTCACCGTTGATCATCTTGGCCATATTTCCATTCTGTTTATTTCCGCTAATATTTTATACTTGTGCAAAAAAATAAATAAAATAAAACAGTTGTAGGAACATATCTGAGAATTCTAAAAAACTACCCTTTGGAGCTTTTTAACATTCCATTAATAGGAATTTATTGGTTATGGCTCCAATGTGTTATTGATTTCTAAAATATGTTTTGTTTCCTTGTAATGAATGTTGTGTCCTAATAAACATTATATTCAGTTTGATTTAAGAATGTCAGATGTGGGTAAAGCAATGACTTGTTGCAAAAGAATAACTATTAGGTAGCGAGAATAAAGACTTAACTTTTTTATAAAGATTTTTTTTTAAACTGTAGTTTAAAAAAATTAAAATCCACCTTTACAAATACTTTGATGGGTTAGTAGAGTATGTGCTTATGGTCCTAAAAAACAGCTGGTTAGTCCCAAACATAGGAGACTGTCACCTTATATTTAAAATGCTCTTTAAGAACTGCATTATGTGTAATATTTTGCTTGGTAGATTCAGTAAATCAATAAAAATATGCTTATACAACAGCCAAAAACTGTCTTTGCCCAGTGCTTTGCCTCTCCATACCTTTTATGGACAGTCAGCATTCAAATGTTTTTGACATTAGAGGTAAAATGCCTCTCATGGCAATTGTGTTAACAGCAACTGTAAGCACATCTAGTTTTAGCAGTTAGTCATTTTATATAATTTAAAAAAATAACAGTAAAGTAACTGTTGTCTCTTTTGTACAGCATTAGTTTAAACATTACTTCTGCGTTACTGTTGGGTTTTTTAACTTTAGACAAGAACCCCGATATCAATGTCTACTTTGAAATAACCCCTATTAACTCCACCCCAATCTTCTCCAACAAACACCAACCCTGGCAATAAAGAGTTGTGATCAAATGTAAATGTGTAAATGAAAGGTGAAGCCTGGAAAATGGGTTGGATTTTCTTTTGGACTTTTGTGTAAATATCTGTGGTGGGCCGTGCATTTTAAATTGATTCCATCAACAAGTTGATTTCTATTGCCATTGAAGCTATAAAATTCAAGTTGTATTTTTGCCTTAGATTTAATTTGCTGAAAATATCTGACTGATTCGGTACATATCCTATTCCATCAAAGAGCATGAACACGCTGACATAACACACGCCGGCTAAAAGGCCTTGGGTGTCACCAACTCAAATCTGATCGGTTGATTGACACTTATTTAGTACTAATTTAAAGGCATTGGGCATATGATTTAACTCGAGTAACGAATTATGCTAAAATGTGGTTAAATAACGGCACAACCAGGAAAAGGTTACAAAAGGAAGCAGACAGACCATCTCTCATCGGTGTTCATAGACAAATTATATTGAACATCAGTCTGTAATTCAAATGTTTTTAGGCCTTCAGAAAAAGCTTTGAAGGGCCCGATGGCCCGCCACTGATTTTATATCTAACATTTTTGTTTAAGCAATTAGGCTCTATAGAATCATTGTTATTGCAATTGAACACTACTTCCTAATGTCGCTCTGTGCAGAAGTGCAGTTCCGGCCATACCGCACCGATGATTTCATCACTCGTCTGTACTATGAGACGCCACGGTTCACCGTGCTCAACCAGACGTGGGTACTAAAGGCACGCGTCAACGACTCGGAGCGCAACCCCAACCTGTCTTGTAAGCGCACGCTCTCCTTCCAGCTGATTCTGAAGAGCAAGGTGAACTCAACATTGGAGTGTTCGTTTCTGCTACTCAAGGGTCCCTACGATGACGTGAAAATCAAACCGGTTATCCAGCACCATGTGTTTTCTAACGACGCCAATGAAACAGAATACGCACCACTGCCCATCAGCGACAGTGTGGAATGCAACAAGCTGCTGGCTGCCAAAAACATCAACCTGCGTCTCTTCATCTTTCAAATACAAAAGTAGAACTGCACAAAGGACAGGGGAGTCAGTGAGAGGAGCGGGAGTATTATGAAGAGGAAAAAAAAAAAGAGAGAAGTAATTATGAACCAGACATACCTCGGTGAGAACAACAAGAAGCAAGCGCAAGCTAGTAATGGGATGGCCTGCAATTCAGTCTGCATTCAACCAGTTGTGTATGTGTGACCATCTGTGGTTAATGAAAATAAGTCCAAAATGAATGTTTGTTCATCAGTGATTCCTGGCTAGTTATAAAAAAGCAGAACAAACCTGACTGGACCACCTCAAAAGATTATATATGAAAGGTTGTGCATGCTTGTATGGAGTGTGAATGTCCTTAACAACCGAACTAGAGATGAGACAACTGAGCATGTGAGTGAGTATGAGAGAAAGCGTGTGTGTGTGTGTGTATTCTTGTACGTGAGACAAAGGCAGGCTTGTTGGAAGTATAATCCAGGATACACTGAGTTTTAAACACACATGAGACATCCTGTGTATTTTACAAGCGTGTCCATGCAGTGGTTCGTTCCTGCTCAGAATCTCCCCTCTCAAGGCTTGCGCACATACACAATCTCCGCAGAAAATAGGCTATGCCTGCTTTTTATTTTTCTAAGTGAAGGCAGACATTTTACTTAAGATACAGCAGGTCAGTTAGTCTGAACTAAACAGTTACATACCCAACAGTTCCATACCTGTGAGCAAGGAAGAGTTTGCATGTTTTACAGTTTTCCATTTTCCCTTTTCGTGTGCACTTAGGATCACACACATTTAGCCCTGTAGCATCTGTAGCCTTGTAACTAACTTAAGTTTGACCTCGTTAACATATTGTATAATTTAAGGACCTTTGAAACTTAGATTTATATCAGATTTGTAAGTCTGGCTTGTTATTTTGTATTTCTTTGTTGCTACTACAGGATCATGAGCACAGCAGTTTGCCCTTTTAGTATTTTAAATTTTGTTTTAGTTGGAAGTCTTTACAACTGGCTACAATCAATTAACAGACAAGAGATAAAACTGACCTCTACCTACACACCCGAACACATCCACCCAACTAGACAGAGCATTTTGGGGTAAAATCACAATCTAAAGCTGTTGATCTCAGTGATGACTGGTGTCCACATACTTGAATTTTTGCAGTGGTGGAAGTTGGAATGATGAAGAGTATAGTTTGAACCCGTTGCTGTATTGAAAAAGCTTTTAACTGTCACATAACACTCTGCCTGTATTTGTGCCTTTCTATTAAAGCTTATCTGAACTCAATCACTGTGTTTACTGATTTAATTCAGCAGCCGCCAGCCAGAGACTTAAATTCTAATACAAATTCATCTCATTGTTTAATCACATTAACACATCACTATCACAGTGACTTCACGATCAGGTTTATTGCCAAGTCAAGTAACATGACAGAACAAGGACCTAGTTACTGTGAGATGACACCCATACGCACATGTTCAGCCAGCCAAAGTGCACGTAACTATAGAAATACTGATGAATTGTTACAATATAACACTCAATTCCTGTTGTGATAAGTTTACAGGGCAAGATAAGATTAGACGTTACAATATGATGTGTAGTGTTAATAAAAAACAGACTCAATGTAGGTTTCAAGGGCAGGTTGAGGCCAGCTGCCACCAGAAATAAACTGTCCCATGGCATAAAGTATTGTTTATTGGTGGAGGGACAGAGTTGAGCAGCAGCAGCAGAAGACAGTAATACAATTATGTATATGTGTGCATATATAAAATATATATATATGAGTAAACGACCAGTCTGATACCACCTTCTTGCTCCACTGTCTTATTTTCTCCACTCATCGCATAGATGGACTTTGTAGTTAACCTATTACACATCTGATTTTTGTCAATTCTGCAGTGACACTGACACGCTGAGGTGCTTTTAATGCAGCAGTGCTGCTGTAGTTTCATTTAAACATCACAGGGACACTGCTGGGATAGAAATAATGCACCAACCAAATAGAGAACATAATTAGAACTAACACTGTATAGAACTACAGTATGTACTGTAGTCCACAAACCATATTCAGTGGATAAAATGGAAAATATCTGACATAAATTGAGATATATA
>JAOUQT010000026.1:7206574-7218183 GCA_025769995.1 Xyliphius kryptos | reverse complement strand
GGAGTGATGTGTGACAAAAGGGTTGCAGCAAAAGTGAAAGGAAAGGTTTATAAGAGAGTAGTGAGACCAGCCTTGTTTTATGGTTTGGAGACAGTGGCACTGACTAAGAGACAGGAAGCAGAACTGGAAGTGGCAGAGCATAAGATGTTGAGGTTCTCATTAGGAGTGACCAGGATGGACAGGATTCGGAATGAGAACGTCAGAGGGACAGCACATGTTAAAAAATTAGGAGACAAAGTTAGAGGGCCGATTAAAATGGTTTGGATATGTGCAGAGGAGAGACAGTGGATATATATATTGGTAGGAGGATGTTAAAAATGGAGCTGCCAGGCAAAGGACAGAGAGGAAGACCAACTAGGATATATATAGATGTGGTCAATGTAGACATGCAACCCCTGATAAAAGGGAGAGGCCGAAAGAAGAAGAGGAGGTCTAAAACCAGTGTTTCAGTTTCATTGTCCAACCCCTGTATATATATATATATATATATATTAGTTTGTAAAGACAAATGCACAAACACTGCTATTTTGTTTTTTTTGAACAGCCCAATGTTAATGTTTGTTATTTTCTCTAAAGTTGTTAAACATTATATACAATTCTCTTCATATTTTGAATTAGAAAGCAGTGTGCAATGTTGCCAATGCATGCAAATAAAAACTATTATAAAGACATTGCTATTATTTTGAACACAACAGTGCACCTCTAACAGAAGATTAAGAACCACAGAATAACTTAGAAAACAAAAACATCCGGCATGACTATAAGTTATTACCTGAATTAATCCAGGAACAATCTCTGAGAGCATCTGGAGAAGACCTTCCTTGGGCAGTCTTTCAATTACTTTGGTGAGCATCTTGATGGCAGCCAAATTGATGGGGTAATCTGCAGACTGAATAATGGGGCACAGCACCTTAATGCACTGCTCTGGGCTTATGGAGCTTGCCAGCATGGCCGCTGCTTCTTCAGCTGCTCGTATCACCTACATGCACATGCAAGGTGTACATAGGATTTTATTAAAGCAAACTTACTGCATCACGCTGACCAGAGGTATTCACATCTGGACATTTTATTGGTCACCGTTAGAGACCATTATCCTAGAGTGAGTTTATTTTGTTTTTACTGTTATTTGTGGCATATCCTCAGGTATGGTATCTTCTAGAGAAAATCCCAGACAGCTTTCTATTTGACTATTCTATGTTCTATACTATTCTCTTTGTCTATTCACATGCATTTGTTGATGAAGTGAATATCCTGCATAGTACCCTCACGAAACGAGCAAATATACTGCATAGACTTGGAAAACACAACTGCCTGAGAGTTTGTATTTTTTCATATGATCTGTTAGATTTAAATCCATCTGTATTTACACTACACATTATCCATCAGTGTGTGCGCGCATCCTTTTACTGAAAATATGCTCATCTTATTTTCAAACAATAAACTATTGCAACTGGCATTTCTCTTTCCGGTGAGGGTTACTCTTCCTTATCAGATCTTACCTTAATATCTTATGATATTTTGTTATTCTGTCTCGCCCTGTGTTTAGTGGTCTGTGGCTGGTGATGGTGGATTGAGTCGATTATCTGTTTTTTTTTTTTTTTTTGCCAACCCATGCTAATTTCCAGCTCTGGGTGATTTTTTTTTTTTTTACTGAATGTGGTTCAGGATTTTGCTGTACACAGTGCAGAACAGCCAAATCCACACCACGCGGCGATGTATGTTGACCAACACTCTGTTCGCTCGTTGGGTTTGGATTTCTCCGACAATGAATACTTGTTACAGCCTGAGGACGAGGCACAGGTTTGCTGGTTGACTCTGTTCTTACTTAGCTCCCTCTGCTTCCTGCACTGCTACTGCTTTTTTAAAAATATTTAATTGTAAAGTGAACTTTGGTTTGTGGAAGGCTCTATACATGTTAAATTATTATTTTTATTATTGTTATTATGGTTATTATTATGGTTATTATGTGATTTGTCTGGCACTGTGAATGTTTTTGTCATGGTTTTATTTAAAATTTGAAAAACTGTTCTCTATGGTGTGTAGCGTGTTTATTGTGCATTAGGATGTCTGACCTCTTTGTGTGGGTCTTTGTGTGCTTCCAGGGTCTTCATAATGGTGAGCTCAGCATAATTCTTAAAGCGCCAGGGCTGCCTGTTCAAAATCTCTTTCAACACCCGCAGTGCTAGTGCACGAATCACATGCTACAGAAATGGCAGTAATTACCAACACAATTCAACATACCATAACATAAACAAAACCGTGTGTGTATACAGTATACCCTCACCTCTCCATCTCCCAGTGTTTCCAGCAGCAGCAGCAGAATAGTTTTAAAATGTTCATCCCAGACCTGCAACTGAGTTTCCCTGATCAGCCGCATGAGTTCACAGAGCGCTGCCTTCCTCTCCTCCACCCGCTCACTGTGATTGGACAGCTCTTTTAACAGCTCAGCCACCACCTCCGCCTGGTCCGTGCTGCTATCTGTTGGCATCATGATGCAAAAGAGACTTAGAGAATACATTTAACTGTGCATGCAATACCGGTGTATGACATCTCACAAAATACACAAGGTGGTTTGAGTATCGTGTGATTAAAATCTATGTCCAATGTGAATTAAAATTAGTCAGGAATTGATTAAAAGAATTTAACTAAATACCGAAAAAAAAGCAAAACTGTTTACATGTTATTGCAGTTACTCTATAGTCCTATTTGAATTGCACATGTGGCCATTAAAAGAACTAGTCCAGTTAATTGCATAATAATGAAACTTTAGGTCAGTTTAATTTTACCAGTGTTGCTGAATTCAATAGCTATGCAAATGTACCGCATATATGTTTAGTGTTGTTTACAGCAAGCTCAGACTGAGGAAGATGAGTAACAAAACATATCTCGACTTTTGGGAATGACTTATCTGGATTAGTAATTATTCAGAAAGATATCATGCAAAAAATACCCACAGTTCCATAAATTACATAAAAAAATACAAAAATCACAGGTTTTGGTATTCAGAAGAGGTAATAGTGCACCCCCAAAAATTGTGAAGCCATGTGCTGAAGTCCAGAGACTTGTAGACTGACAGTACGAAACGCTGGATATCTGGATTTTCTCACCATCAGTAAGACTCTCGCCGTCTTGGTCCAATGCATCTTTCAGGCTCTTACTAAAAGGGGAGGAGCCGAATGAAGAGTCTGAGTAACTACCTGGCTGATATTCTTTGTTGGGGCGGGGACTAGATGAGAGCATGGGCATGGTGTTCAGCAGAGACGTTTTGTTATCCAGTGCTGTCCGACCAGTGTCTGTAATCTCAGCACCACCCTGCCAACAAACAAACAATTCAGGATAATTACAACATGATTACCAGTTACTATATTACACATGTTTACCATAAACACACTTTCATAGTTGTAATATAACCTTATGTCTGCCTAATCGTTGTATTTTAAACCTCTCCCTTCAACGGGGTTCACCACAGTGAGTCAATCAGCATAACAACGGCTCTTAGATGTTTTTTAGAAGAGCGCTTGAAAAAATTAGATGTTTTACTAGTTTTTGGAACTAGTTAAACTTACTAAAATGCATGTCTTTGGTAATCATTCACATTCTACAAATGGGTGATAAATGTAGGTTAAAATTGCTGATGTGTTTCATGGCTGAAGTGCCATTAAGCAAGCCCACCCCCACCTGCTTCCCATGTGCCTAAATAGGGGGCAAAACACTGCTCTGGGTGTTCACACCTGGATGGGTTAGATTTCCCTATGGGGATCAATAAAGGTTATCGAAATCAAAATATGCACAAGGGCTCTGAATCACTATAAGGAGAGAAAAAATCCAAACCAATCAAAAAATGTTATTTCCGCTTGTAATGATCTAACAATATCTTATTTCTCGAGCTTGTTCCTGTTTTTCTAACTAGTATTCGATGTGACTCTGTCTTCAAGATCTACAGCACATCCATGTGATGTTACTAAACACCCACTTTGAGCATGTTTTTTAGTAGTGTCTTATTTTACCTCTTCTCCATCTCCCTCTCTTTTGCGAAGAGGTTCACTCATGTCTTCTTGGCTCCGCACACTAAAGTTCTGGATGGCCTGGCTAACACCTCGCAGTGAGCTGTAGATCTCTTCCGAATTCATATTTTCTGTGTCATAATCAAATGCACTGGACAAACAGAAGGAGGATAGGACCAGTAAGCATAGTGTGCAATATCAGGGAACCTCTTATCCCTGTGTGTATGTGGATTTACCTGGGGGAAGGTGTATTCTGTGATGTGTTGGTTGGGGATGTTAGAGGACTAGACCAGCTGGCTGGTGACCTTGGTGTATGTCGTGTAAGAGGGCTTCCCACCGGGGCCTGCGTGAAAAAAGATTTCGTTCTGATTATTGCTACTGAAAATATTATAAAGCAATAATAACCATAAGAGTAAAACAAGCACCATGAAATTCTACACTGTTTAATTGGCATCTTTGCATAGATTGTGAAAAGGTAAGCAACTGCAGTGTGTAATCTATAGACATGCATTTTTTTACTACCACATGTGAGATGCATTGCTGTCTATCACCAACTGTGTAAATCACAATCATTTGTGATCTGTTATGTGACAAATGTAATGTTTACAAAAATTGCTAATATTTTTTAAATATTTTAAATATTGAGAATTAATTGTTGCTGCTTGAAAAGCGTTTTTTATGTCTATAACATAACATGTTTTGGTGCCGGTCTTACTGGTGCAACGCCGCCAGTGATGCGCAGATGGTTCTGAAGGAGTTTGGTAGCCCCATCTTGGAAGGTTTTAGGAAGTGCACCAAGAAGCATGGTAAACTCTGGCGTATTCAATTGGAACAGCGCAATCAGCACAGACTGTGCTGCCTGGACACATTGCACATAATAAAACAACAATGGAGTAGCTAACTATTTTCTGAAAGCATTAGAGATAACAAGGGATATATATACTGTTTCATCAAAAACATGTGAAGTGTAGATAAAAATGTTTATAACACGGGCATACAGAAATAAGAACTTCAAACATTTGCTCCTACCTTTCGGACATCTGAGCTCTTGGGTTCTGTGGTCCATGTGATGATGCGGGAGACTGCGAGTCTGGTTTCGCTGGAGTTCACAAAGTCCTGTGGCTCCATTTGTAGCGTCAGGGTCTCTATGTACTTCAAAATAGCTACCTTCACCTAGAAATATCAGCCTTACATTACTACTGTAGAACACAATATCGTCATTGCCCAAACAATATGAGCCATATATAGCTACAATATTATAATAATGTCTATTAGATAATTAAACTGGTAATTATTTCCACCTAATAGATCAGACATCTGCATTATATCCTTTACACCAACACCATTTCAACCACCCATTGTAGACGTTGTGCAACTTAAATTCCAATGTTAACCAACACCCAGATAAAAACTTATTGCACACCCACACACGACGAGAAAAATAAAAGAATAAATAAAAATAAAAATAGAGAGATATACAAAACAAAGTGCTTGGGAATCAGACTGGGTGAAAAATGTATGCGCCTGTATGCATCTGTATCTCTTTACCTCCTGTGTATAATAAATACGGTATCCGTTATCCACCAAGTAACCAGAGGTAAAGTGGTACATTGAGTGTTAAAACCTCATTGAGAAAACAGCAATATGATCAGCGGAGGTTAAATTAATTACGTTTTCAAAGCACGCAAAGTAGTAACCAGGTTCAACTCGGTACCAAATTTGATTGCTATGGTGTCATTAAGTTTTATTTCCTCCAGTCCTCAAAGGAGGGAGGATGTTACCCTGTTGGGAGCCAGTGAGCTATAGGATTGCTTCCCCATGAGTCTCACTGACCTGTACAGCTTGGTTCCACACTTGGATATGTTCCTGTAGTGTGCAAGCATGCCGGCGATTTCTGAGAGGAAGCAATTCTATAGCCCTGCCCCCGTACTGGCAACAGCGCCTTTTCCCCGGCTTCAGAAACAGAGAGGAGAGCATATCAATGATGGATAGACCCATACAGAATGGGAGAGATGTAGGAGGAGAGGGGTAAGGAGAAAAATGCCAGTAAGAAAATGCAAAAAGTGGCTAAAAGGGGGGGGAGAAACACAGTGGACTGTGGAGGAATTCAAATGCATGGTGCTATTAAAAAAACTTGCAGGGGAATGAAACTATTGCGTGACCTTGTGCAAAGCAGTTTGTATGAGTGTTGATACAGGGTCATAACATTCACCTTATAGTGCTGCTCACTGTTATTATGAAACAACTGACAAGAAAACCCAGACACAGTCATTGATAACAGCTACAAAATACAACATTCATTAAGAATAACTGCACATGACTCACTACATAACCAAGCCCATGATGACGCACAGCTGCACCCAAAAAAAGGTCGAAATTACCTTCAAGTTAGGTGTCTGTGTCTGGTCCACGGTGAATCGCATAAGAATTGTGAACTGCAGATCATTAGGAAACGACTCCCTAAAATAAATTAAATAGAGCGGTTTAAGATATAAATAATTTTTACACCTTTTGAAAATGCTTTTTTGGCTTATCTTACAAACCTAGTGACATCTAGGGCTTTCTGCACCTTGGCCTGTACAGAGCCTAGGAGGTCAGCACCCATCTTTTTCAGTAGCTGTGTAAGCAGCACAAAGAGCCAGTCCTGCAGATCTGCCTTATGGACCATTATAAAGTCCACCAGTGTCTCCAGGAACATGCTAAACACCTATACATATAAATATACGATCACCAAGCTACATCACATGTCGATTATAATGTGTGCAAAAAACATTTAGCTTGTAGGGATGCACTGATTGAATCAGAGTACACAGATACTGGAGCAGTATCCAATCAAATCGGACATTTTGCTTAGCATGTAACTTGTCTTAAGTCCCTCTGCATATCTTACTTCACAGCGGAAGCTTGTAGAGACTTGGATCTATGACTAAATTTATGTTATTATTGTCGGTATATAAAATTCTCACTGGATTTGGAACACTTGGAACAGTTTGGTGCACAGTTTGTAATTAATTACAGCATTCTCCATACACTAGTCGACTCACGTCCACTGAAACATCTTAGTTAATTTGACCTTGCTAATTTGATGCTCACCTCTCAAAATCAACTCACAAATTGCTGGCTGCTGTGACCTTCAGTTGGGCGTTTGTTGAAGGTTCCTTCACTCTTGGTAAAACTCACCTCATTTATCTACGGCAGGTAAACGTTGCCTTCTACTTTACAATGGAGCCGATCAATACCTTATACTAAGAACCGATTGTGACCTAACCAACAGCTGGAACTCTTCATCAGTGATAATATGCCACATTCCAGATGTTCCTTATACAGTGATCATTCAGTGTTTTTCAGTTTATTGACAAATTGGGATCAGTGCATCACTAGCAGCCAATCCACATCCTAGATATTTATAGTTTCAATGAACAATCAAACACATGTACACGTAAGTTATAAGCATTCTAAGTATTAGTTGTCAATAAAAAAGCATGCCACTTTTCTCGCAAAATCACTATTTATTTAAAATCCCTGGCCACATTATTAGGTACACCTTGCAAGTAAAATAAAAAGAAAATGGCCCCCTTTTTGCCTTTAGAACTGCCAAAATCTTTAATGGATTACTTTCAAAATAGTATATTCTGCATTCCCCGTTTGTCTTTATCGTCACAAACCACTCCGCCCATTCTCCTCTGATCTCTCTCATTTTCTTTCACAGAACTGCCGCTCAACTGGATATTTTTCTCTTTTTCGGACCATACTCTGTAAACCATAGAGACGATAATAAGCAAAAATACCTGTAAATCAGCAGTTTCTCAAATATTCTGATCAGCCCGTCTGGCACCAACAACCATGACATGTTCAATGTAACGTAAAATCAGCTTTTCTTCTCCATTCTGATGCTTAAATGCATTGAGCAGACATGTGATTGGCTGATAAGTTAAGAAACATTTGATCAGGTGTACCTAAAGAAGTGACCAGTGAGTGTAGATTACACAAATAAAGCACTTAGATTTAAATTGCAAGATATTTAATTGATATCAGCCTGTGATTTGATACAAGCAAGAAGGCATGAACAGCTGTAGAGTACTGATGACATTAATGCTGTTTGTTACAAATCCCTCCAACGATGTGCACCATACTGTTTCATTGATTAGTGTATTAGTTTGGCAGCTTGAATTGTTAGCACAGACCCCCAAACAAACTTCAGGATCAATGGATAATACAGTATATTCTAACAAGCAGACAGGTGGTTGGATTAAAGAAGCAGCAAAAACACCGCACACACACACACACACTTAAATATTAGCTATCTGACAGCTTGGATCAAATTCTTCTGAACTTACTCTCTACAGTTCCACCCCAGGCAAAGGCATGAATAGAAAAAAACAAACAAAAGACAAATAAATTTAATGAGTTTCCTTTTACACAGCCTTAAAGATACACAGATGTCTGGTTTAACGTAAATACTGTAAGAGTTTGTGATTTGAAATGAATTATTATGAACCAGAAATTCATAAGTGTTTTGGTTATAAAATGGGAAATTAACAGAATGAAGAAAAAAAAAAAAACAGAAGAGAGATAAAGAGCGGAAATTTGTTTGCCAGAGGATTTTGTAATCCAAGCACACTAGAAGCTTCAGTTTTCCAGACCCCCTGAAGACAGAGCAGGCATGTGAATGTGCAGGAATGTGTATTGTACCTTAAAGGAGGCGGAACTGATACCGGATTCTGCCGTGCCGAAGCCTCTGGACTCACGCTGCAAATCAGAAAAAGGGTTTGACCCTAAGGTCATCAATAAGACTTAAAGAGCTGGACAATGGCCCGGTCACTGAGAGCAAGGACAGGGTCCAAACAAGCTCAAGAAAAAAGTCGTAGTTTTCAGGTGAGTAACAAACCAACTCAAATGCCAAATTAGAAACTGAGTGTGTTAGTGTTTACGAATACGTTCATGTAGATATGGCGGTACCATTTTGATCTGTACCATTCGTCTTTGGTTATTGCACTAAAAACAACTATGCTATGGTCTAAAAATTGTACAAAGCAGCCCGAGAATAAGAGAGTAGAATACAGAATAGATTATAAGAGATTCCTTTTGAAATTCTTAATAGCCAGCACTTTATTGCTATGCTTGAACATCAGGATTTTACAGGACCGGGATACTATTTGTGCAAATGTCTGCAAATACATGCGAGTAAGCGGAGAAAAACAGGTTCTCTGTCTGGATAGGTAGCAAGTTGCGGTGATTGAGTAGTGCCAAGCGTTCTAACTGGAAGTCATGAACAACAGAAATCTACGCACAAATCCATGCTGTTAGCCAGTGGCCTCACCCGAAAAATTAGTGTGCAGAGCGCATGCCTCTCTATGACTCAAGAGAGAGTGCTGCTGCCTATATGCATGTGTGTATCGGAGTTAAAGGCTGTGGGTGAGGCAGAATCCGATATTTATTTTTTTCATACAGGTTTCATGCGTGTGAAATAAATGAGCCGAGCTGGAAGCAACATGCCGGCGGTACCTTGCTGTGCGGGTCTGCAAACATCCTGGTAAAAATCTCACATAACCTCTTGAGTTCAACTCGGCTGTAAAAGAACAGAGGGAATTTAACCTAAAACTTTAAGAAACATACCAACATGGCATGCGACTTCTGTCACACATTTGTTCAACACTTTCCATATTTGTTAACTCCATCTTTGGCACATCTACGTCTTAAATTCAGGCAGAAATTGAAGAGGGTTTGAACTACTGGGACTAACCCTACCTGAGGGCGCGCTGGTTCTTTAACAGCGTCTGTAAACCCATCAGCCCCTCTTTCCTTTCAGACCAGTTGGCTGAGGCACAGCGGTTAAGCACTTCGGCCACATCCTCAGCCTGACGCATGTACGTGGGAATACTGCCGTTGCGCGAGCTATATGAACGCTCTGAGCAAGCACTTGATGCATCACTGTTGGCGTCATCGTCAGAATACATGCTGTAATTCTCGTACCGACGCCGAGCTGGTTTCTTCTGCTTAGAACAGAAAACAACCAAATTAAATTGGAATGAATGTCTCATTCAGATGCATGCAAAACACAGCAGTGTGTGTAAAGTACTTGGTGACAAACAGATAGTGAGACAATAAAACTGCAACAGACAAAAAGACTGACCTTGCTCCGCATGTCTCCTAACAGCTGACGGCATTAAAACAATTGGTTGTTATATAATGGTTAGCAAGGGGTTAAACACAGAATCACAGAAACATCTGGGTGATTAGAAGAGTTATGTTTAGTTGTGCAAATGTACTTGTTTACCAGTGCATCAGCAAGAGCCTCTTCGACATCCGACCCTGTATTTAACACTCTCATGGCACTGACGGAGGAAGACAGACGACTGGACTGAGAGATCCCCAAACCTGAACCTAAAAATCACACAGTGCGCATGCTATAATACCACATACATAACTCAATATATAAGATGAAGCATTAATGTATATAATTTAAAGAAGTGCCACCACAGAAATACAAACTAAAACACAGAACATGACACAGAAACAAGGAAATTTGAGTTAGACTGCAGGACAAAAAAAAAATCACATACAATATGGAAATTCAACATGTACCGACAGCAAAAAGCTTCAAATGCTGAAAATTCACTGAATCTCGCCTTCACCCAAGTTCCTAAATGTCCCTCATCTTCTTACTTACACAAAGGTATGATTGAATGTTAAATAAGCATTTAAACTGCAGACAGCAAAGATCTGTACAAATTACTACCCACTAGCAGTTCTAAAACATGTCTCATCACATGTGTTGATTCCCACATTTGTGGCTGTTTGCTGAATAACATCACATTTGTTTGAGATGGGAATAAACAGTTGTTATGGAAGATAAACAAACATGCAATCCAATGGAGGCTGAACTGAAAAAAAGCATGACCGGGACAAAAAAAAAAAAAAAAAGAGAAAAACACGGATAAGTATTTTGCTTTCAAATTGGGAATCGGCAGGCTGTGGGTCATAGATCACCTGCTGCCCCAAAGGCATCTGGGGCATGAAGGGCACCAGTAGAGCGAGAGTAATGACGTGTAGCTGTAATACACACACACACACACACATATATAAAGCACGCATAAGCAATTTAGCATTTGAGACCACCACAGAAAAGCAACGTGACTGAAACTTCACCATAGCACCAAGTATGTGACCCACATTTTCCAAGTCCAGTTCTGCTTGTATCTGCGGTTTCTCTATTCTGATTTACAATTGTATATTCTTTACTTTCAGAATAAAACCATATATAGCACAAGTTTATAACATTGTATTTTGTTGTAGTGCTGCAATAATTGTCAATAAATAAAAAGATTCTCAGGTTTCCCCCCTTTGAATGCATAAGGAAAATATTATAACAGCATGTCATATAGTATTTATGCATTTTATTTAAAATGTTTATGTGTAATACTTCTTTTCTATTGGGCTGTGTGTGGAAACACCAAATGACTAACTTAATTTATCAACATGAAACAAAGAATATCCAAAAAGCAACAATTATCATGGAATTTTGTATATATATATATATATATATATATAGATATACAGGGGTTAGTCAATGTATGGTGTAGGGCCTCTTTTTGCTCCCAATAC
>JAOUQT010000026.1:7194601-7206474 GCA_025769995.1 Xyliphius kryptos | reverse complement strand
CAAAAATCGAATGCGAGGAATTTTTAGACGCGAGGGGGCGATAGATAGAAGCGCAAGCAAAAAAATAAGAAGCGCAAGCGAAAAAATGTGCAACGAATTCTGTTTTTAAGTTCTCAAAACTTTTGGACCCTTTGTGACGCCATAATTTTGGACTAGAATTTTTGCAGTCCTCTCAGGACACTTGAGCTCCTTCAGAGAAATTCAAACATTACTGCAAGCTGTTTTAAAACAATGTATTATTGTAAAAAACACTAATCTTTAACAGGTTCCTCTAAGCAGTACAAACTAAATATACTGTATATGTGCTAGTGGTGTTAACGAATCATGTTTAGGCTCTTGCAACAAAATAAATGCCTTTTTAATGTATTAACCACTAAGAGGCTGCGGTTCTCTTTCCACACGCATTTTTTTTTTTAGAAGTTAAGAAAGTTATTATGAAAGCAAACTTTAAAAATGGTGAACTCCCAAGTATCAGTTTAGGCGCTTCAGTGTGACCCAGAGATTTACATACACACTAATGCAATATGGATATTTACAGCCCATACCAAAATATTGCACGCTCATTGGACTTGTTTCATTTACACTTTGTTGTCCACTTACAACTGGATCACCATAATGGCAGGTATAAACAGGCCGATAGAGTGGATGAGCTGATTGTCATAATGAACACATCATAATACAAAAATCTATTCGATCAAACTCTTCCCATCAGAATTATAACTGTTGTAATGTGCGTTGACGGAGAATGATACGAAACGTTAATTAATCCTTCACTCCTGACCTATAAAATAAAACCAGAACTTTAAACAGCTCCTACCTTTAAGTTAGGTGTCTGTGTTTGATCCACAGTGAATCTCATGAGAATAGTGAACTGCAGATCATTAGGAAAAGACTCCCTATAGACAGAAAAGACACACATGTAATACTCAAGACAGAGAAATCTAAAAAAAATTAAACATTCCGTTTTGGTGCTGACCTTGTAACATCTAGAGCCTTCTGAACTTTGGCCTGTACAGAGCCAAGGAGGTCAGCACCCATCTTTTTCAATAACTGAGTCAACAAAACGAACAACCAGTCCTGCAGGTCAGACTTATGTACCATTATAAAGTCCACCAGTGTCTCCAGGAACATGCTGAACACCTATAAAAATAAAGCAAAACAAAGAGCAGATGAAAAGGTAATGACAATGTTCTTAATTATGGATTGTAATACATTTTTTTCCCCCAAATAACATTTTACACTTTATTCATATATTGTCTGGTTCTGATGTTGTATCTTTTACACATGCAGCCTGCACAATGTCATTTATCATCCCATTTCACACATTTAAACTTGCAACATACAAGGCAATGCTTAATTTACGTGCAATTGGTCGCACTTAAAATATCAACACAAGTCAGATCGCATCTGGCTATTAAAAGACAAGTGACATGCTGACTGGTTTACTGCATGTGACATCAAAAATCCTTGAATCGCATCATCACAATTTCAAAGACACTGACACACCATAAATCAAGCGGTGGCGGCTCGCTAAAAGTGGAAATGGGATCCTGGAATTTCGTTCCACATGCAATGTGAATGACACAAAATTCTTATATAAAGAGGAAAAGAGAACCTCCGCAGGTTCCCAAAATAGAAGTATGTCAATTTATGTGATATTTGAAACAGTGTGGATTTGTATAGGACACATACACACACATTATTTACTAAATTAAAATATGTATTTTAAAAAATAGCCAAAATAATAAATTAATAATATCCATGTTGGAAAAATTGCAAATCCAAAGCTTCATACTCCGTAAATTTAAAAGACTCCTTAGTTAAATAACACCGAACATTTCACAGATCTGCTCCATCATCAGTTTTCATCCCCATGTTCATTTAGCTAAATCAAATACATATAGCTGGACAATTGGAAATTAGTCTGATATGCTCACTAGGAAAGTTTTGGCTTGTTCATAAAATTTCTAGAAAACTTCTATGGCGTCATAAGGGGTCCAAAAGTTTTGAGAACTTAAAAACAGAGTTCGTAAGCAAAAATGTCTATTTTCTTCATTGCACATTTTTTTCGCTCGCGCTTCTCATTTTTTCACTTGCGCTTCTCTCTATCGCCCCCTTGCGTCTAAAAATTTCTCATGTTCGATTTTTGTATTTAGGACCCGTTTTAACGGGTGGGCGAGATCTAGACAGTAATTGGCAGCTCGAGAAAAGTCCAGCCCACCCAGCCACGCTACACTATGACAAATTGTGGATTAAAACATTTAAAAAAGTGTAACTGGAAAAAAAAATTATGAAAATGAAAATAGCTGATAGAAGGTAAACAAACTTTCAACTCATTTTTCAAAAATAAAACACATTTCGCGCATATTCGCTGATGTCGCCGGATGTGTAGCATGGCCGGGTGGGCTGGACTTCTCTCAAGCAGCCAATTAACGTCTAGATCCCGCCCACCCGTTAAAACGGGTCCTAAATGCAAAAATCGAATGTGAGAAATTTTTAGACGTGAGGAGGTGATAGAGAGAAGCACAAGCGGAAAAATGAGAAGCGCGAGCGAAAAAATGAGAAGCGAAATTCTGTTTTTAAGTTCTCAAAATTTTTGGACCCCTTCTGACGCCATAAACTTCTGAGTTAAATTTTAAGTGTGAAAAAGGTTTACAAGTTGCTAAAGCAAAACACTGGTTAGAAATGACAGATTACACCAAAGTGTTAAATGACAGTTTAATCGGACATGTTCCATGATTAGATAAAAGTAAGATGACATGAATAACAAAAAATAACCAACTTTATTTTAACCTCTTTTTAAACGTTAATGGAACCTTCATACACTGTTACGGATTAGTGTATTAGTGTTAAAGATCAAATTGTTTCCAATGTCATAAGATTAAAAAAATCATATTCATTAGATTAAGGTTAAAAATAAATAAAATGTTAAGGAGCTTTAAATATGATTGGAAGGATAACAAATAGTAAATTAAGCTGCATTACAAAAAAAAAACAAAACAAAACAAACAAAATCTGCTGAACTTACTCTCTATAGTTCCACCCCAGGAAAATGCATGAAAAGAAAAAAAAAAACAGTCTAGTGAGTCTTTTGAATCTTTAAACTTATTTAATAAAGACAAAAAAAGTTTGAAAAAAATCAAAGGATGACTTAAAATCGTGACAAGCTCACAGTCACATCATTAGTTTTAAATAAATTGTGAATAGCCCAGATAAAAAAGGCTTTAAGAGAGAAACAGAGAACCAAAGAAAGAACATAAAAAGAGGTAAAAGAAATGGTGGAAAAATAGAAGAAAATTGAGGATTCTGGATTTCAAACTAATTTTAGAAACAGGACTCCAGTTTCCCAGGCCACTGAAGAGAGGTCACAGAACCTACAGGTGTATGTATTGTACCTTAAAGGAGGCGGAACTGATACCAGATTCTGCCGTGCCGAAGCCTCTGGACTCACGCTGTAAATTAAAAAGAGGGTTGGGCCCAGAGCCCGTCAATTACATTTAAAACGGAGGGCTCAGTGAAGAGAGCAGAGAGAGCAACCCAAAGAGCCCAAGACAAACACCACATGTCGGATGTGAGTGAGAAACCAATTCAACAGCAAATTCAGAACCGAGCAGGTTAGTCTCTAAGTGTTTGGGGGCAAAAGTGGATACAAGTTCTATAACCTTTAGTTTTATTGATATTTGCTTAAAGGTCTGTGATCCTCATAATACACAGATTGTATAGTGCAAAATTATATGAGACCCAAACATCTGATTATGAGGACTTATTAAAAACTACAGACCTGTAGTACCAAATGACGAGCAGAGGGGTGGACAAGACCCAAGTCTCAGCTAATACTTGATCATTTCTTCTCTTGTCTACAGCGAGTTTATAGGAGTTTTAAAATCTTGCTAAAATGTACAATGGTAGCTATAGCACAATTTATAATGTGGTATTCTGAAGGGTTTGTATATTTTACACATTATTTAACTGATTTAGGGTCAAATACTGACACAAGTTTCACTATGTGTATGAAGCAAATATGCTTATTTACACTGTATAATGCTTATTTTAGTGGACTTCAATTATGTTTTTTACGGTTTCTTGTGCTAGGGACAGTAAACTCTTAAATCTTGAACCAATTGGCATTATTTTAACCACTGCATACATTAGGCAGCCTAAATATATTTTGTCTTGGTTGTAAAACAATTTCTAGCCTGTAATTAAAAAAGTATATACGTATTGTTCACATCTTAGGAGTCTAACAAGCTAACAAATCACAGTAATGCCTAATAAATGAGCAAAACTGATAACAATAAAACAATAAGATTTAAAATAAATTTTACATATGATGAAAAAAAATTTCAATGTAAACTAATCAGTAAAACAAAATATTTCATAACGGTCTCATTCAAAAATACAGTAGTCTCAAATTACATG
The DNA here is from genome assembly GCA_025769995.1 of Xyliphius kryptos. Lineage (NCBI taxonomy): Eukaryota > Metazoa > Chordata > Actinopteri > Siluriformes > Aspredinidae > Xyliphius > Xyliphius kryptos. The sequence goes on along the minus strand of JAOUQT010000026.1, from coordinate 7,202,055 downwards.
ACAAAGGAATTCATTCATTAATTCATTATCTTCCGCTTATTCCTTTATGAGGGTCACGGTGGGGTTCCCCATGTCCATCCAGGGGAGAACGTCTCCATCGCTGGGTACACACACACACACAACCACACACTCATACACACACTATACAGGGCAATTTAGAGCATTCAATTTACCTTCATGTTTTTGGAATGTGGGAGAAGGCGGAGGAAACCCACGCAGACACTGGATGAACATGCAAACTCCTCCCAGCTTGGGATTTGAACCAGGAATCCCCGGCGCTAAGAGGCAAATGTGCTAACCATTATGCCACCGAGTTGACTAACAAAGAAGTTAAAACAAGTATTTTATTTGCCACTTTAATAAACTACATGTTATGTCAAACTGACTGCTGAGAGAATGTAACATCTTAAAACTTAACTTAATGTCACTTTTTATCAAACTAAACGAGCCTTTAATGTTTCTTTGCTGTAGTTAAGCTCATATGCTTAAAACTAAAGAAAAGCTGCTGAACTTCTACATGATTTTTACTTGCTGTAGAAAAAAAACCTGTTAAACAACTAACATGTCGCTAAATATATTATTTGGTATATTTATGTTTTTTTTTTAGGAGGAATAAATTTGGTTCCTGAATATTTGGTGCATGCCTAATCTTAACTCTTTCTATAATTAATCGATATCAGGAACTATTGGGTAAAATAGAAGAGTAGATCATGTGCAAGCTGTAACTTTAATAGTTTGTCCACTTCTTAGCTGCAACGTTTAAACATAAATAAGTATTTGTGGGCACAGGCTCGTGCAAGTAAGTAAAAAAAGACCTAGTGTCAAAGGGGAAGTGGATGCTGTGCATGCTGTTAGCCAATGGCCTCACCCTGAAAAAGTGTCAGGAGAACATGCCTGCCAAGAGGACTGCTCAGAGTGTAGCTGTGAGTTACAGGCTGTAGGTGAGGCAGAATCTGATGTTTAAATCATGTTATAGGTCATGCGTTGTGTATGTGTGTGTGCTTTTGCAAGTATGCAGAAATGCGCCCAACAGAAAGCAGCATGCAGCGGTACCTTGCTGTGTGGGTCTGCAAACATCCTGGTGAAAATCTCACACAACCGCTTGAGTTCAACTCGGCTAAAAAAGAAAAATAGGGTTAGAATGCTCAGTCAAGAAGCAGTTATTTCTGAAATATTCAGCTAACATGAATAAATGCAGATGAAACAATTGCTCCCCGAGTGCCATGAACAAAGCTGCCCACTGCTCCGGGTACATGTACTAACTTCACCAGTGTGTGTATAGTATGTGTGTGTTTCACTTCAAGGATAGATTAAATGTGGAGGACAAATTCCTCTGCGTGTGAGTAGAGCAGAAAAAAACCTGCAGTTTAATTACATATATATAGTACTTTTCACCCCCTTAGGTTCAATTTGAGGATGCCTGATAGATGTTCAATAGGGTTCAGGTCTGGAGACTTGTTTGGCCAGTCCAGCACATTTACCCTCTTTAGCAGGGCAGTGGCCGTCTTGAAGGTAAGTCTGTGGTCATTAATTTACTGGTACACTGGATTGGATCATGCTCTGCTTCAGTATGTCACAGTACATGTTGGTATTAATGGTTTCCTCAATAAACTGGAGCTTCCCACAGCAGCAATCATGTAACCCCAAATCAAGCTTAATTGTAGGCAAGACACGCTTGTCCTTCTATTCTTACCTGGTTGCTGCCATACACGCATAGCACAATCTGATCCAAGTTTATCATGACTTATCAGATAACAGGAGATGATTCCAGTAATCTAGGTCTTTTAATCTATTAAAAATGTCTTCAGATTACACTTTGGTCATGTTCACTTAGGGGTGTGCCCATCTTGTTGCCAATGCTTCAGATATTAGTAGCTGTGTGTTGAGAGTGTAAAGTTGCTGTACCCTCAAACTCAGTTATACAAGCTGCACACGGATACTTTATTTTGTATAAAAGGGATCATCTCTTCAATGTTGTCCCATTAAAAGATATAATAAAATATTTACAAAAATGGGATTGGGGTACTTACTTTTGTGAGCTACTGTATCTTTATCTTAACATATATATGATGCATACTTGTGTATAGTACCTGAGAGCACGCTGGTTCTTCAGAAGGGTTTGCAGTCCCATCAGTCCTTCTTTCCTTTCAGACCAGTTGGCAGAAGCACAGCGGTTGAGCACTTCCGCCACATCCTCTGCCTGCCGCATATATGTAGGGATACTACCATTGCGAGAGCTAAAGGAACGCTCTGAGCAAGCGCTTGATGCATCGCTGTTTGCGTCATCGTCAGAGTACATGCCGTAGGTCTCATACCGTCGCCGAGCAGGCTTTTTCTGTTCACAAAAAACACGTTAATAATAATTAATCTTAAAACTTTGAAAAAGAGGCAAAATTTTTAATTTTTAAATAACGCGGGAAAAAAGACCAACAAAAAATACTTTAGGGCTGAGAGGGCACAGAAAGACTGACCTTGCTTCGCATATCTCCTAACAGCTGGCAGCGTTAACAGAGTTAGGGGTTAATATGGAATGGTTATAGACACAGGCAGTGAAGAGCATGGCTGTTAGTTTGTGAAGCGTGTGTGCATGTTTACCAGTGCATCTGCAAGAGCCTCTTCTACGTCTGAGCCTGTATTTAACACTCTCATGGCACTGACAGACGACGAGAGACGACTGGACTGTGACATTCCCAAACCCGGACCTAAAACCATGGACACAGTTACAACGCCACTCAATGGAACAGTCAAATCAAGAGTCAATAAACGAAACAAAAAAAAAAAAAATGACCGACAAAATAACAAAAATAAAATGATATAAAAATCACAATGTAAAATACACAAACAAAAAAATGAATGTTAGAATGTAGGCATCACTGATGGTCATTTCAATGTGATTGCTGATCCGAACAGACAGCAAAAAGCTCCAAATGTAGAAAATTCCAGTTAAAAGTCCCAACCCAATCTTCTTCTTTACATCTTCTGTGCTAAGAAGTTCTAATTCTACTCTTTAATGGGCTCTCATACCCATTACCACATTTGTGGCCATTTGCTGAAGAATGGAATCACATTAACCTGAGGGATGGAAGAATGGTTGTTATGGATACTAAACATGAAGCATGCAATCCAATGATGGTCAAACTGAAATCAACAGAACAATGGGTCGAACTCATGGACAAAAAAAAAAAAAAAAAAAAAAAAAAAAAAAAAGGTTTGAATTAAAAAAAATGGACTGCGCAGGTTGTGGTCATTGTTCACCTGCTGCCCCAAAGGCATCTGGAGCATGAAGTGCACCAGTAGAGCGAGAGTAGTGCCGTGTAGCTGTAACACACATACATACACACACACTTAACATGCATAGTTAAGTGAGTGTTAAAAGTTAGATCCCAATAATAAAAAAAAAAGAAACTGCCCAAATGTGTACAACCACCACCTGTGTCCCGTTTAGAGATAAAGGTACGGTCCAGTTCTGCCAGCGCATCATCTGTGCTTAGTCTCTATCTCATTATATATGCAGGGGTTGGACAATGAAACTGAAACACCTGGTTTTAGGCCAAAATAACTTATTAGTATGGTGTAGGGCCTCATTTTGTGGCCAATACAGCGTCAATTAGTCTTGGGAATGTTAGAGTAGTCCACTCTCATGTCTTGGGTGAGGTAGCTCTGTGGTTTGGCTGTTGGGCTAGCAATCCAAAGGTTGTGGGTTCAAATCCCAGGACCACTGAAGTTACTAATGTGGGTCCTTGAGCAAGACCCTTAACCCTCTGTATGGACCCCTGTGTTCTGACCCCAAATATTAAGAGGGATCCTTGTAAGTCGCTTTGGATAAAAGCATCCGCTAAAAGACCAAATGAATGAATGACTAATAAAGTACGCAGCTGTAAAGTAACTTAAATATATATACACATGTATATATACACTCATGTATTTAAAATATGGGTATGTTTCAGGATACCTTTAACAATTATGAATGTAATTTGATGAACATAAATCATTAAGAACATCAAAAATGAGTTCCTGAGATCCTGATAAATCGTGTTATTTAGATGACATGAACAAGCCACTCCACATATATAACCAAACTGCACACAGATTGTACAGAAAAGTAAATGACTGCCAGAAAGAAGAACAGTCCAGCTAAATCATTTCACTGATATCAAGGCCCTGATTAATATGGATTAGCCACACATAATTCTTTCAAAAGTTGTAAAGGTTAGTATTAATGAATAAACCAATAGTCCCAAAAGAACTTCCAAATCCACAGCAGGACGTGTTTTGCTGTGCCTACTCACCAAGCGGCGTGAAGGAGCGCACAGGGCTGGTGTCTCTGCTGCTCTCACGACTGGCCTCACGACTGCAGCCCTGACTCACGCTAGGCCGCGGTATACGACTACCCCGCGCTGACCCACCCCAAAGAACAGGGACAGAGATAAAATAAGACAAACAGAAAGAGCACATTGCAAGAGAGGTACAGACAGATAAAGTTATGTAAAATCACAAGGGATACGGGAAAAACAGAAAGGGAAAATAGAAGAACTGGTTACCAGGTTTAAGAACATAAAAATCAATATCGCTATGAAAAATGAGATGAACCTAGTTAGATACAAGAAACATAAGAAATATGAGCGATGCCATATGTACAAACAGTTAAAGGGAAAAATATTGCAGAAAATAAAGGCTTTTGAGTTTAAATCCAGGCAGAGTTTTGAAGAGACAAAGATTTTAAAGCTATAAAGTGGAGATGTTAAAGTTAAATAGATAATATCAGCAGATTTTCATCTATGGTTCACTGCTGAGTTTAACTGATGGGGGGAGTGCAGTTCTTCACTACAACCCTTATTCTTGAGATTCAGTTTTTTTTTTTATCTCTGGTATGTTTAAGTCAAAATTATTAAGACTTAACAGCCTTCATTATGGCATTAAGAAGCACAGCGGGTTAAAATAAGCGCAAACCCTATTCATCCACAGCAGGCCTTTCAGCACAATGACTAATTAGATCCACTGCATTTTCAGTCAGGGCTCAGAGAGATGGATGGATTGTTATGAGGTCAGGGTGATTAGGATAAACGGTCAGAAAGCATACCTCCTTTTGATCCATTGTAGATGTGGCTGATGTTTGATGGTGCTTTGATCAAAAAGAGCAGATTTCAAAACGAGTAAGCATAGGATTGGTCTTTCCAAGATCCCACCCACATCCCATAAAAACACAGCCATGAAAACCATAAAAAGTATAACGAGCTGATGCACAAACAACAATGTTTATATTGAAATGTTGAAAAGATGTAAGCTGCAAATTCGAGTGCCTTCTTGATGTAAAGTAACATTTGGACGCAGAAGCTGGCGCTTACCCACGGACAGGCGTGTGGGGCTGGAATCCCGGCTGCAGCCCTGACTTCGAGGGATCCTGCTGCGCCGCTGGGAGCCAGGAGCTGCACTCACACGCTGTGCACCTGTACTAAGCGTGCTCAGAGCGGTGCTGGTTAACACACGGCCTGGAGACCCAGAGCGAGAGCCAGCTAAACAGAGCAAAACCAGAACCACAACAGCAAAGATGAGACAAGGAATTTAACTAACAACAAATTGAAGATGCAATTCTTCAGGAATTAGGACAATTATTCACTAGAAATTTCAGAATGACCAATGCCACGTTTACATTTTTAAATCTAGTAGGTAACCTGAACCAAAATTTCATGTATCCATATAACAAAATGCTCACTAAAAAATAATCAGTCCAAAAACTAGTCTCTAAATCTGTACTCGATTCCCTTTTTTTTTTTTCCCAGCAAGTACAGAAACAATAAAGAAAATATTCTAAAATGTGTGTAGGACTACAAATAAAAAAAAACCAAAAACATAACAGACAAGAAAATGAAGAATCCTCCCCTCCATATTTAAAAAAAATTAAATGAAGGGGGAAAAAAAACAAACAAAAAAATTAAAAACACAACAGACCAACAGAAATCACAAACAAACCATTTGTTCCTATATCCCATAAACAAAAAACAGAATGGCTGATGGATCAGGACGTAAATTTTTTTTAACAGTCTTATAAAAAACTATAGCCTATAAACTATATCTGAAACTATAGTTTACAGTTAAACAGTTTTATGGACTTTTAAAGAAAAAATCTTATACAGAGGTTCTATTTAGCAAATCAAGGTTTCATGCTGTTATTATTTTAACAAATTAGGAATCATTAAATGCAGCTTGTAATGATGTGTTTAAGTTTGTTTTTTTCATAAAACTGTTCTTGAAGATGATCAAAAAATGTATTAAAGTATTTGAGTATGTTCTCTACATTTACATTGACTTACTTTGCAGCCACTTCCAAGAGAAGTGACTTACGCCGAAAGCCGAAGAGAACGCCGAAAGTCATCAAGTTAAAGACCAGTTAAACTGCAATATTATTGATCTTTGATTTAGTTGTTAATGCTAAATGTATAGGTCAGTATCTGGGATTAATGAGAGAAATAAAGTATTTAAAACACTCTGCAACTTTAGATTATGTCTCACACTGGACATGCACCTAAGATGAAAACTTCAGACCCCTCCATGACTTCTAAGTGGGAGAACTTGCAGTAGTGGGATAAGTCAAAGTGTTATACTTATTTTCCTCACCGTATTTATCCTATAAGCCTTTATATCAGTGAAGCGTCATAGTCGCAGCAGTGAGGAAGTGCATCTACTTTAACATCATTATTGAGGTTATATACATTAAAAAGATGTGGATTTCTGACCTTCCAAATTATACCATCACAAAAAAACTGATTGAGTGATTAAATTATTTTACTCGAAATGTTCATGACACGAAATGTTCATGACCATACAATTAGCAAACAACTAGCAAATATAGACATCGTGTAGCAATCACAAGTCAAAAAGCTTCTGCAGTCTAACAAAGTAGTACAAGAGACTGCACTACAATTAAATAAATTAATATAACAAATACCTCAGATCAACCTTCAAGCATTGTGGTGGTTAGGTTTTCAGTCAAAAGTTGGTAAACTTTAAAGTGTTTTTGAGACTCTCTGACACTTCAGGATCAGTAATTAAGACAGTAACTAAGACAGCAAGCACCTAGTAACTTGAATGGCTAAAAATAAATAAAATTGATTTGACTATTGGAATAGTCAAATCAATATTTAAACATAAAACACTCTTAGTGGCAAATGCCGGAAAGAAAATCTGGTTGTAAAAAACTGATTTTTAGAGATCTCTATGTAAATTAAACAAATTGTACAATCACACCCACTCAAAAATCCAAAAGCACCACTGTATGTAATGGGGGTTTTCACTTTATTTTAAGAGTGTACTTATTCTTTAGCAACTTTAACTTTTACTTTACTCTTCTTGAATATACACTTCTCAAAAAATGATGGTAACACTTAAACAACACAATGTAACTCCAAGTCAACCACACTTCTGTGAAACCAACCTGTCCAGTTAGGAAGCAACAC
>JAOUQT010000026.1:7122923-7136752 GCA_025769995.1 Xyliphius kryptos | reverse complement strand
TGCAATGTGCAATTAATGAAGATTGGCCACCAGGCTTGTCCAATTCAGCCATGAAACCTCCCACACTAAAATGACAGCTGTTTCAGTTTCATTGTCTAACCCCTGTATCTATGGAATGTTAACTTTTTTTAATGAAATTATGGAAATTAATATATCTTTCCATTATATAATTTTTTGGAAAGGGTCTATATATACACACACATACATACATACATACATATAATGTACATGGACTAAGCGTATAGTGTTAATGTTATCACAGCACACACTCACATCCTCAGTTTTGGCTCCCTGTGTCTGAAGGACTTTTTGCAAATCTTCAACCTGCTGCTGCAGCTCACTGACACGCTCTCTGTTCAATCTACAAGAACACAGGTACAATTATATTTACAGCTAATCATATTTCCACTCATTCACCTTTTCATGGACCACATTTGGCTAACAATGTCATATACTAAATGTTATATACACACAGTATGTAAACATGTATATAGCAATCATTTATGTTTACAGTAAGTATTTAGTTTACCATCAAAAATATCAATGGATTAGGAACTCCTGATAACAAATTGGCCCAATATTTGACATATGAAGCTCCACTAGTTTGCCATGCTTGATTGATCTGCTTGTCCCAGATCAACCCTTCTTCCTCCACTCTTGGTACACCCGTGACTACTAAAACTATTGAGAGCATCGTGAGACGCTGCATCACTTTCTGGTTCATGGAAAAGTTCTATACCTTGTACGAGAGACAAATGTGATGCAAACAACCAACTAGTGGTTACATTTTCAGTAATGACCGGTCAGGTGTTAATAATTCAATGCTCATTCATTGTACATGACTTGTAGTGTCGTACCTGTTTTCGGTGTCTAGCTCACTGCGTGAACGCCGTGACTCCTCCAACTGTGTCTGGAGCTCAGCGATGCGCTCAGTCTCAGAGTCGTCCTGCTGCACTCGCAGCATCTTATTTTCATGCTGCAAACGAATGAACTTCTCCCTATACAATAGCACACACACAGCAATACAGCAAATATCAAACCTATGAATCCTAGAAGAAAAACCATAATGAAGAAGCAAGTGTGGCAGCTTCTCCAGATTCATTTAAGCATACCAGCTACTGCACTGGACAGACTGCTAGGAAAAAAATATAAATCACTACCTTTAGTGTACTATAAAATTTACTGCACTTTATAGTATTTGTAGAAAAATGAATTATGTAGAATGTATTATTGCATTACAGCATGTCATTGCATGTGACTAACACCTTATTATAGAACTATACAGAAATTAGTTTTAATATGTGTTTTTTGAGTCTGTATTGAAACACTAGATTTTGGCTGAGCTATTTTAACAGTACATGCTAAATTATAAACTGCTGCTTAATAATAAAAAGACACTTCACAATACCTGTACTCGATGGGTAACATCTCAGCTGCCAGGGTTGGACTTCCAGTTTTATACAATTCTATAGTTGATAAACAAAATGACTTTAGTCTATAGAAAGTGGAATGCATTTCATTTAATTTCATTTATTTGATTCATAAGGTTATTTGTTTGAAATTTCTAATCCTAAAAACTAATTGCAGGATAGTTTTCTTGCTCCCAAGATCTGATATAGCATATGAACTCAATATTGATTGACTGTCTAGATCTGATATGTTTAGGAAAATAATAGTTGGCCCACAATGTCATAATTACAACAAGTACTTGTGTATTTTTCTTTCTATTCCTGCCAAAATTGGGAAAGTTCTATTATGCACATGTAATCGTTGTAAAAATGGAAAATATTGCATGTTAAATGTTAATTACATGTGAGGGAGAAAAAAAAACAATTTGAGGCAGCCATGACCTAAATGTCAGAGACAAAGATGCTACCATTTAATTTCAATCGAGTTAATGTGATATTACATTATTGAGAGAACTAATTATTGTCATTTTATTATTAGTAGTGGATTTTAATTGTTTTGGCTTTACCCTGCCACTATGGGTTACCAAAACGAGTTACACATTAGCAATCTGGCACGTTTTACACCAAATGCCCTTCATAATTCAATGCATAATGCAATGCAACCTTCAAACTTTTGAGCACATAACCTCCAAATCCAAATCACCCAACCTGCACGTTTTTGGACAGTGGAGGGAAACTGCAGTACCTGGAGAAAACACAAATGACGCCCTGAACCGGAGTCCTTCTTGCTGTGAGGCGACAGTCCTATTACTGTGCTCATGACTCAAACCTGAATCTTTCGGCCCCAAACTCACTGTTCTGACATTTTGACAATGGCTGTCCCTGATGCAGATGTAGCATTAACCTTTATATGATTTCATTCTCATATTTGTGATGTCTGCATGTGGGAAATATTGTGTTTTTGGTAACTTTTAATAACACACCTGCTTGTAGAAACTGGTCTTGTTGTGTTTGTGTACAGAAAAGCTCGTCATTGGTCTCTTTCAGAGAGTCTCGTTCAATGATGATCCTCTGGTAGATTTCGTAAAACCAGCACAATCAATTCAGACTGAACTGAACGCTTTATATTCTTTAAATCAATAACTCTCGATAACTTCAGGTTAATACCTCTTTCTCCTTTATTAAGGCTTCATGCTTTTCCTCCAACTTCTTCATCTCGAACACAAGATTATCTGCTCTGCGGGTTTCTTCAGACAACTTCCTGTGAAGCTCCTGGACCTAATGTAAAAAAAGTAAAATGAAAAATATCTTGTTTGCATACACAATAAGCTTTCAGTATCCAATTAGAGTAGCCAGGGATAAAAGTGCCTTCAGCCACTACTGATCCACAATAAACCAGACCCCTTTACTACCTTTCTCACAGGTGGGGGGGACCATGGGAGAGTAAGTGGATCCATGCATTTTGGGTTGTGACATCAAGAATGAGACAGATCAGAAAGAAAGTGCCCGAAATGAGTTTCCTGTATAGGAAGTCTGGACTCTCCTTTAATTCAATTCAAGAAAATGTTATTTCTATAATCACTTTTTACATTGTAACATTGTTGGAAAGCAGATTTACAGAAATTAAATTCAGGATATAATCATGATGTCTACATTCGTTTCTTTTTAATCCCTAATAAGCAAGACAGTGGCAAGTACAATCTCCGTGTAGTGTTCCAGACATCAGGTGCAGATGCCTCCTGGACACATTCTTGGTGAGGTGTTCTAAGAACATGCAACTGGAAAGAGACTCAGAGCAAGACCAACAACATGATAAAGAGATTATATGACTCAACTGGCCTGGGATTGCATTAGTATCCTCTCAGAAAAGCTGGAACCATCATAAGACAGGGTTTTTCCATTTCCAAAAATGGGCATCAGAAAGTGAACAATCAGAGCTCCTTGATTGGTAAAATGCAAAGTTGAATGCTCAAATGCATTCAAGAGAGCACAGATGAAATTTAACACAGTTATTAAGTGTCTATTTCTAAGCTCTGACTGATGACCAATTTGCCTCAGATCTGGAAATTCATACAGGTGTAGAATTTAGAAATAGAGTTTAGAACTTTGCTAAGTTCGCAAAAATATTCTTATTATCTTATTGAAAAATTACTATAATATATAATATAAACAAACAAAAAATATATGTGCTAGTGAGCTACTGCCTGCTGGTTACCTGTCTCTTGTAAGTCTCTAGCTCGGCACGAGCAGCGTTGGCCTTGCGGAGTTCCTCCTCGAGACTGACAGTGTTTTGCATGTAAGACATGTTCTTCTCTTCCAGAGCCTTAACTTGTCGTCTCAGATCACCAAGACCCTCCAGCTTCTTTCTGTATGTCTCCACAGAGGCTTCCAGCTTCACTGCCCGGTCAGAGCAGTTCCTACACACACATTACACACACACACACCTGTCAGAATCATTATCAACTGACTTTATATTTCCAATAGACAGCAAAAAATGTTTTACAGACATGTTTTGTATATTAGCAGAGAAAGCAACCTATTGCATGTTGGCCTTACAGAGCTTCTCCCAGAGTGTTTGGCATGAAAGTCATGTTCATTGTGAAATGAAAGATGTGCAATAAAGGCTGCTGTATTTTGCCAAAAAATAAGAAGAAAGCATGACAATCAATGACTCAAGAGGAATTGTATCAGACTCTATATTGTCTTTAAAAATAAGAATATATTTCTACATAGAAGAAAGCACTATAAAGGGTATCCAAGGTACAGCATCTGGTAAGGGAATCTAAGGGAGACCTTTGGGAATCTAACCCTTCTGCTCTTATGGAAAAAAATGTCTTGTTTCTTTTTATTTGCAGCACATCCTTGCAGCATTCATTACGCATTTGATATTGTCTAAAAATTCCATTATTTACTGATTTGCAAAAGTGTTTAGTGATTGAGTGATTAAGTGATTAAAGCAGAATTCATACTCTAACACAACTTGAACCAAAAAAATAATAGGATGCCTTAGACTATTTATATGTCAATGAAGCATTTCCTGAAATTAAACACAACTGGATTGTCTGGCAGTGGTTTCATTTATACCAAATATAAGATCATCATTTCAGTGTGTCTGTGTATTTAGAAAAGTTTTGAAATTAATGACACCTCAGTATGTCGAGTTCGTCTTTCAGTGAGCGAGACTCCTCGGCAAGGCTGGTGAGCTCATCGTTACGATGCTGAAGCTCCACCAACTGCTTCTCCAGCTCCTCACAATGTATACGGTAGTCATCTTTAGCTGCCTCCAGTCTGAAAATCACACATACACAGAAAGAAGTTATGATTTTACCACTTTATATGCATTTTCTTCCGGACATAGTGCACACTGCCTGTTAATTACTGCCTGCTTTTTTTTATTGGCAAAAAAGACATAAATACTCAAGTTAAAAAGTGCTTTAAAATTAAGACTTTTGTTAGCATTTAAAAGTACATTATTACTGTCTTTTTTAACAATAGCAAACCCAATCTGAAGACCTGGCCTTGATCCCAATGAGGAACAATCCGGTATATTTATGTGTAGAGTTTGCATGTCCTCCATGTGCTCCGGTTTCCTGCCGCATTCCAAAGATTTGCATTAGGCTAATTTATGTATCTAGTGTGGCCTTTAGTTTGTATATGTGTGTGCCTTACGATGCGTTGGTGCTCCGTCTCACCGGGCACCGGTGAGTCTAGGACCCTGTGTGAATTAAGTGGAAGATAACTAACGAGTTAAACTTTTTCTTAATATTTAAACTATATTTATTACATTTATGTTTTTTGTAAGGTCCAGATCGAACATGACATTTACAGTAACAGTATCGTTGAAATACTTTATTCCTCTTATCCCACAGCAAGCTACACTAAAGCTTCATTTAAAGACAATAAATATACAGTACTATGCAAATTTCATAGACAGCATATTCTTTTTGAGTATAGATTGCTATAAATGTTTGTTTTATACATTAATCATTTTAAAGGTTAAGTTTTCCAACAAAAAATAAAAAATGACAGTAAAGAATACTACGTATTATACAACAGACCAGCATTATAGATTAATGTGACAATAATAGATTATAGACTGCAGATAAACATTGTCAGATAACCCAAGATTCCATCTAATTAACTTATAAAACTGTACAAATTGTACATTAGAACACTGTATAAAGATAAAGCCTACCAAATATTGACTCCCTTTAGTTTATTAGTTTTACTGTTCTTTATACTTCTCTGTTCTGGCTCCTAAATGGTGGAATGAATGTTCAAACGGCAAAGTCAGTAGCTATTGTCAGATGCAGAAGACCCACTGATTCCACACTTACCTCAACTAACGCGATTTTTCCTACTCAAATTTTCTAACATAAATAAAAATATATAAAAAACAAGTGCACAATTCAGCAACAGTTTCTTGAGAATATTTATTATTCAGAATATATTATGTTTACTGATATTATCTTAAAGCAAGTGTGTACGTATGTAGATAAATTCTGCAAAAGTAAATGTAAATGTAATACTATTTACAATTATTACTTTTTAAAGGCCGATTTGCATTACACCGTGTCTGTGCGTGTATATAAAATATTCGCAGTGGTGAAAAAAATTACTAATATGTATTAATGACTTGCTTGGATGAAGTTTCTTCAATAACATACAAAGAATTTTGTGTATAACGTAATACTTCTGATGGTTGGCTTTGCTGGATTGTACCAAAAAACAACAGGGTGCTTAAAACTTAACACGACTATATAGTTGGGGTTAAATCAATCTGGTTGTAGGGTGTAAATGTCTGGGTAATCAGTACCTGTAGTTATCTTCTTGAAGCTGTTCGATCTGCAACTGGAGTTGACCGTGTTTCTTTCCTGATGGTGTGCTGGGATCATCAAATGCATCCAACTCACTGGCTCGATCCGTCAGTAAGTCGTTCTCAGTCAAGAGGCTATTCCGCTCTTCCTGCAGAACTGCCACCTGTTTACAGGTTTAGGGGTTAAACTGGGCTGTGTAAATAACTGCCTTTAATTATTGCTGTGATCTTCATTGAGACCCTTCATTGTATTAAGACATATTTGTACATACCATCTACAATGTTTACAATTTATATTATTAAAAAATTTATCTTTAAATTTAATTCTTAAATAATACAATCCTAATTAAATCTCATTAACCCTTGTTTTATTAAAAATAGATCATGGAACACATTTCAGATGCTGACAGTGAAGAGAATTAGAGTTTTTCCAAAATTGTTTTGCCTCATTCTACAAACCCGATTCCAAAAAAAGTTTGGACAAAGTACAAAAACTGTCAAAAACTGATATTGTAATCACAATTGAACATAGACAACATATCAAATATAGAAAGTGAAGCATTTTGAAATTTTGATTATATGGTTTGTCATGTTGGAAAATGCAAGGTCTTCCCTAAAAGAGACATTGTCTTATGTTCTATACACGGCATCCCTGATTTCCAAAAAGAACTTCAAATTTTGATTCGTCTGACCACAGAACAGTTTTCCACTTTCCCACAGTCTATTATAAAAGAGCCTTGGCCCAACTTTTTTGGAATCGGGTTTGTACGTTTTTTTAAATCTACTGGTGGCTAACACTTTTAAAATGAGCTTGTATTATTCATTAAATCATAAATGTCTCACTTTCAAGATCTCGTTATATGTTCTATTGTTAATAAAATATGGGTTCATAAGATTTGCAAATATTTGTGGTCTGTTTTATTTAAAGTTCACAAAGTGTCCCAACTTTTTTAGAATTGGGGTTGAAAAGATTTGAAGCAATAATTATATGTCAAATTACTCACAAGATTAATCAGGGTATAAAAAAAGATGCACTGATATTAGCTGATGCTAAAAACCAATAATATTTGTTTTAATAAAACAGTAAGAACACAGCTGCAGCTCGGCTTTTGTGAGTACGTCCCCAGTGTTAAATTGTTAGGTTAGTTAGGGCGAGGTTTTAGTAAGGCTTTGGTTATGTTCTGCAGCCATGCATTTGGACTTACCTCTCATTCACAAAGGTCATGTTTATAGTCAATCTGCCAAACATGTCAAGAATGTCATGAGTGGAATGGGTTTATAATCAGAAAAAACAAGAATACAGTTTATTTCTAAACAGATTACGCCTCAAATGTTGCCTCATGTTTAACAACGTTTTAGTC
Organism: Xyliphius kryptos; assembly: GCA_025769995.1. NCBI lineage: Eukaryota > Metazoa > Chordata > Actinopteri > Siluriformes > Aspredinidae > Xyliphius > Xyliphius kryptos. Next base: position 7,129,166 of record JAOUQT010000026.1, on the reverse strand, counting down.
AAGTACATATCAACAGTCAAGAATTGGTAGAAAAGTTATTTTAGCTCAGTTGGTTGGGCACATGGTGCTGGAAAAAAATATCCAGGAGCATCAGTAACTGGGATTTGACTCCGCGGACTAGAACAGCTGTGAAGACATTGGGATGCTCGTTCAGTTTATACCTATCCCACAAAGCACATCTGCGTAGCCAACCATCGCAAAGCGATGACGTCATACATGACATTTTCATGACTTCATGATTCAGTCATAATTCAACTTCTTTCTATCAAAAAAATTTACTAACCCGATTCCAAAAAAGTTGGGACAAAGTAGAAATTGTTGATTAAAAATAGAATGCAATGATGTGGAAGTTTTAAAATTACATATTTTATTCATAATAAAACATACAGGACATATCAAATGTTTAAACTGAGAAAATGTATCATTCAAAGAGAAAAAATAGGTGATATTAAATTTCGTGACAACAACACGTCTCAAAAAAGTTGGGACAAGGCCATTTTTACCACTGTGAGACATTCCCTTTTCTCTTTACAACGGTCTGTAAATGTCTGGGGACTGAGGAGACAAGTTGCAGGATAGGAATGTTAACCCATTCTTGTCTATTGTAGGATTGTAGTTGGTCAACTGTCTTTTTTTGTTTTTTGGTCGTATCTTTCATTTAATGATGCACCAAATATTTTCTATGGGTGAAAGATCTGGACTGCAGACTGGCCAGTTAAGTAACCAGACCCTTCTATGCAGCCATGATGCTGTCATTGATGCGGTATTTGGTTTGGCATTTTCATGTTAGAAAATGCAAGGTAAGGTCTTCCTTGACAGAGAGGTAGTCTGGATGAGAGCATATGTTGCTCTAGAACCTGGATATAGCTTTAAGCATTGAGAGTGTCTTTCCAGATGTGTAAGCTGCCCATGCCACACACACTAATGCAACCCCATACCATCAGAGATGCAGGCTTCTAAACTGAGCGCTGATAACAACTTGGGTCATCCTTCAAATTTTGATTCGTCTGACCATAGAACAGTTTTCCACTTTGCCACATTCTATTTTAAATGAGCCTTGGCCTAGAGAAGACGTCTGCGCTTCTGGATCTCATTTAGATATGGATTCTTCTTTATCTTCTTCTTTATGAACTATAGAGTTTTAGCTGGCAATGGCAGACGACACGGTGAATTGTGTTTACAAATAATGTTCTCTGGAAATATATCCTGAGCCTATTTTGTTTATTTCTAATACAGAAGCATGCCTGTATGTGATGAAATTCCGTCTAAGGGCCTGAAGATCACAGGCACCCAGTATGGTTTTCTGACCTTAACCCTTGCAAACAGAGATTCTTCCAGATTCTTTGAATATTTTAATGATATTCTGCACTGTAGATGATGATATGCTCAAGTAATTTTACACTGTCAAACTCATTTCTGATATTGCGCCACTATTTGTCGGGGCAGAATTAGGGGGATTGGTGATCCTCTGCCCATCTTACTTCAGAGAGCCGCTGCCACTCCAAGATGCTATTTTTATACGCAGTCATGTTAATGAACTATTGCCAATTGACCTAATAAGTTGCAATTGTTTGTACCTTTAAATTTTCCTGCCTTTTATTGCCCTATCCAAACTTTTTTGAGATGTGTTGCTGTCACATTTGGCATGAAATTTCAAAATGTCTCACTTTCGACATGTGATATGTTGTCTATGTTCTATTGTGAATACAATATCAGTTTTTAAGGTTTGTAAATGATTGCATTTCATTTTTATTTACAATTTGTACTTTGTCCCAACTTTTTTTAGAATCTTTTTGGTTTGTACAAATCTATTCCACTATGCTTGACTGTGCTAAGAAGGCAAATTATAAATCTTGTACAATTTTTCTTAAATCCTGCATCTAATACAAAATAAACTCACCAAGGTTGTTCACACAGATAGGATCAGCAATTTTCTACTGATACTATAGGAATGTATTGTAGTGGGGGAAAGTGGACATTGCGTTCCTATCATTTTCTGTTTAGTTTGGTTCGTCTGTCTGCCAGTAAGAATAAGAGACATAATACAAGTCAAATTTTAATAAAATTGGTGGCAAACAACTTGGCTGCAGGGGGGATTTACATATTTTTCTCAGCCGTTAACACTGGGGGCAAAATGAACAGAATTTGTAGCAATAACACTGAATGATGCTGCAGAACTTTAAATACTGAACAAATCCCCACAGTTCCCGGCAACAACCAATAGTCAATCAAACTCTCTTATTTCGGGTCATCTCATTCTTAGCCATTCAAAACCATGAGTTTCCATTATATTCTGATCATCATCATTCTAATACAGTGGTGTCTTGAAAATGTGTGAACCCTTATAATTTTTATAATATTTGTGATGTATATGAACTAAAACAACATCAGATTTTCTATAGAAATATCTGGCAACCTCAGAAAAAGCGTTGTCGATGCGCATCAGACTGGAAAACATTATGAAACCATATCTAAAGAGTTTGGACTCAACCAATCCATTGTCAGACAGATTAGATACAAATGGAGGAATGTCAAGACCCCTGTTACCTTCCCAAAGAGTGGTCAACCAACAAAGATCTCTTCAAGAGCCTGGCATATAAACTGGCATATAAACTCGTAAAGCACCTTAGGGTAACATCTAAACAACTAAAAGCCTCTCTCACATTGGCTAAGATTAATGATCATGAGTCTACAATCACAAAACGCTGAACAACAATGTTCTGCATGGCAGGGCTGCATGGAGAAAGCCACTGCTCATATACAGTTTGCTAGAGATCACATGGACTAGAAGCCAGAAGGCTATTGGAGGAATGTTTAGTGGACGGAATTGACCAAAATAATACATTTTGTTTTAAATGAAAAACTTCATGTTTGGAGAAAGAAAAAAAGATTAATTTCAGCATAAGATAACTCGCATAAGTTATTCCATCTGTGAAACATGGTGATGGACATGATCATGGTTTGTGAATGTTCTGCTGCATCTGGTACAGGACAGATTGCCATGATTGATTGAACAATGGCTTCTGAATTATATAAGAGATTTCTAAAGGAAAATGTCAGGACATATGTTCATGATCTTAATCTTCAGAAAAGGTGGTTTAAGCAGCAAGACAACAACCATAAGCACACAAGCCATTCTACCAAATAATGGTTAAAGAAGAATACATTTAATGTTTTAAAATGGCCTTAATCCAATCAAAATGTTGTAGAAGGACCTGAAGAGAGCAGTTAATATGAAGAAACCCTCCAACATCCCAGAGTTGAAGCTGATCTGTACAGAGGAATGGGCTAAAATTCCTCCAAGCCTGTGTATAGTACTGATCAACAGTTACCGGAAATGTTTAGGTGCAGTTATTGCTACAATGGGGAACACAACAGATACACAAAGGTGAAATCAAAGGCCACTCATACATATATAATATTGGATAATTATCCTCAATAGATAAATGACTGTAATTAGTATAATATTACCTTCTCATTTGTTTATCTTTAGTTCTCTTTATCTTAAGTTATTACTTAGGATATTTGATGATGTTTTGGGTAATCACATTCATAAGGGTACACAAACTTTCAAGAATCACTGTAGATTTGTAACTATATCCAGACATATATTTTACTTTGCGGCTGCAGATAATATTATAGAAGAGTGTACTATTGCCTTAGCAAAGGTCTGAGCCTTCGATGTGCCTTTACAGTGATGGTTTACACACAAAGTTTTATGGCTTAGTAATTGGAATATTATTTTTTAAGAATAAGTCAATGTTGCACTTATTACACATTACAATATGATATAATAGGGTAAGTAATAGCACAGATGGCTAAAATGGCTGTAAGTGAACTGTAGAAAAACAAGAAATGTTGCACAGAAACATGACTGTATCTTGCACATAAACCACTATGCTGTGAGTGACCAATTCAACACGTCTGAGTCAAACAGAGATACAGAAATCATTAGTGAATGAGTATGTTGCAGTCAACTTTGTGTGACACCTAGGGCATGAAATGTCATGACAATAAGATGTGATGCCACATACATTATATTATGACCTATGCGTTAATAATAACTTTTAAACAAGCCATTCTTACCCAAACATTGAAAGCTACCGCTGAACTGAGCAGTACACTAATCAGAAGTGTTGTACTGTATTATCTCCAGTCTTTAAATCAGTCTGATCTAGTGGTTGCGCTCTTAAAAGCACGCGCAGATAATAAGCTTGATTTAGACTGCACTGATAGCGCGAGACATAAAAGGATTTGGGCCCGAGAGCACAGCACTACCGTGTACCGTGTATCAATCCGGTTACTGATAAAAACAATGATGTAAACATCATGACATTAAATCCTGAGCTCCATTTTGGAAACAAAAAACGCAAACCACGAATCCCGCGCGCGCACGCCCGCACATACCACAAACATACGCCCGCTCACAAACGTACATAAACACACACAAACTCACTCACTCACTCACTCACGCACGCACGCTGCTGTCTATCGCACTTATTCGGTCCCTGACACTTAATAAAACAGTTCTAAAGTGGCCTCGCAACCCTTCCAATCTGCGTTACCTCGAATCTGCCCTTGGTGATGCTGTTCATGTCCGCCGCGATGTCAACAATAATCCGGAATCTGGAGAGAGAGCGCCGATTTATTTATTTACTTATTTATTGCTCTGTTTACATTAATGTCTCTTCCAGGTCGGTGCGCCGCGCATATGTATGTGTGTGTCGGAGACCGGAGGATCCGGGGCTGCGCACCGTCCTCGCGTTCCACCGACAACCATCCCAGTCAAAATAACAATAATAACATGGACGAAGCAGATCGCTGCTGCGTTGTGACCTCACTTCCGCATCACCAGCAGCTACCCTGACTACATTTCCGCTAGCACTCGAGTTTAAAATACCAGGGTCTGTAATTCAGGTTTCATATTGAAGGACATTAATAAATTTCTGGTAAATACGATACACCATATATAGTATCTTTTCTTCAAGCGTTTTCATTCCATAACTTCAGCCCAGCCTTAAACTCTCTTGTTCTAACTGCTCATTGGCTATCGCGACGTGACGTCATTTATGCGGGAAACGCACGCGTGGCTGATTGTTTTGATACTGTTCGTGTCATATATATACGCTCATATTTCTGACCAGACTCACATAATTATGCAGGGCTACAGTGGATAAAAACGTGTTTACAAATATGATCTAAATACTTATATATTACATTTTTTTATCCATGTACAGTGTTCTTCAGGAGGTAATTGGTAAAGATTGAAATTGAGGACAATCTCTCTCTGCTAATAACATTTTAGTGAATAAAAGGCACATAGTTTAAAAATACAAAAATCAACTGCATAATTATTTGTCAATAAGAACTGATTTGTATAGAATCAACTATCATGCAGTCTTGCCAGAAGACAACAGCAGAGGGCAGAATAAATAGGGCATTTTAACCTGTTAAAAGTAACCCCTCTGGGTTATTAAACACACACACATACATACATACATACATACATACAATATACATACAATATATATACAATATAGACAAACACGTGGTTATAAATTGGTTATAAAATGTGATTTGGTCCACAGAATATCCCAAGTCCCAAGTATAGACAAACAAATACCTCAGAAACAATTATAACATTTAATTTCTTTATTGTACACATCCAGTAAACATTCACAGTGCTGGTGAAAAAAAGTAAGTGTGCCCTTATGCTAATGACTTTAACAAAAGAAATTAGAGTCAGGAATTAGAATACCTGAAATCTAATAAATGATGCGATATTTTATTATATATAAAGACGTGAAATATTATTAATGTTTGTGTGGTTTAAGTTAAACACATTGTATATACAGGTGCATCTCAATAAATTAGAATATTATTAAAAAGTTGTATTATTTCAGTAACTTAATACAAACTGTGAAATATATAGATTTATTACAAACATAGTGATCTATTTCAAATGTTTATTTATGTTAATGTTGATGATTATGGCTTACAGCCAATGAAAATCCAAAATCATTATATCAGAAAATTAAAATATTTAAAAGCATTTAAAATGGTCTGGTTCAGTAGGCCACACAATCATGGGGAAGACATTGGAAGTGATTGACACACTCCACAAGGCTCATATGCCACAAAAGATCATTGCTAAAAAAGCTTGCTGTTCTGAGTGCTGTATCCAAGTATATTAATGGAAAGTTGAATGAAATGAAAAATTGTGGTAGAAAAAGGTGTGCAAGC
>JAOUQT010000026.1:7106803-7119088 GCA_025769995.1 Xyliphius kryptos | reverse complement strand
GATAATTTAGATGGGTGAACAAATACTTTTGGAAAATATTGTGTATGAACATAAAGATTGTTGTTCAATAAAAGGAACCACTACCAATGAAGGAAGAGATCAAACCAGCCATAGCAGCATTAGCTATTTAAAAGGCATCTGTCCAGATGAAATAGCAGTAGATCTGTTCAGGTTTGGAGGAGAGATGATGCTGGAAAAGTTCCATAAGTTATGTATGGAAACTAAGTGTGGGAAACTGTAATCTGGTAAGTAGAATGGACACATTCAGTCTTCATTCAGTGCCTAATAATGGAGTATTGCTCCAATGCAGCAACTACAGGACCATAGAACTGTTATCACTTACTAGCAAGTGCCTGTCACAAGTGATCTTAAGCGGATGCAGAACAAGCTTGAAGGAGAGATTTGCCCAAGAAGGGCATTTTGGCCAAAAACAGCATGATCAGATCAAAAGCCTACATGTCATCCCGAAGAAAGCACTGTATTTTTGAGTGTTTTCACAAGGCATTCAACATAGTATAGAAGGGTCAACTGTGAATAACCATGCTTGAGATGTCTTCCTCTCACACCTGGTCCAACTGTATAAAAATCTCTACAGTCAACAGTGTACAGCAGTAAGGACAGCCAATCACACATTAAAATGGTTCAGTGTGACAAAAGCACAACAGAAGTACAATATTTAACCTCTCACCATGTCTGTCAAACATCCTAGGAGATCAAGTGATTATGAAAGCACTACAAGGATTTAGAGGGGGATACAGGACCAGATGGGTTTGAGAATTTTTTATGAGAAAAACACAATACTGATGATGCTTATTGTGATATCACTGAGCTGAGATTAGGACCCAGCACATTAGATTGGCAACTCCAGTCCACTGTAATATGCTTTTGGTCATGAGTTTGAGATTAGCGTATCTTGTTGATAACAGGGGTCACTTTCCTAGAGAAGAAGTAATCAAATGAAGCTCTGAAGCCAATGTGATGCAGTGAGTAATAACATTTAAAATGTTAAGTAGTCAGGCCCTCTAGCACCATGGAATTCTATTTTTGGAAGACATATCTATGGGAAAAAATATGCATTTATACACAATTTCTTTGAACTGCACAGTGGATGCATTTTGGGAAGTTGCACTGGACAAACTGGAGGGGATGTCTTTCTCAGGAAGACAGGTCTCAGGTGCTTGGCCTTCAAATTTAGCAAAATGGACCATGGCGTCTCATGTTCTCCTGTGGTGAACATCTGTGAGAATTGAATAATAAACTGAGTAACGTTTTACATGCATCATACAGCCCGGGTGGAACATTCACCTTTCCATTTGTCTATCCTTATCAAAACACCTGAGCTCTAATCTTGATAAATATATGACCCGCCTGCCTTGTCCTGAGTTCAATCTTTTGTTCAGATTCTCTGTCTAGCCAGTTTAGCCATGTCACCAACATAGGTATCAACCCCCCACATTGTAATTACATCCTGTAAGAGTCTATTTTCTTGAGAAAAAAAGCGCATCGAATTTTGGCACGCTTAACATGCTGTTAAGGGAGGACTGTCCTTGTATGTACTTCACTTTTTCAATGATAGGTTTTGGGAGATCAAGAATCTTGAGCCGAGGTGCCTGTGGTGAACTTGGTCTACAGCAAGACTAAATCTATGGTTGTCTTTGCTTTTCAAGAGAGCTGTCATATTGTCACGTACAAACGTGTGGCGGTTACTGCACTAAACCCTCAAATGTATTTCTATCGCCTTTGCTAAAGAAATAATATATTCAGAGAGATTTGAGGGTCCAGTTTTTACACATGTCATTTTCAAGACATCTCTGTAACTCTGACGTTACATGCCCATGTAGGATGTTAAATAAATTAAATATTAATATTGCCATTTAAGCCATGGATAAGCCAATTCATGAAGACTTTAAAGACCCTGGATTATCTGAGCATGCCCAGATTAAGTGGAAAATCTTGTTACCCATTTAACTCCATCCTTTAAACTCAGCAGATTTTAGACACTGCCTCGGTTTAGTCTCGTAAAATCGATCCAAACAGCTGGTATGAGGCAGGTCTGTAGTGTTTGTCCATATTTTCCCAAAAACTGGAAGTAGATGTATACCGCAATTAAGGCTTGATCAATTAAAAAATGTTAATGTTTTGCCTATTATTCTCTTTTTCTATTCTATTCTATTCTGTTTTGTTCTGTTCTATTGCACTTTTATGTCTGATTATTCACGTAATTGTTTGCATGTTGGTATCAGTGCAATGGGCACGTAACTGACAATGCCCTTTATAACGTTTTAAAGTAAAGATCTTAGTTATGTCCAACATCTAATGTTTTCACATCTTTGTAACAGACATTAAATCACTGTGGCATTTAACAACAAAGAAAAACAAATAACATCTTGTTCACGTTGCGTCAGCTGATGAATTCTCAGTGATGTGATGGCTGCAAATAACCACGTGATTGGGTCGTTGTCACGTACAACATTTCATTTCTTTTTGTGAATATATGTAAATAGGGTAAATACATTTTTAGGTGGTGCTGCTATACATTAATTACAGAATATCTATGCATTAAAAAAGAAAATAAAGGCTTTGGGGTAAAGATGAATATACTGTGGCCTCATTTTAATGATGACTCCAACTATTATTTTAGTCCTATGTGTGAAACAGTGACTAAATGAGAAATTGATATTCAAGTAGAAGCCTGTTTGTGAAATTTTTTGTTGTTACGTGCGTATGTGTGTGTGTGTGTGTTGATTAGGGTGGGGTTATGGTTGCTGACTGTGGTGTTTGTGTGTATATGTGAATTCATATTTTCACCCTGGAGTCATACTTCCTGTTTGGAGCTGAAATTCGTCCTCATTTTATACCTACCTTTTGTCGAGACACTCTTTAAATTAAAGTGTCCATGTGGCACACCCTTTCACTAAAAATAAAGCATAATCCCTCCCGGTCACACACACACACACACACACATATATACACACACATACATGCTTGTGTACATGGTTATTCACTTTAAGCCTTAAACTTAAACCTCAGTAATGGAAAAGCATAAAAAATAACACGTTCCTTAAGAGGACTGAGAAAACTTTCCACATAAGTTCAAAAATATTTTTTTATTCTTGTAAAAAAACAAACACACACTACACACACTCACACACACACATCTAGCATAATTAAACCTTACACTGCCATCCTGGCAAAGTCTTATGTTATAGGAACGCTCTCTCTCTCTCTTTATTACTCTCAGGCAGGGTTTTTTTGCTGGAGTTGAGAAACGGTTCCGATACAGGAGGCTTTGAGGCAGCTTCAAGGATATGTGTGGCACAAGATGCTCGTATGGCATCAGCAATGGACCTTCGTCATGCTGTGGTCGAGTGTGCTTTCTCTGCCTGTGCACGTGGTTGGCTTACTGGTCCCAGCATTGGGTAAGATCCCCAGTCACACATTCACACGCTTTCACACTCTTTATCTTTATGATATGATTGTTTATGACTGAGAATAACTATCCACATTTGGTGAAAGGCTGCTTTTGAGCCCAGTTTTAAGCTACCTTCTGTTGTTTTGCAGAAACTTTCCATTTGCACCTGCAGGCTTTCGGGCCCCAGAGATAACTGGACCTGAGACAGTGTAACAAAATATATTAGCACTTTCTCAGTGTTCGGGGTCTGTGCAATTTCACACTTAACGTATACTGTTCAGTATGAAAGCTCAAATCCCAGAGTAATTATCAAATTGAGGATTTCATGTCAGTCTATTTTTTATGATGTGTAGCATTTGAAATTATTAAATATAATATTAATATAATCTAAATTATTTAAGGCTTTCATATATTGAATTCCCAATAATATAATAGATATCAAATCTCGTAACAATTTAATTGGCAGATTTTAAAAATAGTTTTATTAGAATTAAAATCAAGCAATTTACTGCAAAACTGCTCGTAGGTTGGATGTATACGTCTGGTCACCTAAGTTCAATTCTGGGTTATCATGGAACAACCTAAGGTTGAGTACATATCATACATGCATTGAAATCATTTCTGCATTGTCTAGGTTATTTTTGTTTGCTTGTTTGTTTGTGAATGATAACAATTTCTAAAGTTGATGTCCTGAGTGCTCTGCAGAATGTTTCCCCAAAGAGTTGTGTTTACCATTATGTTTATCTCTCAACCCAAACAAAATGAAAATGTAAGCATCAAATGCTGCTAACTGAAAGGCGTCTGGCTACTCTACTCTTAAAGTTTAATTATTATCGTGCTGCAGTGCTTCTGGCATGTTCTCATTTTCACACAGGACCTCTGGAGTTCATCAAAGTGACCTTCAGATTCTTGGTCACTTTTCTTACTGGCAACTTTCTTCTCAGTTTGGTGAGAGGACAGGAATAGCCTGGACTAGGACAGATTTTATGTGGTTCAAGACTTCTTCTGCTGAATAACATTGATGACTCAAGACAATCCAGATGTCCACAAGTATTTGTAGGTCTAATAGATTTTTTTTGCTCTAGCAATACCCAACAGCTGGGATTAGAACAGACAAAGGCAAGCCTTTTAATATTAGGTACAACTGACTGACTTTACTATTGGTGATTTTTAGTTAAACGGACGGGGTGCACCTGATTTCAGTAAGAAAAGGATCCCTGTGACCTGATATTTCAAGGTTCTATATTATTAGCGCACATGGAATCTGCAAGAAACAAATAAAAAAATATATGTGTGTAATAAACAAACTGTATAATGTTCCATGGTATTTCTGAACTCATCATAGTGAGACATATCCAAGTTACCATTACACTGCCATAATAGTTTATTAAAGAAAGATCTCATCACCTCTATGCACATCCACACCCAACTACCCACCCACACACACACAGACACACCCACACACACACAGACCAATTCTGAATCACATTCTACAAGTGAATGTTACAATGTGGGATACGAAACCAATTTCTAGTCAACTTCAGGGACTGAAAGACTTTACATGATGATATAATGATCATAATGTGTCAGCAATGAAAATGATAAATTTGTCTCTTTTCCTCAGTAACTCATAATCTGATGAGACAATGATTTGTTCTGAGTAATTCACCAGTTTGTTACCTTTTTTATTCAAATGTGCAGCATATCACTATCTAATGCAGCAAACCTTCTGAACTAACAATTAAAAAAAGCGTCTAACAATTTAGTTATTGATTATATTCTAGTATCAGGTCAAATATAGACAGTTATTGCATGCACCTAAACATTGCCATTCTCTGGCTCTTGTTGAGAAACCCAAATCAAAATTCACTCAACTTACTGACTCTGATTGATTACTGAACAAAGGCAAGTGCTATATAACTCATTCAACATGCACTGACTAAAAAGCATGGATCCAGATTGTCATAGATTGCAAATAAAGCATATCAAATTCATGGATGTTTAAAGATAGCCAGGCTACGGACACCTACCAGTTTGGTAAACTCACAGCCAGTTATATTTATACAAATATGTAGTTGTAGATTGCATGTTTTATTTTGTGCAGCTGTAAAGCTTGTCATTAGCAAGTTATCATATCTTGCATCCCATACAGACTCCAGAAGGTGGACCCAAATTCTCTCAGTAATTTTTTGTTTTTTGTTTCTTGTAGTAATGTAATAAAGAACATTGCAGGGTCATAATAGGCCCATACATATTTAGCACCATGCTAGACAGTATTGAAGGAATTGAAGGAAGTGTAATGACTGAAGGGAGTCAGAAGACATGGAAGACCAAGAATAAACGGGTTGGATTACAAATCATGATATGGACTGGATTATTAGGCGGTAGACTTCTACAAACAACACAAGCCAGAGGACATCAGAGAAAGTTGATTCATCCATGCAGCCAACCAGCAGGATCAATGGCAATGTATGACAGGACCTGACATGACAAGTGTTTTGATCCAATAGTGATCATTACTGTGTCAAGAAGATTGTAACTATGTACAAGTATTAGACCCAACCTCATTCATTCGTCATTTATTAGGCATTCTGATTCATTTTCACCCCACAGTAATAATTATTTTTTTATTTGTTTTGTCTGCAGGACTACAGTGTGCAAGAGCCTCTCTGGAAGCCTACGTGCAGTGGACATGCAGGTGGAAAATGTGACTTCAACTTATGAGAGACTGGCTGTGTTCTGTGTGAAAGACACTGGTCAGTTCAAAATATTATAATGTGAAAGGTTGAGACGTAGCCTAAAGTTTAATATTTACAGTGTCCAAAAGTATATTATTTTGGGAAGAAAATGTTTTTTTGAGATGTCTATTTTATTTACATGCATGTACCAGGGGCTCCTTGTGGAGGTCCGCCTTCTTTTCCCAATACATATCTTCAGGGACAAACAGGCCTGGAGCTGAGTGATGAGCTTCTGTATGCGTGCAACCCAGGATACTTTCTGCCTAATGGAGAGAGAGTTTTCAGCTTGTTGTGTGACAGCTGTGGAGAGTGGTATGGCCTGGTGCAGCTTTGTGTGAAAGGTGAGAGGATGGACAATACTTTAGCAATATCACACAAGAGAGTGTGCTTGTATATTGAATATCAGCATGGCTGCTGAGGTTTTAAGCTGTTCGACACATTCGCAAGGTACCGAAATATGCCTCTAACGGTATAAATGTTTGTCATTAGGATGGTATCTTAAAGTATATGGTATCTTTTGTGCTTTTAGTTAGGAACATAATTGCACAATTCAACCCTAAAGCCACTTTTTTCGCTTATGTGGGCACATAGTATATATTACTTGTAACTTGGGTAACAAAAATTTACCTGAACAGTACAATTATTTCAAAAGTGTACAAGCACACTCACAATTTATTAGTTGAGAGTAAAAAGCAACAACGTATTCTTATTTGATTCTGTATTTAATTACTTAATTATTTCTATCAGCATAAACACCAGCTTGCTGCTTACACTGCAAATTCTGTAACAATCTATTCGATAGATAATGTTTATTTTTTACTTAATGAATCGATGAGAGTGTTAAAGTAGAAATCACACATGGTTTGTCTCCGACCAATTATCAAGACGTGCAGTGAGGGGGTGCAGTGGGTAGTGCTGTTCCCTCACAGCAAGAAGATCCCGGGTTCGAGCTCTAGGTGGGGTGACTCTGGACATTTCTGTGTGAAATTTGTGAATGTGTGAATAAACTACATGCATGGTAGTTTAACTGGTATCTCTAAATTGCCCATTCGTGTGTGATTGTGTGTGTGTGTATGTTCCCTATGAAAGATTGGCGTACTGTCTAGGGACCCGCTTCCCCATGACCCTTAACTAGGATTAAGCGGGTATAGAAAATGAATGAATGAATGAATATATTTACATTACAATTTTTTTTAAAGCAATATTTTGTTGGTACTAACGTCGAATTGTGAGTTTGACAGTGAATTGTTAGCATTAGTGTATTTGATGTATTACAGATCAATCGGAGGCCTTTATTGACTATGAAGATAAGGTTACAGATGACCATCGTCCCTATGATGGGCTGGACGAGGTGCATCGTGTAATTCCTATGCCTACTAGTCATGGAGAAGCGGAAGAATCTACACCTGAACCAGACCATTTAGAGCCAGTCATGGTAGTGGAAACAATGGACAAGATTAAGAAAAACTCTGCAGTGTCTATAACAGAGCCTCCAGTATCTCAGCTCAGCCAGAAACACATGTTCTGGTTCCCTTCAGAGGCTTTTCAGGAAGAGGAGCATCCTCTTATTACCACAGACACACCTGACCCAACTCAAGATGAGAATTACATCTCAGTCAAGTCTGGTGAAGACCAGTCAGAGCCTGATATAACTACAGAGGATCATGTTGGTGGGTATACGCTTTCAACTGATAAACCGGCCAGTCACGGTGTAGGCAGCACACTGGAGTCATGGCTTGATGGATACCCTGTACGCCAGGATGAAAGGAAAGCAGGTGGAGCGTCTACTGTGGTGACAGTAACAGGACAGAAGGTTGACATAGAAACTGACATAACCAAAGAGGTTGGTCTTGAAGATGGAGTACACAGACATCAAGAGGAACCAACTAAATCCCCAGGAGCAAAGAGTTCTGGAGAAGTGAATTTAAACCAAAAGGAAGTGTTTCACACTGTGACTGACGTGCCTCAGGCAGAGGTCTCTGATATAGTGCATATTTTTTCAGAAGAAAGATATTTTACAGAGAAACCAACACTGAAGGAGGTGGAAGGAGAAGCCACAAAACGGGTGGAGGTGGAACATAAGAAGGTGCATGATGGATCAAAAGATGTACAATTCCATGACATAACTGACATAACAAATGATGTTGTATTGAGCCCCACACCTTTTTTTATCCACAATCTGGATGAGCCAACACTCAAAAACACTCCCAGCACTGCTCCTGAGAATGTCAGCACCAGCGAGGAAGGGATGGATTTCAAACACACTACCACAACTTTAAGCATGGCACCAACAGACACCACAACTACTTCGGCAAGCGATGGTGTTAGCAGTGTGGTTACAGTGAGTGTCGCTTGGGAAACCAAAGACGTTGACCATTATCTTGATCAGACTTCCACTGTTGATTATGATGTTCTTGTAGAAACCCATGAAAATCAAAGCGTGGTGGACCAGAGTCTGGATCAACCAGAAGATAATGGATCTTGCACTATTCATCCTTGCCCCTTAGCTGGCCATGGACCAACTATTGCTGCTATCATTGTTGGCATTTTAGCAGCAATTGTGGGTGTGGCATTGGGAGTATGGTGTTACAAAAGAAGGCAACAGAAGACCTCTCACTATCAGCTGAATGGAACGAACAGACAAGGACAATGCATTGAACTCCAGCAGACTGTGTAATCTAACACACATGGCTTACTCAAACACCACATGTGTTTGAAATGTATGGAATATGTGCACCTACATACTAATACACGTGATGTTGTGAGGGGGTGTTCCTCATTTCCCCTAAAGTAGAAATCTCTTTACTGGGTAGTGAGATCATTGCTTTAGTGCATTGTTTAAACATTTTGTTTTGTCATATTTGCAGTGCATTGTGCATGTATTAATTCTTCTTATACCTGCTTGAACACTGAAAGATCACTGGATTAGAAACATTGGCATTAGGAATAGGTAAAATGCTTAATTGGTGGTTTAATCACAATCATCCATCATGTGTTGATAACGTGTCCATAGCTACGGATAAACTGAGCAACCTGAGTGACTCTGACTGCCGTCAAATAATTGTAGGCCGAATGTGAGGTGCGAGTGTTTTAGCAGAAGCTGAAATTGTGGCTGTTCCCAAACTATTTCATTAGCCTTCCAGAGTGAAGGAAACATTATCAAGTATTCTGCTGTAGGTTACACAGCAACTGGCCACATGTAGTTGTTTAGAGATGTAAACAAACCAGCAGAGTGGCTGCATTACACAGAGGTCGCTTTGCCTATAGAGGATACGTAGTGTCTGTTCCCAGGTTTATGTGTGCAAAAAGACATACCAGTCCAGTATTAGCCAGGAATTCGTAATCCAGTGATTGTTCAGTGTGTATGATGCCTAATAATTTGTTTAATCATTTATTGTGTGGACTGCATTTGAAAGGCTCTTAATGTTTGCGTTTGACACGCTAGATGTTTATTGATTTTACAGGATAATGATTTTCAAGGAAATTAGTATATCAGACTTTGCAGATTTAATATATAATGTGTCCAGTATAGTGTTCGTATGCTGAATAGAAATGCTGAATTGGCATTAAGAGAATCAGTCCCAGTAAAAACGTACAGTGTTCAGTATGTTAGTGCACCAATAGTAGAGAATATGCTTATGACACTGGTACTGCATAGTCAACCCTGTTTTTGGATTCACATTCATTATACAGTACTTATTGCATAATACACTTTCTATTCTAACAAATATAAATTACTTTTAAGAAATATAAATAAAAATATAAGTTATTTGCCTGGATAGCTCCAGGCGCATTAGTAACGGGGGTTCGACTCCCCGGGGACGCTATCCCACATCTGTGCAGCCTACCATTAAAAGCATTGACAATGTATGACTGACATTATGACAGACAAAAAAATATGAAAGTCAGCAATTAACTCGGATATAGTAATTATTTGAAATTGTATTTGAATGCAGTTTTCGTTTGTGTCAGAAAATCCAGGTGTACAACAAATCTTAAAACCAGACAAAACAGCCGGAATGACACACACACAGTATGAATCCAGGATCTCAATTAACCAAGGAAAGTTGTAGACTGGATAGTTCAGTTGGTAGATCAGTCAGCCGGAAAAAGCCAGGATAATGGTAACAGGATTGAATCCACTGGTAGGGTTGCAAGGGCTGACAAGAGATTAATATGCTCATTGAGTCTGTTTACTCGATCCCATTGAACAAATCTGTGTGGCCAACCATCTCAAAGCAATGATGCCATATGACACATTTGACAGTTCTGAAAAGTCCTGTACATCTACAATACATTGCAACATACTGTGAGAATTTCTGCAGTACATACTGTATCTAAAGCTTAATGATTCCAGCAACAAGGAATTTGTAAAGGTTATGTTGAGAATGTGAAGCAATATGAAGGGCTGAGACTCTGTAATACTCCTGTATTATCTTGAAGAGTAGATTTTAGTTTGTTTGTGGATGCCATTAATATGCTGGAGACTAATTTAAACCTTCTGGTTTTAACTAATGTGTTAGTGTTGTATTGTTCTTGTCTAGCACTTTCCTGCTTCTAGCAGATGACTACGACTGGTTTTATCTTACAACAGCATCTGTATTTGGTTTAGAGTAAGGTGTATTGTAGAGTGTTGACATTAATCAGATTTGAAGTGTGCATTATAGCTTTGATAATCTTTAGATAGCAGTTTTTTTACTTTTTATGGCCACTGATACATTTCCAGAAGTAGTCAAACTACTCGCGATAGAGCAAAGGTAAATAACGCAGTGTTAAGTGGTTGAAGTTTGTATTTGTTTGCTTTAGTCAAAAATCGTCTCACTGTCAGTTTGTCGATTACGACGTTTATAAACCAGATGTCTATTTGAATAGAAGTTACATTTGAATGTCTTTTCTTAAAAAATATCTATTAACCAGTCAGATATTAACTGATTTTATTTTTACTAAGTCTTAGCCTAGAGATTATTCACATTATTTATGTCCTTATAGTATAGGAGTATTATAGTATATTTATTTTTAGGTTACAGTTCATCTAATTCAGAAACATATTATTCTTATATACACACACTGAAATAATAAATAATAATAAATATTAATAATAATAAAGAAATGACATTTTTATATTTGCTAATGTATCTCTTATTGGTAACACAATGGGGGAAGTTTCAGACTGCATTTATCTCACCAGAGTGTGCAGTGAGAGTGAGACACATTGCCCGGAGTAGTGGCAAACTCCCTCTTGGAGCACACAAAAATCAATTTGGGGTCAAAAACAGTCGTGTGATAACCATATGAACCTTTTAATTACGTTTTTATTTTCAGTAGTGTGATCTTGATGTCATTGAACAAAATCTCTGAGCTGATATCAAGTTGGGAGAGTTTGTGAAGGTAGCAGTGTTAAAACCATTTTATAGTGTGAATCTGTCTTCTATTGAACAACAGCTCCATTTGTACACTGTACGTATCTGACACTTCCCTGTGACTAGTCAGATTCCCAGCATGCTACTAGTAATACTACTGAAAATGGCAATTGTTTAATTGAGTCACTGTATGATATGGGTATGGTATGTTCGTCAGACACAGACACGTCTGTATATGTGTATAAACTGAAAGAAAATGAATTTTGGAATATGAAGGTATAACATGAGTTCCCCATTTTGTCTTTAAATAGATACAACATCTGATATTATTTAACATTTCTAGTGATGTGTCAGAATATTTATCAGATATGTATATGTTTGATCAATGTTTAAAATATCTTCAGAGAGAGGATCTGTGCTTTATCATGGCATCTGACTTCTGCACACTAGTGTGATAAACTAACTGAACAATTACAAATAAAGTCCAACTTCATTTTGAAAATATATATTTCTTGTAATTGTGTGTGTGTGTGTATACAATGCATACAGTATATTATATACATATAATATCCATATACATATTCACGTGTAAAGTCAAGCAGTAACCGTAGGAACAGTGTGAGCTTCAGTGTTTAAATGTATTTAGGTTATTTTTGGAGCTACCATCTTCGTTTGGTGCACGAGTCTAGGAATTTTGTGCCTTAGTGTGTATAGCGGTCCTGTAATTAACACACAGTTTAACAGCCACCTGATGATTTTCTGCATTCTGTATTTT
>JAOUQT010000026.1:7066535-7094157 GCA_025769995.1 Xyliphius kryptos | reverse complement strand
GGCTTTCTAATTAATTATACTAATTAACCCATATAGGCACACCTGAAAACCATTTCAGGTTACTACCTCTTGAAGCTTAATGAGAGAATGCCAAGAGTGTGCAAAGCACATTAGTAAATTTAATATGAATTTGAGACATGAGGGCAGAATGGGCGGAGTCTGTAGACTGGAGGAAGGCTTAGGATGTTGATCGGGTAAAAGGAGGCATCTGCCTGTGATGGTATTTATCTCTCCTCTTGTGTTGTAGTCTGTGTAGTGTCAGTTTATTTCTCTCTGTCCTCCTGTCCTCCAGACTGCTCTCTGCCTTCTTTTACTGTAACACAAGAGGAGAGACAATAACATACATTATACACAGGTAGGTGCCACCGTTTGCCTTATCTGTGTCCTAAGACCACCTCCCGTCTACAGGCTCTGTAGTCATCATGCCCTCAGACCACAGAATTACTTTTGTACAATGAAGTGTTGTGTTGTTAAAAATAATCCAACTTTGATTCCTTTGCAACTTTACTCATAGTTTATTGCAAAAAAAAAAAAAAAAACCTACAACACAGACACATATATACAATAACATTTCTTTTAAAAAGCATGCATTTAGAATTTAGTAATCCCTATAGCATTTAATGCCTATGTGCAATCTTATGCAGGTGGTTTACAAGATGTCTACATATTGTATCTATCTTGTCGATAAAGGCTTTGGCTATAAAACAATAACTGATTAATAGATTAAAGATAACTATTTACCTTGGACTAATTTTTAAGCAGAATTTCTTTAAATGAATCACAATCTCTGAGTTACTGTCTGAATAACTGATTTGCAGATATATTTTATGTATGTAAAGTGACTGAGAACAAAACGTTCTTAATTGCAACCGATTATACAGATGAATTACTAAATTACTATATTAAACATTGAAAACATTAGTGTGTCTAAACACAATGTTTTCTTTTGAAGCATTATCCACAGTTAATTTGTGTGTTTTATCTAAATGTCTGTACAGCTTATATTTTGTGATTTAAAAGTGTTCTTATATTTTACATTTTTTAAATTTTAGCTTGAGTATCTATACAGGTAACTTAGTGTAGGTTTAGTCATCATCATTGAATAGCTTTATCAATTAGTATTTTCAAATACTTACCAAGTACTTACTAATACTTACTGTTTACAATGTCTGAAAAGAAATAACTAAAATCAGAAGCAAGCACTAAGGTGTATATTTTAACAATCAGTGCCTTTAAAATCTAAAATCCAGATTTTACTACTAAAGCCATGTACTAATGCATAAATCTATTTGTGTTGTGGGCTGTGGGGATGACTGCACATCTTGTTCTGTATGTATAAGTGGTGGCCTTATGTTTTTCCCTTTTTTACTATGTAGACCTACTTTGGCTAAAACTAACTAACTAAATAAATAAATGAAAATACTACTTTGTTGTGGTTGAACTTAAATAGATGCAGTGTAGGTTTTAATTAATTGGACATTAGTTTCTATAGTGTTGTAAAAAAATCATCAGAGAGCTTATCTCTGATTTTTCTGTTTCATGTTGGGATAAAGTGATACATTAATCTATTTTCCCCACTGTGCTTACACACAGAGGAATTTGTGATGTAACGCATACACTAGTAAGGTGAACATACATCCCAGAGTGGTGGGCAACCTTTTATACAGGGAGCAGTTAGGGTTTGGTGCTGGGAATTAAACCGGGGACCTCCAGGTTAAATAAATAACTTCTACAAACGATATGACGTCATTATTTCAAGCAACCTGTTAACAGTACTAGTACTTATAGGGTCCAGAAATGATTAGGACTTCTGAGGTCTTTGTCCAAAAATACACTACGTACCTGTCTTGTGAGTTGTCAGACTTGCAAAATATAGTAGTGGATTCCTTTACATAAGCAGATTTAAAGGCTTTTATTTGTTAAAGATAATCTTTATAGGAATTGTAAGATTAACTGTCTTTTGTAGGTGTTTTGCAGTTACTTTTGTTAGCAGTGTAAACTCATTATTTAAAAATTGTATTTATAAAACGATCAAATTAAGATAAATTATTTATGTATCAGAACATTACAGATCTGATTAATAAAGCATTTTTTCTGCTTTTTGGTAGATTTCAATCACAAATTCTTCACATTTTGAGATTTAAGGCTTTACATTGATTGTTAACTGACATCATAAATACAAATAAAGTCACTTGTCGTGGTGTACTGTATTTTTTAAATTTTTTTCCCCACATATTTTATTGCATTTGTTGAACATTACCTGTTTACTTCTGCTACTTCTCTTCAACCTTACAAGCTAACAGGAGAAACAGAGACTCATTTAAAACTATTTGAACATGGAGTGTCTGTGCAGTTTATCACACCATAGTAAGAAAACTTCATAGTAAAAAAAGAGTGAAAAAGAGTAAAAGAGAGGGAGTATTGGGTTAACATTTTAGGACAGAAAAGAGAG
The DNA here is from genome assembly GCA_025769995.1 of Xyliphius kryptos. NCBI lineage: Eukaryota > Metazoa > Chordata > Actinopteri > Siluriformes > Aspredinidae > Xyliphius > Xyliphius kryptos. The sequence continues at coordinate 7,091,705 of JAOUQT010000026.1, read as the reverse complement.
AAGTGTTGTGCTTATAGGAGTGAGGTGAATGTCAATATTTTTCCGTGTTTTGTAGGTTTTTGCGTATGACTCTAGTCGGCATACATTATGTGATCTATTTTGCCAACAATGCTTGGACACGTTGTCCTCCACATTTAACCCATTTGTGCAGTGAAACACACACATATACACACAATATACACAAGTGAGCACACATGAGTGATGGGCAGCCTTGTACACAGCGCCCGGGGAGCAATTGGGGTTGGGTGCCTTGCCAAAATACCCTCCAGCAATAGTACTTGGCTGGACCAGGAATTGATCCGGAGACCTTCAGTTACACGGCTGGTTCCTTAACGACACAATGACTCCCCATTACATGACCATTTTATAGGCATTTTACTAATGTGCTTTTTTACCACAGAGGTGCAATTTGTAGTTCTATAATTAAAGGCTACAGTCCATCTATTTTGGTAAATACTTTGTTGGTCCACTTAACTTTTCAAGAACCTAAAAGGAAAGGTGTTGTTTAAGTGGAGTGGGAGCTCAGTGAATTGGGCATTGGACTATCAATCAGAAGGTTTGGGGTTCATATCTCTTATCCATTTTGGGTCCTTGAGCAAGACCCAAAATTGCTCCAGGGTCCTGTATGTGGTCTGATCCCACCCAAGTTGGTATATTAGTAAGTTGCTTTGGATAAAAGTGTTTGCAAAATGTATGTACAAAAATTAAAGTGGAGGATTAATGTTACAATGACACTGGATTGGATCAAATACCTCTGTGACAGTTCTAGAATAATTTACCCATCAATAACATTAATAAAATGTTAACTTTGTAAAACTGCAGGTATCTTGCAGGGAGAAGGCCCTCTACACATAAAGGTTAATTGAAATGCTACTGAAAATCCTCTTGTTTCAGCTGGCTGGATTTTATTTATGCTAATAACACTATGAAAATGTTAGAATTGCGAAAGAATTGAATGTTAGAAATGTTGCAATTTTATGTGACCTCTTAGTCTAAGCATGCTAGATATCATTTGTCATGATACTAGATATATTAAACTACTAGTAAAAGCAAAACAGGAAAACAGGTTTATTAGTTATTTATTATAAACACACAAATTGATTTCTCCCTTATACTTACACAGATGGTTTATACCATGGAAATCGTGATAACCACTGTATTTGTATAGACCATGCAGTTGTTTCATGTTAAATAAAAAAGATCCCAGTCACCTGAAATAAATACGACAAGCATACACTTTCCATACTTCACAAAAACATTTTCATTTTTTCTTTTGGCTCTTTTAGTTTCAGTGCATAAAATGCCAATCAGGTTACTCTTCTTCAGAGTCAAGGTACTCATCTAAAAATTCCAGCACTTCCCCCTAAAAAAGAGACATAATCAGCTGTCAGTACAAAAAATTGGATACATGTTTGAATTACTATAGCAGTGTTTCAAAGGCACACCACCATCCAAAAAAGTTACTAAATGACACATTGTATCTTAACACAGTGATTTTCAACTACTGTGTTGCAATCATCTGGTGTGTCATAGGAAATTGTCCAGTGACAGTAAATTGGTCAAAAAAATTTTTTTTACTACAAATGATTTGGCGTTGTTGAGTGTCTGTGCCAAAGTGTTGGCTGACTTGATAGGGACAAGTGCAGCACAATCTGTATCTGTTCAACCATCTAAATTATCTGTATCCGTATCTGTACTCGGAATGGGCGGGGCCTAACCCAAAGTGGTCTTAAAGCTGTATTTAATTGATATGGAGTGATGAGAAGTTTCTGTATATATTATGAATTTTAAATTTGAGATTCAATTCAACATTTTTGATAACAAATGTAAGCACTGTGTTCCAACTTGATTTCGCCACCAGCCAAACTTAGAGAAAGCAGAAAAAGGGGTAAAAAAAAAGAAGAAAAAACACAAACGGAGTTGAGGAAGTACGAGCCGGTTTCAGCTGTGTCTTGTCAAATGCACCACATATGTTACGCAAAAAGTTCACAAAACAGAGGCGAGCTGAGAAAACATAAGCAGTACTGATTAAAGAGAGCAACATGACACCAGTCACTCTGCAGAGCCGGAGGGTCGGGCGCTCTGTGTGACTGGCCAACCACAGATCACGAAAACAGTCAGTTACCCAATGAGGATTTTTCTTCAGCACGGCATGGATATTGACAAGTTTTACTCGTTTCATGCTTGTACAAAAATACTGTATCCGTACCAAAATTTTGTATAAAACAAGTATTCGGCTCATCCCTCGTAATTAACCCCTTGAACCACAATCGCCTCACAGAGCTGGGAATTCTCGGTTTGAATCCCAATCTGGGAGGAGTTTCCATGTCCAACCCCCCTGTCTCCCATCCCCAGCCGTCCTGTGTCTGCATGGGTTTTTTCCGGTTTCTCCCACAGTTCAAAAACATGGATTTAAGGTAAAGTATGAGTGTGTGCCCATTGATAAATTGGCGCCCTGTTTTGTATTTTAGCGCATGGAGTCGCTTTTTTATTTTTAGAAAAATAGGTAAAGCACCTGTATTATAAAAACACATAAAAATCTCTCTGAATCAACACTGTTGTAATATTTATGACAAAGACGAAAAAGATCACGCTAGTTAAAAGATGCCAAACCGATCTGACCGCGGCCGTAGTGTTTAAGTGCTTACTTACTGAGTCAGCCAAAACTCTGACACAGACACTCAACAACACCAAATCTTTTGCAGTGATTAAATATTTTTTGACCAATTAAGTGAAACTGAACAATTTCCTAGGGCACACTTGATGATCTATGTATCGCACAGTGGATAAAAATCACTGGAGGACAGAACAGAAGTTTGTTTAAGTATTTAATTAACTGCAGCAGTCTACTCTGCCATCACATGGATGTAACTGGAACGACAAGCAGATACAGAATACATCTATATTTATTTCAATTACATAGTATTCTAACATACTTTTCTTTTTCTATTTAGTGTAACAACATTTTTTTGGAAGTCTGTTTGTGTAGTCTCACCTCATCATCTGGCCAGAGTTTTTCTTTGGCGAACTTTAACATTTGCAGCTGTAGTGTTGTCTGATTGTAATACCGTGATGCTTCCTGTTAACACACATATAGTATGTATAATTAAAACAGAATAGATCCTAGGTGTTCTGATATATGGTATTGTATATAAATGATTCGGATTCCCGAATTGAAAACTAACTGTTCTTGGAAGGAAGTCATCATCAGTTAGACCCAACTTCTCTTTGTGGTACTGATAATACTCAACATTATTCTTCATCACCTCGTCACTGGGATCAAATAGCATGTAGCTCGCCACGCAAGGCACTGCATTCTTCAGGTCATTTACTAACAGAAATAAGAGTAAGAAACATACTACATTAAAATAAGGGTTGTGTTGTAATTAACGTCTCATGTTTTTTCTGTGTTCTAGCACATTTTCCTTTTAAATTTTAAGGTAAATACTGATTAAAGCTTGTTGACTTACATTTATAATAAGCAAATTGAAGGTAGTGATACATGGTTGCCACAAATTTTTCCACAACATATCCACCCACAACTGGAGTCAGGTCACTCTCACAGTTAACCTTTCGTACAAGAACCTCAGTGTAGTGATCTGCAATTATTAAAAAATAGGTAAACAAACATAATAATAACCTAGCTTGTTAAAGATTATTTTTCTCTGTTCAATCTGTCACTAGAAAGTGGGATGAACACCAACCTGCAATGGAGGGGTACAAATCTTTAAAGTCTTTAATTTCTCTTGAACCCTCTGAGGCTGCAATACATTCATCATATGCTTTGAGAAAGTCTTGGAGAGCCAGTTCCATATCTGATATAGAAGTACGATAGTTATCTCCATTATAGGCCCGCACTGCCCGAATAAATAGCATCTGCAAAAAAATAAGTAAATAATAATAATACAATTAAAAATAGAAAAAACACTTTGGGGTCTATATACAAAACTCAGTTTCAAAACTTAGTGTAAATTGGTAGAAAGTATCAGTTAATGTATTCATATATAAATACAGTATATTATATATAAACACACGTGACAAGTTTGAGAATAAATTACAGGTCCATACAGTGTAGTTATTAAAATGCAGTCTGTTAAATAATGTCAACAAAGGTGGAACAAAGACAAGAGATCAAATTTCATTATATATCAGAAAAAATGCTATTGATAGTTTGATATAAGCTATTTGAAATGTTGCTGTAAGGGCTAGAACAATTTTAAAGGGTGTGGTGGCTTAGTGATCAGGGTGTTTGCATATCAGTCTGACGGTTGTGGGTTCTAATCCCAAGTTCACCAAAGTTACTGATGTAAGCCTTTGAGCAAGGCCCTTAACCTTTATTGCTGATGGATGACCCTGTACACTAACCCTAACCATTAAGTTACACTTGTAAGGTAAGGGTATACTTGTAAGTCGCTTTAGATAAAATCGTTTGCTAAATGACCTGATGCTCATATACCTATTGGCATGTTTTTGAATGTATACTGTGAAATGGAAGCCATTGAGAATGACAGCTGAGCAGATATCTCACCTCATATGTTTTGGTCTCCACATCTCTGAGGTGCTCATCAGCTCCAGGTAGACTTTTGTAGTAGTTCATGTTCCTTTGCATCATCTCATCATCAGGATGCTTTTGAAGAAACGTGTGTGCAGCGGATACTGCCTTTGCCAGGTTGTTACTCTGAAATATATACAGCAATCGTGAATGGGTTAATCTTTGTGGATTAAACTTTGTAATTCTTATAAAAAAAATTTAAAAAGATGGACACTTTTTATGAAAAATATGTAGTTCATAAATTGATTGTAGCTTTTTAAAATAAAATGACAATTTTTTTTGTGGTTATCAACAGTTATTTAAATGAGTATATTTGTGATGTGGATGGCACGGTGGCTCAGCACATTCACCTCTCAACAATGGGGATTTTCCATGTTCTCCCAGTGTCTGTGTGGGTTTCCTCCGGGTTCTCCGGTTTCCTCACACATTTCAAAAACATGGATACAAGGTAAACTGAATGCTCTAAATTGACCACTATAGTGTGTGAGTGAGTGCCCTGGCGCCCTGTCCTGGGCATAGGGAACCCCACCGTGACCCTAGTACAGGAATAAACAGAAAATAATGAATGAATGAACAAATGAATATTTGTAATGTATAAATTAATGTATTAAATAAATGAGTCATTAGCGTGTCTGCCTCTCAACACTGTGGCTGTAGGTTCGAATCCTGATCTGGGTTTCCATGTTTTCCTCATGTCTGGCTAGGTTTTCTCATTTTCTTTCCACATTCCAAATACATTTCGCCAATTTAAATTGCCCCTTTCTGATTTGCCCCAATTAAGTGTGTGTGTACCTTGCAATAGATTGGTACCCTGTCTGATTCTACTCTTCATGATTCACTACATATAGAAATGTCTCTCTCTATATATACACAATATATAACAATTTTAACAGGATTTGAAAAGTGTCAAACTTGTAGGGCAGACAGTCAACCACAAACACTACTCCCTCCTGTCTATTTTAATAGGACAATGCTAAAGCATGTGAAATTTCATGAGGTAAAACAGAATTCTAACATGTAAGCAAATGCCTTTCTCAGATTTGGCTAATGTATCATGAGTCCACCTTTAAAAGAACACTGAACAACAAAGATATACAAGTTTTCAAGGAGCACCCGATGCTCTTCATAACATCTTTATGATAAGAGGGTGTAGTAGCTCAGTGGTTTGGATATTGGGCTATTAACTGAAAGATTGTAGGTTGAAATCCCAGGTCCAGTGGAACTACGAATGTGGGTTCTTGAGCCACCCTTTGCTCCAGTGCTGCTACATTAACCCTGTGTTCTGACCCAAACCAAGTTAGGATACTTGTAAGTAAATGTAAGATGAGCCTGAGTTATAATAACTTTGTAGAGGGGTTTACCGAACTCCTCTAATATTACTATTATTTACCTTATAATAAGCGAACTGTAGGTATCTATACGGTTCTCTTTTTTCGAAGTCGTCCAGTGTTTCTCGACTGGGGAGAGTCTGACGGAAAGCTGGAAGGCCCTGCTTGCATCGTTTCAGACACTGTGCCCGCTTCATCACGTTGCCGAAGGCGCGCAGCTCGGGGAAGTCGGAGAAGCGCTCCTGTTGGTCGAGCCGCGCCGAGCTGCAGTTCAGGTTGCAGAAAGCCTCGCTGTCGCGGAGAAGCCGGTACAGCCGCAGGCTTACCTCCAAATACTCCACCGTCTCCGGCCACTTCTCAGAACCGTACTGATCCAGTGCGTGCCGGTACGCAGAGTCCAGGGGCATGAGCTCGTGGCGTGGAAAGCTCCGAAAACTGTACTTCTCATACTGTCCCCAAACTGTGCACGAGACACCGAAGCAGAATAACACGGCCAGGCTGCAGCGCAGGGAAGCCATTGTGGGTCTGATGTGGAGAGTTATGGAGCGACTCACAGACTGAAAAGAGTTTAGTGAAGAGGATGACCAGGAGTCGTGTTGCCAGATTCATTAAGATTCAAGATTCAAACTAGCTTTACTTTATTGGCATGACTGTACGCACATTGCTAAAGCTTTGCCGAAATAATACATATCTAAAAAGCAACACAACATAAGTAAATAACAATGCGAAAAATAAGAATTGAAATTACGATTATAAACAATGTTTTAACGTTATAGAATTAAGATGAAGATTTTGCCAAATTTACACAAAATATTATATACACAAAAGTATATACATGTCTGTTATACAGTATATACATATATGTATGTGTATTGATAGCCCATTGATTGCATCGTTATATTTGTGTGTTTTGCTTTGTTAGATTTAGGAACTACATTTACATTTAGCCATTCAGCAGACGTTTTTTATCCAAAGCGACTTACAAATGAGAAAAAAACACAAGTCACTGGTTAAGGAGAACTAACCGAAATATATTTATCCAGGTATTCAATCAATAAAAATGCGTTTGAATTCTTTCACAGGTTTAAGACAATCTGGCAACTTTAAATCTGTCGCTCTCTCTCCACGTCCTCACATCTGTAGTAAAACCCTTCCCCCGCTCCGTTGCACTGATTTACTCCAGTTTTACAAAGTGAAACAAAGCATCTTTAACTTTTTTTAATATTCATTTAGAGAGGTAGGTTTAATAAGTGTACAAAATCAGTTTTAAATACTTTTTAAAAATTAAAAAAATAGTTTAATTGCAAAAACACAGAGACTGTCGTCATTGTTCGAACGCGTTTGAGTCGTCCGAATGCAGCAGTTTAAACTATTTTATAATCTATAATGAGATGTAAGACGTAAGCCCCCCATTATAAAGTGGTGCACTTCCTCTACCTCCCTATTCTGTGCCACGTTGGAAACGTTGCAACGTTTACAGGCTCCCCTTAAAAACCTCAACCCCCCTGTAAACTGATCCCGACAGAGGAAAGTTGGGAGAGGAAGCTCTTTCTTCGTTGTGATGGGCGTTTTCACGAATGAATCGTTTCAATTTAAATGAATCGATTGAACGATTCTGGAGACTCGACTGCAAGATGTATTTGTATAAGGTTATGTTACCAAATTCAAATGAAGAACAAACTAACTGCAGTAATTTCATTCAGCGATAGATTGGCACCCTGTCCAGGATGTATCTACCCAGTGCCTAAAACGTTCTCCCCTGGTTGGGCATGAGGAATTAATAAGTATAGCATTAAACGGACGATTAAGGATAGATAGTCCCAAACTGAAAATTGCTGACAAATTAATCAGACGTGTTTTTAATTTATCTAGACCAGTTTGTATTGAATTAAGGTCACTATATATCTAAACTATTGTGGCCCAATCAGTAGCATACAATACAGTTAAAACATCTGCGCATAGGTTTGTACTTCAAGGGTGTGCAGTCAGACACGATTTGGAAAAATGTCAAAGCAAGAAAGTTACAATAAAAAAGGTTCCAAAATTACAATAAATGACTTAAAAAGTTTACTAGTTTTTTTTTTAATTGAACACGTCAAATGTAGAATCAAATGAAACAAGAATGTTCGGTTTGATTCACTTGGAAGGAATCGACTCTAAAAAGTGGTTCTTTGTGCCATAATGGTGAAGGCCCGGCCTGCTTTACCACGTCTACAGTTCTGCACCGACTGACTGGTACACTTTTTGTCCCTTCCCACGGACAGTTTTTGGGGTCTCTGCATTAAAGACCTTAGAAACGGTTCCTGGCGGTTAGAAGCGTACAATGACCCGGTGCACGGTGAGGATGATTTTCCTCGCTTTCCTGGTGACATTAGTGGCATGTAACGCTCCACCGGTTCCGTTAGACGACATCATTATAGAGAAGACCTTCTCCCCAGATCGCTGCGACCGGACAGTGAAATCCGGCGACTTCGTCCGGTACCATTATCTCGGCACTTTTCCCGACGGCAAGAAGTTTGATTCCAGGTCTGTTAATTTTTTTTGTGATACAACTTGTGGTATGTACCGGTAATACAGTCATGCATGTATAATCTGCATGTAACAGGGTTCAGCAGTGCGTACAGAGCGGTATTTACTTTTACTGTTTGTGCAAAATAGCAAAGATCTTTCAAATTAAACATTTAAACCTAAAAAACAAGGAGTTAGGAGATCAAACTTGAATGAATGAGTCCTACACATTAACACGTGTGCTCGAAAAAGCTGCTGGTGAAAACCTTTCAACAATTTTTTTTCAAAAATGTCAAATGAACTTAACTTAAATGACATTTAGCCAATGACACATAATGCATTTGTGTATTTGTGTATGTAGTTATGATCGTGGCACCACTTACAATGTGTTTGTTGGTCGGAAACAACTGATTGCTGGGATGGATAAGGCATTACTGGGGATGTGTGTGAATGAGAGAAGACTCATTAAAATACCTCCCCATCTTGCTTATGGGAAGGACGGTTATGGTAAGCTAAATGATCATTAATTTATTTAGTCTCATTAATGTTTGCATCTTTGTACTTTATTCATTAAACATTTGCAAGAGCATCATGGCGCATAACATAATTTTGTTTGATTTAAAAATATACTATATGTTCTGTATGAGGATGTCTACTGTTATAATTAAACTGAGGGAAAACTACATCACCCATCTGCATAAAGGGAGTGTTGTAGTAACAGAGAATGTTCAAAGGGGTAAAGTGTTGTAGAATCAACAGCATTGGGGGTGGGTTGAAAGAATTACTGGGGGTGTGGACTCTAAAGGGAGTGACTTAACTAGGAATTTTGAGATGTTTACATGTTTCTACTAGTTAGGGCACAAGTAAAACTTTGATAAATGGGGGCTGACCTGAGTCTGTTTGAAAAGGAAATAAAAGCAAATCAGACAATGTACAGAAAGACTGGATGGGTGGGTAACAATTGCACAATAAAAAAGAAATTTTATATATATATATATATATATATACATACATACTGTACATGTTGTCTTTATTATATATAGGATGTATGACATGTTGAAAATCTTTCCATAAGCCACAATGTGAATTATAGATTTTAAAATCCATTCTCATGCACTACAAACATAGTATTCCACAAAAATGGGATAAAGATACATTTATAAATGTAAAATGCGTTTATTCTTCATGTTCAAAAAGCGTAAGATGCTTGTGTCAATGAACAGACTTTTGCAGGTTCATGTTTGTAATCAGTGAACGGAGTAAGACTGTGTTTACTGTCAGGTGACCTCATCCCTGCTGATTCAATCCTGCACTTTGACGTGCTCTTGCTGGACATCTGGAACCCAGAGGATAAGGTGCAGATTCAAAGTTATCACATGCCAGAGAAATGCAGCCGAACTGTGCAGGTCTCTGACTATGTGCGCTACCACTACAATGGCACTCTACTTGATGGGACACTGTTTGATTCAAGGTAATGCAATTCTAGTAAACAACACTGTGTACATGACTTATTAATAAATGTTGTTAAAAGAAGCTAAAATGTTGCTCTGCTTTCTGCGGAAATATGTTTTTGTTTTCCTTTGTATTCTTTATACAGCCACACACGCATGAGGACCTATGACACATATGTAGGAATAGGTTGGCTCATTGCTGGTATGGACCAAGGACTACTGGAAATGTGTGTGAGAGAAAAGCGCATAATCACCATGCCGCCTTTCCTTGGCTATGGAGAGCATGGGGATGGTAAATATGAATTTTAAAACATGTCCACAATATCAACTTCATACTGCAAGCCTCATTGTTGAGTTCAGATTTTATTTCTCTGTCTTGACGATTTACAATCATATAGTCATACATTGTTTTCTGCACATCATCCACATATTAATGTGCGTCAGACTTCATCACCACCAATAAAAAAACAAAATAAACCTGTGCATTGTCTTACTTAAGAGGAGTATACATTACACATTACTTAGTGTAATTCAATATGTTTTAAGAAAATCTTTGTTAAAGTTTGGTAACAGTGATTTTATCGGAAACACTGGTTATCTGCACTTTATTTTAATGGTATCTATAAGTGGCGCTCTAAGATGTGCCTAAATTAAATAACTATGTATCTACATATACTTGAAGCAAATGGCCATTGTACTGTTTTAGTATTAAAAAAATTAAAGAAGGCAGAAAATGTGACAAAATAGCCAAAGTGATAATACAGTACTATAATACTAATAAATAATAATAATTAATAATAAACCAAATAATCTTTTTATGTAATTTAATAATTCCTACTTTATTAGATTTAGTTCATGTTTTAGATGACCTAGCTTGTTATTTTTGAATGAACATAAAAACTGAGACCCATTCTGTCTTTTACTATTTCTAGGAAGTGATATTCCTGGCCAGGCTTCTCTGGTGTTTGATGTGGTTCTGTTGGACCTTCATAATCCCAAAGATGAAATTAAAGTGGAAGTACAGTATCTTCCAGATTCTTGCATTCGCAAAAGTGTGGAAGGCGATTTTATGCGATACCACTACAATGGAACACTGCTAGATGGGACCCCATTTGACTCAAGGTAGGAAAATGTACCACAGTGGTATTTTTATTACTGTAAATTATATACAATTTGTCTTTCATTCATAGACTTGACAGGTAACTTATTACGATTAGGCAATTTTTATGTCAAATGTGAGTTAGGATATTAATGTTAATCTTGTTGCAGCTACATTAGAAATCACACTTATGACACATACATTGGAAGAGGCTATGTAATTGCTGGGATGGATCAAGGTCTTTTGGGTGTTTGTGTTGGAGAACGTAGAAGAATAACCATCCCACCACATCTTGCGTATGGAGAGGAGGGCACAGGTTTGTAAAAAATATAGCAGAGCAACTACAGTTGACTTTAAAGCAGTAAAAACAGTGTTCTACTTCTACTAAGTGTTTTTTATTCACAACTGTTTTTACACATGAACAATATTTAATGACTGTCGATTTAGGAATATAACATTTTCAGGCTTTTCCTTTCACACATTCAGAAAACAGTAAGTGGTAAATAGCTTTACATGAAACAAAATTGCAGTCATGCAGCAGATTTGTATTTTGATCAAAAAGAACCTAGTCTGTTGTCACTTTGAAAAAGAACTGTCTAAGGCATTTGCCAGCCCATGTTCAGAACATTTACTTAATAATTGAAACAATTTCAACAACTAATAATAAATGTCCAAAAGCAAGAGTCGATACACCTTTCATGAACAGTATATAGCAATAACTAAGCCTCACCTTTTGCGAGTTTGAAATAAAGGCTTAAAAGAGTGGAAAAAAGCCCTCCCCTGTGGCAGCCACATCGAGATGGCACACAAAGGAAATAGCACAGAAAAATGTTTAATATTTGATTTTTCATAAAGAGCTCAGTTTACCTTCTATACCTTCAAAAATGTCTCAATAAAAGAAAGTTTGGCTGGAGGTGTTTAAACTTTTACAAACTTACAAATGGAAAGTATTTAATAAATTAAGCGCCGCAAAATGAAATCCACTTTATTTGCTGTGGGCTTCTCACTCTTTTTTTCTATTTTTTCTTTCTCCTTCCTTCTCATTTTTTCTTTCCTTCTTTTTTTTTCTTGCTCTTACGTACATGCACATTTGTAAACAAACATTTCTTCTTACATTTTTGGGGTATTTTTTCCACTTTCTGTTTTTATCTGCTATTTCACAGGCACTAAGATTCCTGGCTCTGCTGTACTGGTGTTTGATGTTCACATCATTGATTTTCATAATCCATCAGACACAGTAGAAATTACCAGCAGTAAACCTGATAATTGCAGGTATACCACCAAGCGTGGTGACTTTGTGAAATATCATTATAATGCCTCTTTAATGGATGGAACTTACATCGATTCATCGTAAGTAACACAAACATATCTCTTTTTTAATCATACTTATAAACAGAAGCCTAAAACAAAACCCGTTATGTAAAATTTCACCCAACTCCATAAATATAAAAAATGTCCTTGTACTTAATAATAAAGTGATATTAAAAAACATGTGAAATTTGCAGTTCAAAGACAGGGGGTCTGTTAAAGCAATATTATTGTGGTAGTTTTTAAGACCAATTGCATTGCGTAGTATGATAATGTTCGATTCTTTAGGCTTCATTTTATAAGTAATAAAGTTATGTTGTATCTGTTTGTGTGTAGTTACAGCTATGGGAAGACTTATGACATTGTTCTTGGAGCCGGACAGGTTATTCCAGGCATGGAGCAGGGTCTGTTGGATATGTGTGCAGGGGAGAAACGCAAACTGGTTGTGCCTCCTCATCTGGGTTATGGAGAAAGAGGAGTGGGTAAGGCATATATATATTTAAAGTAAATATTCTAGGTTGAGTAAGGAACGTTATGGATAATGACTAATGGTTTGTGTAATATGTACATACTGTAAATATGAGACAGACCGTGTCTCGTTACCTTTGTAATCTTTGTACCACTTTCTTGGACTACAATGCTTAATAATACCAGCAGAGGGTGCTGTGAAATAAGTAAGAAATAAGTGGAGGGCCGTCTGCACTGATCAAGTGTGGGCGGAGTTAAAAAGGTGTTTCCTAATAAAGGATTGTTGCGTTATTCGTGCATTAATCTACATAAACTGCCTTTGTTGATATCATAGCAAACTTTAAATATATACCAAACAAACAGTTTTAGACACACATTTTGTTTCTATTCTTGTAGTTCTTCTACCACAACCACAAGCTGTTTATCAATATATATTTTTTGCTATAAAAAGTTCAGGGTTAGTAATGTACTCTGCCTAGTAATATCAGTGGTTGAAAATAAAAGTGTCTGCAGTATTGTAGTTTACACGGGCAGCAACATATTTTGCTAAAATATAGAATTTGGGTGTGTTAACAAAAATGAATGAATGCCAGACGCACAAAACAAAGCTACTAAATGGAATGTGACAAGTAATGCAAAACAAACCAAGTTACTGTATATAATAAAATAGATGTAGCTTATGCCGCATAATTGAGCCCTTCCCCAGTATTATATTGCTGGTCCTATTTCTGCCTCACCATTATAAACTCTGGAAGTACTCATGTAGTCAGCGTATTGTTGAGCACAAAACGCAGACTGTATAACTATGCTTCTGTGACTTTGTGTGATCTAAAAGTAACCCGATGTTGGCAAGCAAGGTTACGGCCATATTGTAAAGTATGAGAGCAACAGTTTTGTTAATGACATTTTTCAAAAAAATATGTGACTAATAGAAACCAACAGTTACCTGATGCAGGAATTTGTAAAACATCGAAGGAAGGTTGTTTCCATGAAATACATGTGAAGCAGGGCTCATGTTGGGAAACGGGGGGGGGGGGCCGAGGGGGCTCCGTCGTAGGTATCCCATGGTTCGGCAGGGAAAAAGGTGAGGTGGCGCTATGTTATGCGTATCCCATTATTCGGCAACTTTGTCCTTTATACAATATATATAGATGGTTGGTACATGGCTTATTGTAATAATAAATATGTTTTTATGTTAGAAGTACTTCATTTGTAAAAATTACACAGCCTTAATATTTATTTAGTAAACTTGTGTGTGTGTGTGTGATTACAGATGGAGAAGTCCCTGGCAGTGCAGTGCTTGTGTTTGATATTGAGCTAGTAGATGTTGAAGAGGGACTTCCTGAGGGCTACATGTTTGTATGGAATAATGATGTCACACCAAATCTCTTTAATGAAATGGACCAAAACAAGAACTTGCAAGTAGACTTAAATGAGGTATGGACTGTGTGTGCATAGAATTTGCCTGGCCAAAAAAAAAGTCAAAGATTATAAGGATATAATACACATTTGCTGTGCAATTTCCACAGTAATAATGAAGTACTTCAAGCTCTTCACTGTACCATTGTGTCAGGGTTGCAGAAAAAACAATGCCACGTCTCAAAAGACACATTTTTTTTTCTTCATGTAACTGACAGAATTAAGTATAGTTCAGCATAAGATTATAGCACCACTAACTAGAAAGCTATACCTAAAGTCCTCAGTCAGGAGGGCTTCATTGGCATTCAGCAACACATTGTGTGCTAATAGTGTTTTGAATACCAAACAGTAACATGGAGTCTATTACAAAATTGTGCAGCCATGTAAAAAAATGTTTCCTCAGTGGTAAAAGTTTATTCCAGTATCTTAAAGGAAACTTGCACATTAAACCTGATATTTTTGTGGCCTGTGATGAAGAAGCCAGTTCCAGTTTAATAAAGTCTATTAAATAGGGCAAATATGATCAAATGTACCGGTTATTGTCAGTTCTTCAGCTGCAGCATTTAGAACCAGTTGGAATTGATGTAATATTTTTTAAAACATCCTGTAAGAAGTGCATTTTAATCATTTAACTTTGAGGTTAAAGATGCATTAATCGGTTTTTCTGCATCTTTGCAGATTTTGTACTTTAATTTGGAGATCTATAAAGGTGTGAAAATGCAACTCCAGCAATTCTGTAAATTTGCTTGTTGAAAGAGAGATCTAAGGCGATTATCTTAACTGAATTATTTACAGATGATGTGTGTCTAATCAAGTACTATTTCAACAAAAAAGAATAACTTAACATTTAAGCCAAATAAAATTTAAATAATAAAAGTGCAGATCCATTCATTTCCCGCACAATATTTTCTAATTTATTTAATAGGATGGCATGATGTATAATAGTGTCAAATTCTCAACAGGGTATCTAATAACACAAGAAAGGAAATATGGTTATCATCAAAGAACTTCATTAAATCATTAACTACTTGTATTAAGCTGTTTCACTGATATGATAAGTCTTAAAATTTGATTGCTTAAAGATGACACTGAAAACAGGGCATTAGATACCACTTCTACACAGATTGGCAATTACAGACTCTGTAATTGCCAATCCATGTGTAGAAGTGGTATCTAATGCCCTCTGAACACAATTATTAAAATCTAAAGAGCAACATTTTGGCCAGGCAGTGTAATTTTGTGAAGGTTAACTCCCCCTCCTCACACTTACAGGTGTGTACTCTTTTACATGGTTCTTAAGTTGTGTTGACATTGTGTCTGAATAACATCTGTCTTTATAGTTCTCAGAGTACATCCAGCGGCAGGTAAATGAAGGCAAAGGTCGTCTGGCTCCTGGTTTTGAACCTCAGCGTATTATTGAGAACATGTACAACAACCAGGACCGCAACAAAGATGGGCTAATCACTGAAGATGAGTTCAAACTTAAAGCAGATGAAACCACTCATGATGAACTATGATGGCACGCTTAGGGTTAAATATTATGGGACTGAATGTGTGCCTGGTTTTTATAATATATGATAGGGGACAATTAAAAAGAAAATATTTGGCAGTGTTGTCAGTGTAATTTGGATGATTGCTACTATGTGTGCGCGTGATGACTGAGTAGTTGGTATTGTGTATGTGTGCAATATTGTGTTTGGAGTGTGAGTGTAAAAAATGTGTTTGTGACATTTTTTTATAAAAAGATCCATTTTAATAAACTAATTTTTAAACCTCACTGTGACCGTGTGATGGTCTCCAGTGACCATTCTTATTACTAAAGATGCATTGAGACCACTTTTTTTGTCAGATGAAGCATTTGGGGATTTTATGATACCAAGTACCAATACTAAATAATAATACTAAGTATTATAAACACCAACATTACAGTAAAAAATATATGAATAAAAAATCCCGGATATACAACATAATACAATTAAATCATCTCTTTTAGTGAACAAACTTAAATCCATAACTCATTCAGTGGATTTCAGTACCACACAGTTTACAACTAGCAGAACAACTGTCTGTCGATTAAATAGTTTGTTTAATAGCACTTGGCAAAATAGCACAAAAATGCAAGTTAAGAACAGAGATGTTTTTCCTATTCTGTGTCTGTAAATATTTAATTGGTGAGAATTTCAGTAGCAGTTTCTTTAAAGAAACTAAGCATTTATGAAGTTGAAAGATTTTTTTTATCTTAAAATAAGAAAACAGTTCTTCAGTAAAGATTACATTGACACTTATTTGTGTTAAACAACACACTTTTGTTTTTCTAAAATTATTTGACCAGGTTAAAAAAATTGTTTTACACATTGTTTTATTGCCCCTATATTACTGTATCTGGTCTGACTTGTGAGTGATTAACAAGGATTGAGGATACAATGTGGTTTAAATTGGATCTTTGTCCTGGACACCGAGGGTTAGTCCTGACCAGATAAACATTTTCTTACAGGTATATAGTTCTGATTCAGATCTTCAGATGTAACATTTGAAATTTTTGGTTTTGGCTAGTATGCTTGTCAGTTGATTATGACTGCATGGCTCTTTCTTGTTTATTTAATGGGTGTATATGAATGTAAAGTGCTGTGTATTTAACAGGCGTTTGCTGATAACAAATAAAACTCTGTGACTTCATAATAATAGGGACCTTACAATTCCATAACATCAACCAAATGAATCCATATGAAGATTCTCTATATTTTATTTGTGTTTTTATGTAGTCAGACAATTTGGAAATCCGACCATATATTTGTTCCATTTTCGTGGTAGATTCTAATAATAATAATAATGATAAAATAACCCATGAGCTGTATAACGTCATTCCCATTTAAAAGGGCAAGACCCTGTAACACTTCAGTTCTTCCCCTAGAAATGTGGTACATTTAATAGTTTTAGTATTTTACACTGATGTAAGCTCATACTAGTACTGATACTTTAGTAAATCCAAATAAAACCACAATAAATTATGCAGTTTTACCTACCATGTAAATGTGGCATAGTTGTATACTCACATACTTTGACTTTTTTTCTCGGGTAGGACCCTCAGAATACCACTACATATTGGATAATATTTTAGTGGAGGAGGATTCTTAGCACTGCAATGACGATGTAGTGATATGTTAACTTGTGTTGTGCTGATATGAGTGGATCATATGCAGCAATGCCGCTGAAATATTTTACGGACTAAGAAAAATCCACCTACTAAAAATATCACAGTACCCTGTAGGTGGTTTTCTATTAGCATTTGTTTAGGTCTAGGGGATTACTAACAAACTGTTTTGCAGCTGTCTCATATTTTACCTCTCCAACAAGGAACAGTGTTTGAAAACTGTCTGATCCATTTCTACCAACATAACACACATAACACCAACACCATTTCAGTGACTTTACAGCATTGAGAAAAATCCACCACCCAAATACATTAATACCTGCTCTGTGATTATCCTGTCCATTTAAGAAAATACAAAAGGATCCAGTGTAAAGACTATTGAAGGATGTTAAAAACAGATATGAAAGACAAGCTGTAACTTATATTGCAATTGTTGTGCATACATGGTAAGTTAAGGTTATAAAACAGACAATATGCATAAAAGCAAAAAGGTATGCGAATATATATATTTGAAAAAAAAATCTGTTTTCACAGGTAAGTCTTCAATGTGGAATTTAAAATGTTTTGCTGGTAACAAAGTACTCACCTTAGTTAAGCAAAATGGGCAGCACGGTGGCTTAGTGGTTAGCACGTTTGCCTTTTAGCGCTGGGGATTCCTGGTTCGATTCCTGATCTGGGTAGAGTTTCCATGTTCTCCCTGTGTTCTCATGGGTTTCCTCCAGGATCTCCGGTTTCCTCCCACAGTCCAAAAACATGGATTCCAGGTAAAATTGAATACTCTATTTACCAGTATAGTATGTGGATGTGTGAGTGTGTGCCGAGTGATGGATTGGCGCCCTGTCCTGGGTGTCTAATTAAATCCAACCATTATTTTACATTATCTCATAGAGCTTAAGTCGAAATAGCTCAGTTGGGAGAGCGTTAGACTGAAGATCTGAAGATCCCGGGTTTCGGCAAATTTGGCTGATATAACCTCTTTTGCCTGAGTACAACACAATTTCGATCGATACATGTAGAACCAAGATTTAAAGAAAAATAAAAAAAATTACCTGAGATGTGTACTTATCAATACTTCATAATGTCAACAAAAAGAATTTTACCTTTTTTTATTTTTTTTAATCTTTTTTCCCCATAAAGATACATCTCAGTTACCAAATGTCTAATTAAATCCAACCATTATTTTACAGTATCTCATAGTGTTCAAGCCGAAATAGCTCAGTTGGGAGAGCGTTAGACTGAAGATCTAAAGGTCCCTGGTTTCGGCAAATTTAGCTGTTATATCTGCCCAGCGCCTGAAATGTTCTCCCCTGGATGGGCATGGGGAACCCCACCGCGACCCTAATAGAGGAATAAGCAGAAGATAATGGATGGGTGGATGGATAGGGGGGAAAAAAGATTTTACAGATGAGTATATCTGATTCATGCAGGGTTTTTTAAAGTGCTTTGCTTTTAAGGATTTACTCTAAAGCAATCTGGTTTGTTTGTGAGAGTTTTCAAAGGTGCATGGTGGGGTCCCAGTGACAGGGGTTTTTGTTTAGGGTCCCATGGGAAGAAAGAGAGAGAGAATGAGAACGTAAGAGAAATAGAGTGAGAAGAGAGAGAGAGCGTGCCGTGAATAATAAATGACCGCTACTTAAGTTCCGTATGTAGTTCGCTGTGATCCGGTTCATGTTTTGCATCTCGCCTTGAGGAAGGGCAAGTAATAGTAATTCTCAATCAGTTTGTAACTTCATATCAGCTAAAACAGCAGCTTAATAAACTACTGGATAATTTGCCGGACAAGAAAAACGAATATTCACTCTCAATGCGTTAGAAGAACATTTACCTGAAATGACAGTCGATGTGGTGAAGCCTGGAGACAAAAACTGAGACAGGTGCGTATGTAAACGACTTCTTATTTTTGTATTCTCATACATAATAGAAAGAATGCATGCGAAATACTTAGTAATTCATAACAATGGAAGTTGTTAAGTGTTAGAATGAAACGTTCTCTGAGGTGTTAAGCATATTGTTGGCTCCCAAACAACGCTAAGAAAGTAACAGACACAATGGTTAAGAAAAATGTTTTTTATTTTCTCTTGTCTAAATGACTACTTTGACAGTGTTCTGCGCATGCGCAGTGCATTTTGACACGTTTTTCTGCCAGATGATCGTTGCATATACAGTGTGTAACTGCTGTTTTGATTTTAGACCTTTATTATTAAAGTAATATTTTACATTTTCCTCTTAATCCTGTTTAATTAGGATTACCGTGTAGAAGTATGGAGACCTTATACATCAAGTATTTTTACAATACTGACTAAACTGAAAAAATGTAAAATTGATAATTGAGCCACACCTGGATTTGGTTATGTTGCTGTTTCTAGGACAAAAGATGTGAGTTAGTGCTGATGCTGCTTACAATGGTCTTACAAGTGATAATGATGTATGATGTCTTAATGTTGTTGTTGAATGGTTTGATGAATATAATAGTTAATAATAGTTACAGTTATAATGTATTAAAAAAATAAAGGATAAAAAAGCGAATAAGTGCTTGCTTTAAAAAGCCAAAGGAAAAATGCAATATACTCACATTAAAAGTACTAATTTCAAAGCAAAAATAATACGGTGGCAGTGGCTGAAGTAAAAATGAAATATGGCATATACCCTAAGATAGTGGCACGGTGGCTTAGTGGTCAGCACGTTCACCTCTCAGTGCTGGGGATTCCCGGTTCCAGTCCCGATCTGGGTAGGGTTTCCATATTCTCTCCGTGTCCAAGTGGGTTCTCTCCTGGATCTCTGGTTTCCTTCCACAGTCCAAAAACATGGATTCCAGGTAAACTGAATGCTCTAAAATGCCCTGTGTGAGTGAGTGTGTGCTCAGCAATGGATTGGCGCCCTGTGCTGGGTGTATTTGCTTAGTACCTGAGATGTTCTCCCCTGGATGAGCATGGGAAACTCCACTGTGACCCTAGTAGAGAAATAAGTGGAAGATAATAGATGGATGGATACCCTAAGCTTTTTGGATAATTCTACATCTAATTATTGCAAAAATGTTTTATGTGTGATGCTGCTGTTTAATAGTCTAATGGAGGATGGCAGTGATAATGATTAAGATTATGTACTGTAAGTGTTGACGCTGATGTTAAATGATATGATAAAGTATTGTGATGTATTATTGTGTGAATTGTCAGTTCTGATGCTGCTGTTAAAGGATTTGATGGTGTATTGTGGTGTATTATTGTATACTATTAGTTGTGGTGCTAAGTTGTTGTTTAAGAGTATGATTTAGAATGATAGTTAAATATAAGTGCACATCAGTGTTGATGTTTTGGTGTACCAGTTGGAGGATGGTTTTAAGTAGGGAAAATTTTATGTGCTGATGTTGAAGTTGCCATGTCTGTTTTTGGTTGATAATTAGCATTAGTGCTGATGTTGCTGTTACAGGATTTTAGGTCAAGTTGTTTACAATGAACGAAGAATCTTTGCTGGACTTGAGTCATCTGACTGAGACTGAACAAACTATCATTTTAAACGTGTTGCTCAGGGATGCCGAGTTACGCAACCATGAGGAAGGCCGCATTATGTGTGTATGAGTAAAATCAATATTAATTAACTTTACAAATACATTACTGTAGTTAAATATGTGTTAAAATGCTTGCCACACAATTTTAAATATATTTTTCTTTAGCAAACTAAAACAGCTGGAAGCAGATCCAGAGCGTCTGCGTTTTCTCACAGGCGCATGGTTTAATGAAGAACGTGCCAAACGACATAAGAATGGTGGTATCGATGTGGTCACAAATTCAATCCGCCGCAAAAGAAGGGACAAAGGTAACAAGACATATAATTTGTAAACAATATACTACAAAATATCAATAATGAAGGTAATGTTTGTCAACTCTTTCTGACTAAGTTTATAAACATAAAGGACTCTCACAGTCCAAAGACATTTACGTTTGTTGAATTAGAGAAAATAAATTGCTCATAATGATCCATGTGTGCTTAAATTGAATGTGTTGTGTGTCTGCTCAGTGATGGTGGGACAGTAAGCATTGCTTCTACATTTATCATGAACTTTACATTAAATGGTTTAGAAAATAAATGAAAAGAAAAAAAGGTTTATGCCATATTTCACGTATTTACACACACTACTGTAGTTAACCTGTGCTGGAGGGCGTGGTAGCTCAGTGGGTAGGGTGTTGGGCTATTAATCTAAAGGTTGTGGATTCAAATCCCAGGTCCACTGAAGTTACTAATGTGGTCCTTGAGCCTTAATCCTCATTGCTTCAGGGTTCTGTATCAACCCTGTGTCTTCAAGTTGGGATTCTAGTAAGTCACTAAAAGTGTCTGCTAAATGACCAAATGTATGTTTTGTAAATTTTTTGTAGGACATTTAAATAACTTTCTTTTATATTTAGATATTTTAGAATAAAATAAATAAACATATACATATTTTTGAATTGGGTGACACGGTGGCTTAGTGGTTAGCACATTCGCCTCTCAGCGCTGGTGATTCCTGGTTCGACTCCCAATCTGAGTTTCCATGTTCTCCCTGTGTCTGTGTGGGTTTCCTCTGGATTCTCCAGTTTTCCACATTCCAAAAACATGGATTCCAGGTATATTGAATGCTCTAAATTGCCCTGTATAGTGCCTCGCGACCCTCATAAAGGAATAAGCGGAAGATAATAAACGATTGAATGTGTATATTTGAATAATTGGCCCAGCGCCCAAAATGTTCTCCCCTGGATGGGAATGGAGAACCCCCTGCGACCCTAGTAGAGGATTAAGCAGAAGATAATGAATGGATGAATGAATGAATAAATAAATGAATGCATGAACAATTGGAAAAATGTTTTCAAACATACCAGTTTAAAATATTTTTATTTACTTTGATTTGATTTTTACAAGCCACATATTTTACTCTAACCAAAGTGTTTATGACAGGTTTCCTTTTTGATTATCTGTACCTTTATAATACAACAGATGCAGTAAATATGAAGTTAAATATCCATGAGTGTCCATTTATTATGCTGTAACATTTTATTATACTTTTTGTCATGATCTAATGTGTTATTGTGCTGCTGATTTTTTAGTGAAATCTGTGATTGAAGATAAGCAGGAACCAAATTCCATTGCAAAGCAGGATGATAGCACAGAAGAATACAGAACAGATAAAGAAACTGCTAAATTATCAGATTGTGAAACTAATTCAGAGGAGATACAAAGAGAAAGGTCAGATGGATTTTGTGTGCTTATTATATTGTTATATAATATTCCCTTCATTGGTTTTAAACCGGGCTGCACGGTGGCTTAGTGGTTAGCACATTCGCCTCTCAGCGCTGGGGATTCCCGGTTCGGATCCCTATCTGGGTGGAGTTTGCATGTCCTCCCCGTGTCAGCGTGGGTTTCCTCCGGGTTCTCCGGTTTCCTCCCACATCCCAAGAACATGAAGGTAAATTGAATGATCTAAATTGCCCTGTATAGTGTGTGTATGTGTGTGTGTGTGTGTGTGTGTGAGTGAGTGTGTACCCCACTCATATCAACCCTGTGTTCTGACCCCAACCATCGAATTGGGATACTTGTAAGTCGCTTTGGATAAAAGCGTCAGCAAAATGACCCAATATTATTATCATTGTAGCATCATTAAGTTCATGTATCATAACGTTGCTGCATCTCAAACCTGATCCTTACCGAGTGAAAGAACATAACAAATCTGCTCAATAAACAGTGAATATGGGACCCATCCGTTATGTTTAACTGACAGTCGAGGATTTTAGGCTTCACAAAAATAGATTTATTTCATTAGTGCTTCCACTGAATTCTACAGTAAAACCAGACCAGACTCTTTAAACTCTGAAGAATTAAAGTGGATGTGTTAAAGTTTTATATGTACAACAATAACCAGGATCTGATTTTGTTGCATTAACTGCCCCATTCTATTTTTTCAATCTATTACTTTTTGTTTACTAGGAAATAAAAAGCACTAATCACAATAAGACACAAATAAATTAATAATCCTACATCATACAGTCACTTTAGATTTGTCTAATGATTTTATCCGACAAATAATTATGGTATGACTTTAAATTAAGCCATCTGCTCACAGTTCATCACGCTCCATGAAAGTGCTTACAATATGTATTTATAGACTTTATCGCCATCTAGTGGCCGAACCGGTCATTACTTTGAGATTATTGACGTGAAATATTGCGAATAGTCAGTTATCGGAATTTTTTTTTTTCATTCATTTTTCTGCTGTAGGTAAAAATCAGCTACTATTAAGTTACTTATAGATAATTATTTTAGATCACCATGAGCAAGTAATTTTTGGTTTGTTGATGCAGAAGGAAAAAACGCTGTCTCAAATATCTTGGCACATTTTGTGTTTGATGTTAAAATGATGTGGAAACATGACATTTGTTTTCATGAGGTCATCATGCCTTCAAAGTGAGAGTTCAGAAGTCCAACTCTACATGTACATGTAACTACTGCTTAGAGCACTTAGATCTGAAATTCACTCGTGTGACCCCTTTTTTTCTTTCTTTAAAGCAGAATTACCACTTTAACACGGTACACAGCCACTCTTCAGATGTTCCCCTCCAGTAACCTACAGGACTGAGCACCTTATCCAGACTAAAGCGGTCACAACTGTCCACTTTTAAACAGCGCTTATTAAAACAGGAAAGCGGAGGAGTGATGAGTCGAGCCAAGAAGCCACGTAGTTCAGTCATGCCACGACACAAAGGAGGGGCACAGAAAACTCTGAACTTCAGCACAACAACATTAATGGAAAAACTGTCAAAACTTTCCAGTCATAAGGCTCCAAAAAAGGATGAGTAAGGAAAGAACCATGTTCTTACTGCCAAGGAATCGAGTACTACTGTGTGATCAGACGCTGTAGCAAACCGAGTTCATATTACTGTTTTGGAATAAACATGCAATAATAACCTTATACACGTAGTTGAGAGAAGGTTATACAAGTACACTTCCCCAAATTGTCTTGAAGCTTCAAAAAAAAAGACTTTTTAATTTTATTTTTCGATGGAAGATAATTGTCCTTTGTTTGCAAACAAAATGAAGTCATTATCTTTACCTTCAATTATTTTCGTTACTTTGTTCTTCTGTTGTTTCAACTATGTTGGTCTGAGCATTAAACTGACTTTGAATTTAATAGAATTTAGAATACTAATTTAAATTTAGTATTTAGTAGGTTTTTAACAAGAGTCCGTAAATTTAAGCTTGTATGTTAACGAGCTAATAAACGTTACCATTACCTGCTGGGTTAATTTAACCACTTACTGTTCAATTAATAACAAACCCCCTAGGGGCAGCAGACATGATGTAATCAAATAATCCTCTTAAATTATTACAATCATCTTTGATAATGTGTTTTTATTTGTCTTTGTTTTTATCTTGGCTGTTTTTCCGGTTTTAGATGAAATGTAATTAAATGTTTTAGAAGTGTGTATGGCGTCAGAACGGGTCCAAAAGTCTTAAGAACTTTAAGAACAAGAATTTGTAAGCAATTTTCTTTGTTGCATATTTTTTCTCTTGCGCTTCTTACATTTTCACTTGCACTTCTAATTTTTTCGCTCGCGTCTAAAAATTTCTCAAGTCCGATTTTTGTATTTAGGACCCATTTTAACGGGTGGGCGGGATCTAAACAGTAATTGGCTGCTCGAGAAAAGTCCAGCCCACCCAGCCATGCTACACATTAGAAGCGCGAGCAAATGAAATAAGAAGCGAGAGTAGAAAAAAGAGAAGCGCGAGCGAAACAATAAAAACCGCGAGCCATAAAGTAAGCGCAAGCAAAAGATGAGAAGCGGAAGCGAAAAAATAAAAAGCGCGAGCGGAAAAAAAAAAAAGCGCGAGCGCAAAAATAGGAAGCGCAAGCACGAAAATAG
>JAOUQT010000026.1:6960935-6973403 GCA_025769995.1 Xyliphius kryptos | reverse complement strand
ACTGACTCCAGCGGCAGTCCAGTCTTTGTGAATCTCCCCCACATTTTTGAATGGGTTTTGTTTCACAATCCTCTCCAGAGTGAGATTACCCCCATTGCTTATACACGTTATTTTACTTAATCTTATCCTTCCCTTTCCTCTGTATTAATACACAGAGCTCTGAGAACAGCCAGCCTCATTAGCAATGACCTTTTGTGTTATGCCATGCTTGTGCAAGGTGTAAGTGGTCGTCTTTTGGACAACTGTCTGGTTGGCAGTCTTCCCTATAAAGACTGTTGATCAGTACTGCACACCAGCTTGAGCCCATTCCTCTATACAGAACAGCTTCAAATATTGGATGTTTGTGGGTTTTCTCACATTAACTGCTTGCATCAGATCCTCACACAAAATGTTGATTGGATAAATGTTAGGAGTTTGACTTGGTCATTCTTTTTAACCATTCTTTGGTAGAATGACTTGTGTACTTAGGCTCGTTGTCTTGCTTCCTGACACACCTTCTCTTGAGATTCAGTTTGTGGGATTCAGATATCCTGACACTTGCCTTTAAAATTCTCTGATGTAATTCGGAATTCATTATTCCATCAATGATGGCAAGCAGTGTTTGCCTAGATGCAGCAAAACAAGCCTAAACCATAATACAACCACCACCATGTTTCACTGATGGGATAAGGTTCTTTTGCAGGAATGCAGTGTTTTTCGTTCTCCAAACATAACACTTTTCATACACATCAAAAAGACTATAATCTGCATTCATCTCGAACCAGTCTGCCTCTGACCTATCACATGAATAAGGCATTTTCATCCTGTTGTGTGTGTGGTGTGTGTTTGCAGCACGCATTTCTTCTCTTATTCAGGCCATTCTCTGTAAAGCCTACATATGGTTGTACGTGAAAATATCAGTAGATTGTTTCTCATACCAACAACCATGCCACATTCAATTAAATCAGCTTTCTTCCACATTCTGATGCTTAGTTTTACTTCAGCATGTTGTCTTGACCACCGCTACATGCCTAGACATTGAATTTCAGCCATGTGATTGGCTGATTAGATATTTGCGTTAACAAGCAATTAAACAGGTATGAATAATAAAGTTGCCAGTGAGTGTATATTTACATTATATTTCAGTAAAGATGTTTGACATTAAATATTCTTTTAAGTAGTGTGTCACAGTCTATAATGGTTCCTATTTTTTTGTAATTTTCATAGACTGCCAATCTTGTGTTCTTGGCTGTTAGTCCAGAGGAAAAGGAGTCTTGGATCAATGTACTTAATGCAGCCATTATTAGAGCCAAGAAGCACATTCTGGATGAGGTAAGCTTTAAAAAATATTACTCTGGTACTTTTTGTTTCTGACTGTTTTATTTTCCTATAATTGTTACCATCATTGTTCATGCGGCACATGTAACTACACATTTACTTCAGTGTCTGAACAGGATTTGTTCTATATTATTAATGCCCGCAGCTTGCAGCAAACCCACTTTTTTTGGCTGAATTAGATAGAAAGCTTTGTGTTTGTAATCACATAGAAGGATTTGCAAAACCCTACAACTGAAGAAAAAAATACAATCTCTCATTACTGCCTCTGTGGTGGATATTTCCCTGAAACATATTTAACCAAGCATTATTACCATGATCATAGCCTAAATAAAACATGGCTGCTTTGTCAAGCAGAAATCAGATGAAGCCGGTTTAATGAAGTTATAAACACGAAGAAAAACGTTTGTAATATCTATACAAAGTTCTACAGTGTTTTTTAAACGAGAAGATAAAATTAGTTGTGAATGTGTAATTCTGCTGATGATAACGCTTCACATTCTGAGAACGTGTGACACATGAAAGCACTTTGTTTCCATAACACATTGTACGTTAGAACTGTGACTTTTCTGTGCCATCTAGTGAATAACATGTAGCGTTTATTAGCACTTGAAACTAAATTTAGCTCACAGCATCAAATGTAGAGTCTTGTGTGTCACAGTGTCTTGTGAATACTGAAACAAGAAATGACATGATCTAATAAAGAACCTTTGGCTACAACATTATTGACTATGATTCTTCACCATCTATAACTTCACTGGCATTTTTTGGTTTTACAGGTTACGATTGAAGAGGACAGCTTGTTGTCTCACCCAACACGTGACCGCGCCAGGATTCCACTTGGGCGCCGCTTGCCCACACGAGGTCACCTTATGGCTGTGGTGGGTGACCTTTCATGAATAATTTGTCCACAGTCAAGAGTCAATTAATAAAAGAGATCAGTGATGTTTGCTTTGCTCGCAACATTGTTCTGTAAACCGGAGGAGATTTAGTATATGTATTGTATAAAATATTTACTGTATAAGGGAATATGGTGTTCAGAAATTGTTTAAACTTCCTACTGTACTTGATATTTCAGTGATTGCAAGGATAATGTTGATGATTCATTCACAGGCATCATCCTCTTCTGATGGGATGTTGACACTTGACCTTGTGCATGAGGAAGATGCTGGCATGCTGGAACATGATCACGCAGTGTGGGTAAAAGACCACCAGGGAAACCTTGACTTGTTGGCTCCTGCTCGAAGGCGTGCGGGCACTGATGCCTCTAGACCCCGAGAGACCCCTGTGAAAGGCAGCGTGAAGACCAGCAGCTTGCCCCGTGAGAGTGAGCTTTCCTGGATCCATCAGAGACAGACTCACACTCCTCAGCAAGGGAAGAATCTTCTAGCCCTGGGAATTGACTGTGGCTCACTTGAAGACACCATGAGCATTACGAGTCAACTTGAGGACCTAATCACTCAGCGACTACAGCGGACCCAGGAACTATTAGCAGAGATGCAGGGGCAGGAGTCCCAGAGAGTACGAATGGGTTGCTACACCCATCTGAAGGGCATAGACTCTCCCTGGCTGTGCCATTTAAAGGGTTTAGATTCCCCTCAGTCTAAGAGTACTAGCTCTCCTAGTTCATCTCATGGAAAAAGCACAGATTCTCTTCCCCAAATGAAGGCCAAGGACTCATCCAGCTCTAAAACAAAAGAATCATCTTGCATAAAAGGGATAGAAATCAATAATTCAAAATCATCCAAGTCATCTCACTACAGGAATCAATTCCTTGCCAAAAGTGTTGATTCACCTGGTTCAAGGACTTCCGGATCACCGAGAATGAAATGCACTGATCTGACCCATATCAAGGGTTCAGAGTCACCTATTTTCACTGGCAATATTTCGCCCGTTTCAAAGGTCATTGATTCGCCCAGTTTGTGGCTTTCAAATTCACCTCATTTTAAAAGGATGAATGACACAGAAACATGTGCTGAGCTGGTGGATTGGGAGAGCAACAGGACAGCATCTGAACGGTTGCTACAGGAAGCAATCTCTACCTGGGAGGAGGCAAGGGAAGTTTTGGCAGAGGTGAAGGAACTCCAGGCTAGGCAGAAGCAAGCAGAACAGAAACAAAATCCAGCGTTTTAACAGTAAATTACACGACACCTCCACATCTAAGCACAATGTAGAAAATATTTTACAAAAATGACATGAGAGGGCACAATGAATATGTAAATTGCACTGGGAACATTGAATATCTTCCTACACTGCATTCTTAATATTTCATTAAAGACCTCAGGCTCTTTTCTTGCACTAATATTTTTACTGTAAATGGTACTTAGCTTTTATATATCAATAATGTAAAGGTTTTGAACTTATATGGTTATTAGTATACATTGTGATTTTCTGTTATATTGTTTACAGTAGGAGTCAAAGTTACAGATGTTTTATATGTAATGTGATTATGATGCAAATAAAACAGACACAAATAAATATTCATGCTTATGTTTTTATGTTGCCATCTCACATTTTTTTAAACTTTTGCCTTCTATTAAACGACAGAAATCCACGGGGTTTTTTGAAATGCCGATATTCACAATGAATCAAGGTGAGATTTTGTAAATTCAAACCTTTTAAAGATTAACACATCTGCTGACCTAGTTAATCACAACTTGTACTATGTCATGTCATAAGCTGGTTGCATGGATGTGTCAGCTTTTCCCAATGCCCTCTGCTTTGTGTTGCTTATACCAGAAGGGTGTGCGTTCTAGGTCACTGGATTAGTAGCTTAGCATAAAGTGGATAGCTGTGCTATAGTCCTTTGAAGGTGGAATTTTTTCCCAATTCTTGCTTGATGTTCAACTTCAGTTGCTCAACATTCCAGGGTTTTTGTTGTAATTTTTTTACTTCATAATGCACCACACATATTTTCAATGAGAGAGAGATCAGGACTGAAAACAGGTCAGTCTAGAACACACTCTTTTTTTTACAAAGCCACGCTGTTGTAGCACGTGCAGAATGTGGGTTAGAATTGTCTTGCTGAAATAAGAAGGGATTCCTTATAAAGATGTTGCTTAGATAGCATCATATGTTTCTCCAAAACCTATATGTAACTTTCAGCAATAATTGTGCCTTCACAGATTTGCAAGTTACCCATGCCATGGGCACTAACACACATCATACCATCAGAGATGCTGGCTTTTGAACTTTTCGCTGAAAACAATCCGGACAGTCCTTTTCCTCTTTGGCCTGGAGGACACTACGTCCATGATTTCCAAAAACAATTTGAAATGTTAACTCATCAGATCACAGGACACTTTTCTATTGCATCAGTCCAAGCAACGAAAGGTGTTCACTGATAATGGCTTTCTGAAGTGTTCCTGAGCCCATGTGGTAAAATCTGTTTCTCATGCATACATCACTCACCGGACATTTCCTTTGAGGATGACTTTGGTGGTTCTCCATGAAGAAGAGATCACATTCCTGATAACTGATTACCCCCGTATCCCATGCTGGGCCTACCGTGGACGATTCACCATGACCCTCTACATCTAAGAGGCTCTAGCAGCGGGATACATGCGTCACTTCACCAGAGTGATCTAAGCAAACTTTAGCACAGAGAATACATCTTCTGAAAATTGTCCATGCCGAAGAGGAACTATGATGTGGGAGATTGTACGCTTCTTGCTATTAAACTAGCCCTGGAAGAATGGAGGCACTGGTTAGAGGGAACTGTACATCCGTTTATCATTTTTACAGACTATAAAAATCTTGAGTACTTAACAGCAACCAAGAAATTATATCCTCGCCAGGCTTGGTGGGCCCAGTTTAATTTCACCATCTCGTACAGCTCTGGAAGTAAGAATAGCCAAGCTGATGCACTGTCCCAAGCAACAGAAGAGGTCCCGGCCACAACAGAGAAAAGTTCAATACCCGATTGCCTTGGGAATAGACACAGTCTGGAAGAAAACATTTGGGTCATGGCTGAAGACATCTTTGATTCTATGCTCATAGCAGATTTCCATCAGAAGTACCCTCAAAAGCCAGCTCCACAGTAGGCCCAGAGGGAGAAAGAGAGGCTCCCAGAGGTAGCCCTCTAGAGAGGGGGGTTCTGTTTTCCTCCAAAACTCTTACTAACTATTAAAGCAACCTGGGCTTCCATAACACATGCAGTAACTCATGGAAAAGGAGCCCGGACAAAGTATTGAGTGCATAAAAATTGAGTGAAAAAAAAAAATATATATATATATATATTTTTTTTCCAGTTGGTCTTATATAATATTCTAATTTTCTGAGATAATGATATTGGGTTTTCATTGTCTGTAAGCAATAATCACTAAATAAACACTTGAAATAGATCACTGTGTAATACATCTATATAATGTATGTATTTCACTGTTTGTATTGAATTACTGAGATAAATTAACTTTGACGATATTCTAATTTATTAAAATGAACCTGTATTCTCTTCCTCAGAGACGCAGAGGGGGTCATGGCAATGTAAACATGCATGATTTAGGATGGGTGACATATATACATGAAAGAAGAATGACACTGCTGATAACAGCGTACTTAACAGTGTATAAAATGTTACAAACAACAAAAATAACACCATATTAGCTATTAACTCCTAAAAGCTGAGGTACAACTGAACCTATGTCCAATTCATCACATGCACATGTGCTTCCCATCAAACACAAAGCCTAGTGTTTGCATGGGTAGACAGGGTCTTGCTGGTGGATAGGGTGTCTGTAGTGGCACTAGGAAAAGTAGCATGCAAATTTGGTTAAACTGGAATTCAAAGCCACATTTCACTAAAAGTTTTGTCAGTTGGTGTGAAAACAAATTCTAAACAGAAAGTGATGACCCAACTTTCAGACCTATGCCAACATTATTTATTTATAGATTACATTGTGTGTTGTGCTGAATTCACACATGCCATTTAGGTTGTAAACTAGTGTCTGAACTAGACATCATCTACATTTCTGATATAAACAGATGCACGTTCTCAAAATAAGGGAGTTGCATGAACACGTGGTTTCATGAGGTGAATAGTAATTTTTAATTTCTTTTTCTTTTTCAGAAATGACTGGTGGAAGAGCGCCACCAAGTGGTGATCACTTAACTAGAACTTCACGCTGCGATGTATCCCACCTAAACATTAGCAACCGATACTTTAAATCGTGTAGTTTTCAAGGTTTTGGCACAAAGCTGCATGTTCAGATATCTTTACAATTATGGGATTGGATTAAGGTCTGGTAACAAACACCTAGAAGTTTCTGGAGTCATATCCTGCTGCGCTATGCCCATTCTGTATGAAAACGTCAGTTAAAAGAATCACACAGAGTTTTAGATTGCAAAGAAACTTAAATTGACTTACCCATGAAAAATGTACTGTTACAGCATACATTTGACTCATGGCAATGGCCAAAGCCTGATGTTTCCCAGAGCTGGGAGATGAGAATCATGATGCTTTTCTATTCTGGAAGCAAAGTGGTGGAGTGAACTCTTACTGAAAGTCTAAGCAGAGGAATCACTTCCAGCCTCCAATGCAGACCTACTGTATTGAGTGCACTAATCGTGCACCACTTAAGATCTTATAATTAAAGCTTATCACAGGGTTTGGATAACTAAAGAGTACATTTGGGCTCATGCTAGTTCAAAGTAATTTGAATTCGGGTCTCAAAGAACTAGCTTGTAAGTTCTAAGTCAATGACTAAGAACTTTAAGTGTCTCTCAAGAAAAACATCTGCTTAATACCATAAATGTAATTTACTAAGAAAACCTCATTGTTATGCATAGCACAATAATCATTGTAATAAAATACTCATGAAAAGCATAATGATTTCATCCTTACACTGTATTAGAACACCCTATTGGTGTAAAGGGCAGTTCCACTACTCATGATTCATGAATAGAACTTGTAACCCTGTCCATTTTGTTCTTGAAAGAGCTCACACCCCTTATTACCAACTCAATGCTGAGAGCATTTGTGGATAAATAAGTAAGTTTGTGTAGCCATTTCCTCATCTGTTCTACTAAAAAAGCACCAAAGGTCATGTTTAAATTTGTAAATATTCAAAATACATTTGCATTTCTGTTTTAAGACAAAACCGAGAGTGAACGTACTATTGCATGATAAACTACACACAGCAATCAATTTCTATCATGTTAACACACTGATCATCGGCACTTGTGATGATTCATTCAACCTCAGGGACAACTCATTTAAGCACAATGCATAAATGGATAAACACTTTAAACCTTCGTGCCATTTTTTCAGGTTTTATTATTTTTTTCTAAAAAACAAAAAAAAAAAAAAAAAATGGGGGGAAAAAAAGGCAGAGAATCAAACAATTACAAACAAAATTAAATCTCTCCAGAAAGGTTTAACTCTGATAACAGGAAACACGGCCAAGGACTCAAAATAAGAATAAAAAAAAAAATAGCTTCATTAAAAAAAAAACCAACACACCAACATTGACCAGTTGAAACATACACTATACTGTACATATTGCCATACGAACATTAGTTTAAAAAGTTACGCTTCTGTAAAATATCCCCCACACAAATGTATACGCTAACCCATTTCCACACCAAGACATAGGAATAAAACTTCATAAGGGTACTAATTAATCCAACAAAGCCATTAAACCTGATCATTACATGTAATGTCCCAGCAAGAGAAAGAAAGAAAAAAAAACTACTTGCTACCGACAAAATAAGTAAAACATGAAATCTGCATGATATAGAAGAAATGGTCAATTGCAATTTAATTAATTTCTGTTCATCTTTATATGATGCCCTTCCAGTATTAAAAAATAAGACCAATTAAAACGTATAATCCAGTCAAAATGACACCATAACTCCATTTTAGGCAATTTACATCAAATTTAAGTATATCACACTCCAGGCTGTCTATGGTGCCTCAAGGTGACACAAAAAGAGGCGTCTCTTACATTATATGCGACATGAACAATATCATCTGCATGGATTAGTCTACGCACCATGAAGGCTGTTAGCAGAGATCACTGGCTCGATGCTCCATAGTGGGCTGAGACTGCCCAGAGAGGTAGTTAAGGAGCAGGCCGAGTGGAGATAATTGACGGATGTCGAGGCTTTTCAGACCAAGGTAGCTGTGCCAATTCCTCAAATATTTATGGCCCAGTGTCCTCTGGTGTAGAGACACAATGAAAGTGCCCACACACCTCTCAGCCACAATGATAAGACTCTCATGCTGGGACAAAAACTCAGAACGGCTATAAATGAATCATCATAAACCCTTTTTATATAGTATATTATGTATTTATCAAAAGGAAAACATTTAGCATCTACAGTGATATATCTATAGTATACAAGAGAAAAACAATCTGCATGATCACACACTTGTAAAAGATGTTTAAACAGACACATGGGTTAGTCATCATCATCATCTTCACCATCGTCTTCTGCCTCTCTCTTCCGCTTCTCCCCCCGAATGTCTGCCTCTTCTTGCAAAAACAAAGAATTCACAAGTCATTATTACAGCAGAAACCATGGTGCCAGAGTTAAACCACTAAAGATTGCTAAAAAGAGAGGAAAAAAAAAACTCTGCTAGTGATCTACACCTTCACCTTCTTCCTCCTCCTGTTCCTCCTCTACATAGTCATCATCATCTTCCTCATCCTGTTACATGAATACATATCCAGAATATAATAAATGCCATTGTATACGTATACTAAAACATGACTAAAACGATTAGTTCAACATTTACAATACCTGAATATCATCCTGCATTAGATAAAACAGCCCAACCTCTCCACTCTCTGATTCTTCTACATCATCTTCCTCCTCATCCTCTTCCTCATCATCATCATCCTCATAATCACCAACGGGTCCAGCTCCCTCCTCACCATCTTCCGAACCACCACAAACTAAAAAAAAAAAGCAACATCAGTTTTAGATAAATCTGTTCTTTATGTGAGACCACATTTGTCAGTATTAATCACACTTATGATATTCCTTCACCTATAGACCACTCACCATCATCATCCTCCTCCGAGTCAGGAGCCTCATTGTCCTCTGCGTCAAAACCATCCAGGTATGTGACCTGAGGAAGGAGTTCAAAGATGCTCTCCCTGTACTCCTCCAATGTTGTGATCTCACAGTTGAACAGGTCCAGACTTTTCAGATTTTTCAGGTTTTGCTGAGATTCACATTGAAAAGGATAAGAAAAAAGTGGGCGTCAACCCTGTATGTGCTCATAATGATCAAGGTAACCAGTGGCTTTATAAACTTTGTAAGAACCTGGGGTTTGAGGCATCATAGAGATTGATTTGTTAGAAAATGTTCCTATTTCAAGATTATGCCCAGAGTTTTAACATCCATCCATCATCTTTGGCTTAATCCACTTGAGGTTGTGGAGCAACCAGCAACAAACAACCATAAACATAGTGCCACTCCATTGTAGGGCACACACTCCTGTGCACGTCTTTGGAATTCAGGAGAAAAACACAGCACCCCGGAGAAAACCAAAACAAACACGGACAACATGCAAAACCCAGGTCCTTCTTGTTATGAGGCGACAGCTCTAACTGCTGCTTTACCCTGCCAACTCAGTTTTACAATTTTTAGGAAAAAATTTGAACATCGCTCACTGCATCAGAATACTTTGAAGTCTACTGAGTATATATTTTAGCAAATATGTTTGAAGATCTATTTTGCATACCAGAGCTTCCACTGTGCTGAGTTCTTTTATTTTGTTGCCACTCAGGTTCAGGTATGTCAGGTTAGGACATTTCTCAGCAAGTATCTCCAAGGATCCCGAAATGTTATTGTCACTCAGCTCCAACTGGTTAAAGAAAGAAAATAAAACTATATAAGTGAGTACGGAAAGTATTCACAGCCCTTTACATTTTTTTCACTACTCGTGAATTTATTTTATTTCTCATTAAATGTACAATCAACACTCCGTAGACATCTATTGAAAAAGAAAAACACATTGTAATAAGTATTCAGACTATTTGCTGTGACACTCAACTCAAATGCTGTCTATTTTTTCTGATCCTGCATGACAGGATTCCACTCCTTAATTGGAGTCCAGCTAAATTTAATTAAACTGATTAGACTTAAGGGAAAGGCACACACCTGTCTATATAAGACCTCACAGCCCACAGTGTGTCACAGCAAATGAGAATCATGAGGCAGAAGGAGCTGCCAAGGAGCTCAGAGACAGAATTGTGGCAAGGAACAGATCTGGCCAAGACCAAATGAATTCCTGCAGCACTCAAGGTTCCCAAGAGCACAGTGGCCTTAATAATTCTAAAATGGAAGATTAGGACAACCAGAACTCTTCCTCAACCTGGCTGTTCAGCCAAACAGCAATCAGAGCAGAAGAGCCCTGGTGAGAGAGGTGAAGAAGAACCTAAAGATCACTCTGGCTAAGCTCCAGAGATGAGGTAAGGAGATTGGAGAGAGCTCTTCAAAACCATGGACTCCCAGACTATAAAAAATTCTCTCATTTGAGACAAAGATAACACTTTCCGTAGTTAATTCTAAGCCATATGTGTGTAGAAACCAGGCACTGCTTATTAAATGCCCAATACAATCCCAACAATAAACCATGGTGGTGGCAGCATCATGCTATAGAAGTGTTTTTCAGCTGCAGGGAGAAAAGACGACTGGTTGAAATTGAAGGAATTATTAATGCGGCCAAGTCCAAAATTGGAGAAGAAAGGAGAGAAAAAACCTTGTTGCATCACTGCCAAGAAGACTCATGGCTGTACTAACTCAAAAAGCTTCTACTCAATACTAAACAAAAGGTCTGAATACTTATAACCATGTGCTATTTCACAGTGTGTGTGTGTGTAATTCTACTAGAGATCCTAGTAATAATTCTGCTTCATGTACAATGTATTGTCTAGCAGAATTCAATGGTGTATATTTTTATATCAACACATTTCAGAAACGGAATGTTTCCGCATTTTTAATACAGAAGGCTCTCGACTAGTCTTCATACATCAATATAAGCTCCATTATTTAGATTTTTGAATACCACAGACAATACAGGTGCTGGTCATAAAATAAGAATAACATAAAAAGGTTGATTTATTTCCAGAATTTCATTCAAAAAGTGAAACTTGTTTATATTACACAATTTCATTACACACACACTGATGTATTTTAAGTGTTTATCTCTGTTAATTTGATGATTTATAATTGACAACTAATAAAACACCCAAATTCAGTATCTCAGAAAATATTTTGAAAAGGTTCAATTTTGAAGACACACTCTAATCAGATAATTAACTTAAACGACCAGCAACAACCATTAAATGGTCCAGCAATCTAGTTCTGTAGGCTCCACAATCATGGGGAAGACTGCTGACCTGACAGTTGTCCAAAAAACAACCACTGACACCTTGCACAAGCATGGCAAGGCACAAAAGCTAAGTGCTAAGAAGACTGGCTGTTCACAGAGCTCTGTGTTCATTAACATTAATACAGAGGTGAAGGAAAGAAAAAGATGTAGTAGAAAAAAGTGTACAAGCAATAGAGATAACAGCACCCTAGAGAGATTTGTAAAACAAAACCCATTCAAAAATATAGGGGAGATTAACAAAGACTGCACTGCTGCTGGAGTCAGTGCTTCAAGAAACACAGTTCACAGACATATGCAAGACATGGGTTTCCACTGTCGCTTTCTTTGTGTCAAGTCATTTGAACAAAAGGTCAGAATCCGAAGGGTCTAAAGACAAAAGAGACTGGACTACCGCTAAGTGGTCCATAGTTAAGTTCGCTGATATCAGTAAATTTTGCATTTCCTTTGGAAATCAAGGTATCAGAGAGGCACAGAATCCATGTCACTTGAGGACTAGTTTAAAGTTTCCACAGTCAATGATGGTTTGGGGAGCAATGTCATCTGCTGGTGTTGGTCCACTGTGTTTTCTGAGGTCCAAGGTCAAATTAAATAAAAAATGCTAATTGTCATTTTCACACAGTGCCAAAGCTAAAAGTACCTGGTTTAGGTCCATGGTATCCCTGCTCTTAAATGTTCAGCAATCTCATCTAACCGCAACACTATAGAAAATCTATAGGGTACTGTGAATCAGAAGATGTGACACGACAGACCCAACAATGCAGTACAGCCGAAAGCCACCATGAAAGCAACCTTGGCTCTCATAACACCCG
>JAOUQT010000026.1:6949263-6960835 GCA_025769995.1 Xyliphius kryptos | reverse complement strand
ATTGGTCTGAAGTAATATTCTAATTTTCTGAGATACTGAATTTGGGGTTTTTATTAGTTGTCAGTTATAATCATCAAATACAAAAAAAAAAATAAACACTAGAAATACATCAGTCTGTGTGTAACGTATGTGTATAATATACAAGTTTCACTTTTTGAATGGAATTATGGAAGTAAACTTTATGATATTCTAATTTTATGACCAGCACCTGTATTACACAAGATTACAAAACAATCCTAACTATATGACTGCACACTAGGATGAGAATTACAGATTTTGGTATGGTATGATTAATTTCTAAGAAATAATCATGATTAATATTCCCAAGTTTACCAAAAATGTACCAGAAATCACAGGAACAATACACAGTTTCTAGTGTATAATTAACACACAGTTAATTATTGAATGCAAACAAGAAATAACATTTTGTTATTGAAAAAAAACAATGCAGGGCTTTTGCTGTATATTAACAAATACTGTTCTCCCTGTGTTTGTTTCCTCTGTGTTTCCCCCACAGTCCAAAAACATGCATGCCAGGTGAGTTGTGGCCATGTAATTTGCTGATTATATATTTGTGTACACAAGTATTGAACAGGTATACCTTATAAAGTGGTGATGGTTAAATTGACAAAGTGATGGAAACACAAATAAATTAGAAACAACAAGTGACGACTGAGGAAATCCTTGGCCTGACCAGTAGCCACAAAGATGTCAAGATAAACAACTGGAAATTGTCTAATGGAGAAAAATGTCCATTGAGCAAGCCTAAAAGATGGCCAGAACAGAAAAGGAGCTCTGGAACCACATCAAATCCTGAATGCTACTACAGTCATCTGATGAGGCACCTGCATGACAGGACTTATGGATGTCAGAAGACATGAAAGACAGGGGGCAGTGGATAAAGCAGACTCATGCATGAAGCAAATCAGCACAAGACAATGACGGCATATGACATGACCTAGCAGCCCCCCTAATAGAATGGATTTGCATATGCATAACACATGCACATTTTTCTGACATATTTCATTTTGCGCTGTTAAGTTCAGTCAGCAATGTATATTTTTCAATAGAAAGGGTGAGCTACATTTAAAATGCACAGGTAAATTTTTTTCCTGTACTCACATTTGTTCATTTTGCATGCTTGTAGCATCAGACTTGCTCGATTATGATGGACATTGCAGATCACAGATTAACATTGCATGTGCACATAAAATAATCTTACTCAATAAGAGGGCATCAGAACGGTGGTTGGAAGGTCTCCAGTTCGATACACGATATTACGAAGTCATAATATGGCTGAAGTGCTCTTGGGCATGGCATCTAACTCTGAACCGTGCACCTGAGTTCACGTCATGCATGTATGTACGCACGCGTGTTTTACTGCACAGATTTGTTAAATGCAGAGGACCATTTCCGCTGTGTGCAAGCATAGTGGCAAATAGAGCACTTTCACTAGATCCCACAGTGAGGGACTGATGGCAGCGTTCAAGAAAGGCAGCAACAACAATAAATTTACTCACTACTTCTTAAGACCGCTCACTTAAACCTGTATATTTATCTTTAGAGTAATAGGGTAACTAGCCTAATTGAACTATGAT
This sequence comes from Xyliphius kryptos, assembly GCA_025769995.1. Lineage (NCBI taxonomy): Eukaryota > Metazoa > Chordata > Actinopteri > Siluriformes > Aspredinidae > Xyliphius > Xyliphius kryptos. Next base: position 6,959,237 of record JAOUQT010000026.1, on the reverse strand, counting down.
TTACCTGTACAGATACATTAAACAATAGCACTAGATTATTGCTTAACAGTAAAACATTAGTTGCACTGTATTTGTCTATGCACAATTATTTGCAGTCTTTATTCTACAATAATAGACTTCATGAAATATAGTTATGCCTTTTCGTTTTAGTGCAACACCGCAAGATTTTCACTGGTCCCACATGGCCACACATATGAAAAAATTGGCACCACTGATCTAAAGAAGGTACAGTACTATTAAGTCTGAAGTGTTACTCATTCACTCAAAGTTCTTTAGTGAACATAGTGCTGGTCATCGGCACCAGTGAAAGGTTATTTAATAAACATAGGGTGGGCCATTTATATGATACATACATACACACACACATATACATACATACACACATTTCTAGTTTCGGTCCCAAGCCTGTATAAATGGTGAGGGTTGCGTCAGAAAGAGCATCCAGCGTAAAACATTTGCCAAAACAATGATGCGAGTTTTATGACTCGCTGTACCGACCCCTATGAAGGGAGAGGCCAAATGGTAAACCATAGTGTGTTACACACACACACGCGTATGTATCCATATAAATGGCCCACCCTGTACAATGTTGTTCATCTACACCACCTACAGGTGAATGACCGAAACTGAATACCTGCCAATGTTTAACAGACGGCGCTACAGATTAGACATGGGCGTTCACAAACTACTTTACTGAAGCCGTAGATCTTTTTGTCGTCCCCGAGTTATAGAAATAAACCAGGTCGCTATTTAGATTTTAATAAATATTTTAAGTCACAGCGTCGCATTGCACGTGCTTTTACACCATTATAAGTTAGTCTGACCTATTATAATACTAAACCTAGAAGAGGGGGAGGGATGTTCAGTATACAGTACGTGCGTCCACCTCACCATCTGTCACATTCCTTCAAGTAAACCCCCCAAATGAGAGAACAATCGGAAAAAACTATATATTCATGCCGAATATAAAGTCAAACACGTTACATAATCGCGACATATTATGAACATGGAGAACGAAAGGGCACCTTAGTCTTTAAGGACTTCGTGAAAAGTCTAAACCGATTTTTTATTCATGTTGCTCTCAAATATGTCTGAGAGTACCAAGAGAACTCCATTAACGTTTTAGGATACCAACTAAATCAAAGTCACCAAACGTCGCCATTCGTAAAGTAAAGCGACAAAATGCCGTTCACCTCCTGCGCGCGCCCTCGCGCTCCTTGTTCTATACACTTTACTCGCGCTCTCACACTCACTCAGAGGCGCCACATCACGACGCAGACGCACACCGACACTAAACATAACCTCGGATTTACCGATCATGTAAGACGTGAAAATACGCTCGATACATTATTACCGAAGCGAAACATGACTGAATTCTGACGTGTTAAAGGTTTACTGGGGTTTGATGAGGAACAGCAGCGCACGTGAAGGTTTAGGGTCGGAGAGTTGGAGAACAAGATGTCCGCCTCGGGAGACCAAAGCGCTCTCTTCACGAGTAGGTTAGCGAAGCCATGCTGAAATAAACAGCCGCCTTCCACAAGACTGAAATCAACACCTTCAAACTAGCTTTCATGTGTATTACGAGTAAATAATATAATTGCAATAATAAACTTATACAAACGTATGGTTTATCAGGCTTTAGTAGGCAATGACGTGCATTTAAAAATGATTCGTTCGATGTTAAATTTACAACAGGATGATGGCCATGTTAACTTTACTTGATTAAGTCTTGACTGAAGCAGACAACATCTGCGTAAAGTAATTTGGGGAGTGATAAGCTACAAACTAAAGCGATATATTAATTTAATGGCGCAACTGCTACTTTAGGCGTCAGCAAGATGAAACTACAGCAGCGCAATGGCGAACAGAGGACTAACGGGCTCACAAAAGACTTCACTGTTGTTACTGTCTGTAAACACCGACCTAACTACGTATTTAAAAAACAAAATGTTATAATAAATCTCAAATCTTCATAAGATATCCCAGTCTGTTAAAACGTAACACAGAAGCTGATCGGTAATCTATGTTGCATCCTCCTAAGCGCCCATGTGGTGTGTAAGTGCACTATTGAGTGGAGTGTAGTTAACTCTTCCACTCCGCAGGAGAGAGAGAGAGAGACAGGTTGCGAGCGAACATCATTTCCGGGGAAAATAAATAATTTAAATTCCAGAATCTCACCTCCGCCGGAGTTCTGTTCCTCAGTTCTAAACTGATCCTCTTCTTCATCTCCATTCTGAGAGAAGATAGAACACTGGACGACAGCGTTCAGAGATATATTTCTAAGAAACTCCAAGGCTCGAACCCGCAGCTCGGCTTTCTTCAACGTCTACTGCTCTAACTGATCCTCCATGATACCTCGCAGCCAACCCCCTTTCCGAAGCCCCGCCCACATCGAGTGTTGGTTGGACAGTGTTGTTTTTGAGGCGTGCGTGAACGTGCCTCTCAAGTATCTTAGCCAACTCAACGTAATGGAGCTTGGAGGAGGAATCTGATTGGTTGGAATTGCGCGCGCAGTAAAATTAGACGGGTTGCTTCGGGCGTCAGTAAAAAAAAAGCGTTAAACCTACAAACCCCGCCTACTTTTTATTCTCTTAGTCGCGTGCTCGTGGCGGGCAGTCATCACCCCCAATAAATACACGGATTTATTATTACAGTGATAATACATTATACGTGATGAGGTAGGCGTACTAGGTTGACTCCTATGAGCGGGAAGCTGTCGTGGTTGTAAAAACGTCATAAACGTAATCCCTAGGGGTGGCAAAAACGAGTGCCATATTGGCTGCATTTCACTTGAGTGCCATTTAAGTCCCTCCGCGCAATAAATTATGAGGTGCTGTCCAGAAGAAAATCCAGTAATGTGTTTTAAGAAGTGCTATTCTAGTTTAAGACGAAAATATTAGATTTACTCTATTGCACCCCTACCTGACGGTGTCTTAGATGCAGCAATAGGCTACAGTACTGTCTAGAGATGTGCATTTATCCAGAAAATGCGAGTGTAATTGCAGTGCTTCATGCCGGGTGCTTCATAATATCGGTTCCACACCTGTGGTGAGAAACGTAATACCTTTTAAAAGTTACTATAAGAAAACTTCTTTTGTTTGCCACCAGGGGTCGCCACAGCGAGTCACTCGCGTTACGATTTGGCACGTTTTACACCGGATGCCCTTCCTGACGTAATTCTCACCCTTTAAGGTTTAGGACCGGACAGTTTACCGTGCAAAACTCCTGCTATGTATGCTGTGCCGGTGCATCCCTTTTAAAATAAGTGTATTTTTCCCAAGTGGAGGAGCGCTGGTTGGCAGTCCTAATAAAGTGAGCGTTTTATTCAGTCAAGCTGAGCATTTATATTCGGTGGCACCCGAGTGTCACTAGTTGTTCCCAAGTGCCATTAATGTTAAATGCAGTTGGAATGATGCTTATATTTTAAACAAATGTGCTCTTTTACTTTTCTATTAAAAAGAATGGGGAAACATTAAAAAAGGGGGTAACAATTATTAGGGCAGGCGAAAGAGTGGGGAAAAGCTCTCTTCAAAATTAAATGCGTTGTTATGATGCAGTGCATTTGGAACAATGTCGATATCTTAGACCAATGTACCCATTTAATAATATCTAATTCCCTATTAAAATGAATGGGGCAAAAAGGCTATTGCGATTCCATTCTTAAAATAAAATGGCCGACTATAAAACAATAGTCACAAAGGTTTATAAGCTGTCTGTATATGTACTGCCATCTTTACCTGCAGTATTTCTATTCAGCATTCGGTCTGCTTAGGTGAAGCAAATATTTTACTATATACAATAGGGTATTTTGGACAATGAATATGGACTTCTCGGGTATATGTTGATCTAAAGAAAACTAGTGGGATTCTGTGGATAAGCTTAATGGTTTCACTAAATACAATTATATATTCATACTTATAATGGCTAAAATCATACACAGGTGCACGTGATTATAAAATCATTACATAACATCATAACAGAATTTTGAAGCAGGATTGCCTTATTTAAACCTCAGACATCGTACCCTGCTTGCAGCGAAATTTTTTTGTGGCAGTCGTAGGCTTGTGGTTAAGGAACCGGCCTCGCAAGCGGAAGGTTCATGGCTAAAGTGCCCTTGGGCAAGGCACTTAACCCTCAGTTGCTCCCCGGGTGCTGTGCTGGCTGTTCACTGCTCCGGGCACGTGTGCTCACTTCACCTGTGTGTGTGTGTATGTGTGTTTCACTGCACGGATGGGTTAAATGCAGAGGACCAATTCCCCTGTGTGTAAAACATAGTGGCAAAATGTCTCACTTTAACATTTGGTTTGGTGTGATTCTGCCGTTGAATTGAGAGTGAAAACCATGGTGAGATTGAGATGGTTAAATGTCTGGGTCCACCAGAAAGGAGATTGTAGCATGTTATGAGTCTGGTAATTGATTTAAAAAGAAAAAATATAAAACAATATAATGAAGACTGATTAATTTTGCAGTGTGACAGTCAAAATCTCCTGAACTGTCTCCAAGATGTTCTAAAAGACTACCTATTTGATCTACTTAAAAAACTTATTTGAACATTATTTTAATAAATACAACCCCCCAACAGTGACTTCCCCCAACAGTGACTTCCCTCAGTTTGGTCCTGTTTACTGAACTTAATAGTGTTTTTTTGTTTAATTTTGAAGGCATCATTTCTTTACATAATGTTTTTGCATGTACAGACAACATTTGCCTTTTACAGAATCTGACACAGTTTCTCAGGAGACTGACTGTCTCACTTTTTTTGTTGTTGTAGAACATAGCAGCCTTCATTGTTTTTTGCAAGTACTCTGTTGTGTTATATTATATATACAGAACACATATATAATCATGTTGCTGTGTAATTCCCATAGTGGCTACGATTTATTGGAACTAATGGTGAAATGATTATCATTTAGCTGGTTTGTCTAACAATTATGATAGGATGTAAAAATGTTTTTCTTACGCATTTGATATCACTTCATTGCTTAATGTTGAAGAAGTGCAGTAGTACTGTGGTAACAGTACTGAGAGTAAAGAGAAGGTCACATTGTTAGTGCCTAGTGCAAGTGTTAATCTGAGAAAGAAGGCATGGCAGGCAGCGTGAATAAAATGTGGAAATTGAGTATCAAACAAAGACTCCACAACCACACACATTGTACTGAACAGTATAATGCAGTAAACGTTATAATTAATTTTTTTTTATATCTAAAAAGCTTTGTTTTGCTTTAATGGCCATTACGTTAATAATCTGTAGCGAGTTTCCCAGTAGTATATCAAATTAGACACAGCTGATTGAGTTTATACTGTTACATACAGTATGACTGGTCAAACATATTAGTTTGTAGCCTGTATGTAATATTATTTTAAGACTTTAAATGATTTAAAGTAGTATGAATGTATTTATCCATTTGATATTATCACTTGAGCTATAAAGAGAGCCAATCAGCATTTGCTTACAGTAATGTGTTATATTTCATCTGGCAATCCAAAAATACAAAGGGAAGCTTTAAATACATGTGACAGGTGCTGATATGGACGCATGTAACAAGCCAAAAATGTTAGTACATTAATGCCCACTAGATGGCAGAGAGCAAAAGGATATGGCTTAGCCAGTTTAAAAAAATATGTAATTGGATTTACTTACCCAACTAAGCGTTGACTTCTCCTGGGATCCCTCCCTTGGTGTGGTGGAGAAGTTTGAGTGCTCCTATCTGAGTCTGAGAGCAATACCATTTGGATACTCCTAGCAGGGTCACCCTTACGTTACATTCGCGAGGAGGTTCTAGACAAAGAGCGATCACGACACCACTCATAGAGACCTGAAATGTGGTCTGCAGAATGGTTCTTAAATCCATCATTTCAGCCTATCACAACAGCGGGTTGACTGCAGGACTAACCAGAGATTGGGACAATTACTCTTTATTCCTCAGAGAACTAATAGGTACTGAATATTATGTGCAGCCAAACATAGCAAGGCGATGAAGGCATATGACAATGACCAAGCTATGAAGTTGTCACTAGATGGAGCAAAATGTCTTTGGATGGAAAATATACATATGTGTCTCTTGTCTTGTTCTTTACAGTAGTTTGTGTTCATTGAAAATAGAGAAATATTAAGACAATATTTTGGAAACCTCACAATTACAAAAAAGTTACAAATTGTATCATTATAAATGGAGATCCCTTTCGATACAAACTACAAACGTTTACAAAGACAATAGTTCTGTTGACATTAATTTTTACAATTGCTCTCAAAATTTCTTCACCCACTTAGGTCACCCCTGCCATTATTCTGGTTTTGAGGTCCTTAAGATTAGTCAGACAGTGATCTCACTCAGTCCTTTCTTTTGGTTTTGGCTAAACCAATTTTTTTAAAACATTATGCTTCTTTTCCAAGTGTACAGCACTCACCTGCTCACAGTTCACGTTCGATGAGAGGGTGGACTGAATCATCTCTTGCAATCAGAAGGGGATAACTTAATCAGACTGAGATGAAATGAGATATTTTAATGTTCTGAATAGATATCATATAAACTATGACACTTTTATAGTTTAATAATGAATAAAAAGTCTTAATATATATTTAGAGCCCATCTAATTTACAGCCGTCTAATATTTCTATTCATAATAGACCTGCAGTACATGTCTTAGTCCAGGGGTTGAGACCCCCAGGGAATTTTATTTCTCTGTTTATTTTTATTTTAAAACTATTTTAAATGATTACCCTACATGTAAGCTCTGGTGAATAGTTCTGCGTTCAATTGGATGTGTTTGTAAGAGGGGAGGGACCTGTGTGACACATTGTTGGAGGCACTTTTATGAGGTGAGTAAAAACTTTAATAGTATTTTTCTCTGATCTACTCCGAGGTGCAAGTTTTGCAGTTTTCCTGCCAAATTAAGCTTGGCTTAAAATCCTTTTGTGGTTGAAATTTCAATGGTGTGGGCTGCGTTTTTTTGGGCTACTTTCTAAATTTCCTGCAGCCGCAAACAGAGTAAAAAAGTAAGTAAAAGTAAAAAGTAGTCATCTGTATTTACATGGATTGTTTTAATTTAATCTACCCATGTAAATTCAAGTACTTTGATAAAAAATAAAATCAATAAAATAAAATAATTACATTTTTTTTTGCATTATTCACAGGAGTATCACTGGAAGAGGGGGACTTGCATTTTCAGAGCCACTTGCATTTTCAGAGCCACTTTAACAAGTCTGTGTACTTAGTTTGTTGATCTGAACTCTTGTGTATTAAAAGCTACAAGGATATCAAGACATTACAAGAGACTTAGGAAATGTTTAAAACATGTCATCTAAAAAAAACATTTGTCTATCTCCATATAAAAAAAAATAGGAAATTTTCCACTCCATGTTTCCTCAAGTTAGATGTTGAGTGTTTGAACGCTGAAATGTTCGTTTGTTTTGTTAGACACAGAACACACCGCAAAATGTAGCTGCTGTTTCTCATTTTTTAAGGTAAACCTGCGTTCAAGTATGAGGCCCACGGTGTTTCTCCTAGTCAGCGTTGCTGACCGCCGCTTAATGTCATTTTTTATCCATTTGCCACGAGTGAAAATTGTAAAGCTAACTTGTCCTGCCACTGAGATTGGTGACGTGACAGGACTGCACGACTATATTTGATTGGTGAAACATGTGGTAGAGCCTTTAGAAGTCTCTCTTTCTCTTTACCTGTCTAAATTAAACAATAAAATTAAGCATACGCGAAGAGGATAAAAATAATGAGGTAAAAAGAAGTGAAGTAGCCCAGTGAAGCTGAGTACACAAATCTACTCAAGTATAAGTAAAACGTATAGTGATTTAAAACTACTCCTAGAAGTAAATGTTACTACCAACCTCTGCTGTTGATTTTGATCTAAAATTGTTATAAAAGAAAAAAACAATTACAACATTAATCATAAGATAAATAACAAGCTTTAAATGAGTGACTGCCATATATTTTGGGCTAGTTTAAGCTTCTGAAGGGCGGGTAATAGACTGACTTTGGGATGCACAAACGAATAGGGTTTAATAAGTGAGACATTCATCTGGAGCTGGGACAGAAGCACAGGTTGTCCTGAATCTAAGAAAAATAAAATAAATATATATATATAAAATAAGAAAAAGTAAGGCTAGCCTTAGTTAGGAGCAACCAAATACTTGAACAGCGCACACCCCCCCACCTGAAACTGGAAGTGATTCATTATAATAGTTTATCGTTTTATACCAAGTTCATTCTTACTATAAGAACACGTCTATAGCTATATACAAGGTTATATATACAGTACACATTTCATGGACAAAACTGATTTCATGGACAAAACCTTGAAAGATGATTTCCATTTATCACATAGAGCAGAACAGATCCTAGTAAAACTGATACAAGCCCTTCAGATGAGAAACAAAGCATCTTCATTACATTATAAGACAATAAACTGGGAAATTCCCCGCCACTGAGATGTCTTTGAATAGATCATACCAATGATGTTACAGACATTGATGTGCGGAGACATAAAACCACAAGGGGTAAATCTCTTTAGAAGGCATTGTACATTTTCAGTACACACTCCGTGTGGTTACAGACCTGTGGGGTTATATACTGTACATAGTACTTTTAACCCTTGCATCACTGTGTTTGAAATAAACTATGGCCGTGTCTGAAATCTATACAGTCTATAATTAATGAGGTGTGTACTGCAAAAACCAAGCCATCTTCCCATGTGATTTAAGATGTCACAGGACTAGCTGAGGAAACTTGCATTAAAGATGCACAAGACATGCAGATAATTTTAAATTAAGACAATTAGTGAGATTGTTCTCAACAAAGGTTTTTGTAATCAGAATATTATTCTTTTATATACTGGTCCTAAGCCTACAAGGGTGAAGAAAGGGCATCAGGAGTAAAACATGATTAACAATGATAATCTGGCACAATGATTAACGTGCCAGATTAACAATGTGATTGAGTCGCTGTGGCGACACTGGGTGGCAGGGAAAAGACAAGTGATCAGAACAATGTTTGCTTGTGTATGCTCTGTTTTTCTTCACTGCTGATGGTCTGGTCTTACTTATTGTTAATTTCAAGATAGACCTTGTCTGGGTAGCCACACACGCCTGGGCTTTTCTTTGGATACAATACAATTGCACATTCTCAGACATTCTTTTATCTTGAATTAAATGTTGACTTCTCCATGCTTCATATATTTTTATAACCAGTATTTTTTTTTATCAAAGCACCATTTCTACCTAATGCAAACTCGATGTAGCTCTTTAATAAGGTGATATATTAAAAATGTTTTTTTCCCTAGATTTGATATCAATACAGCAACCGTGCACATAGTTGGAAGAATCAACTTGTCAGTCTTGTTCTCTTTTTTATCTACAGATATGGACTACTGCACATGACCTCTCTGACCTGATATACATTTGTTTAAATAAATTACTATTATAAGTAATGTACATCAGCATTTACTGACCACCAGCATTCCACAAGGGTTATAATTCTCTCATTTCTTGAATGTGCTGTATGCAAACAGCAGTCTCATTTTCTTTTACACAAGCTCAATATTTAGACTATTTTTTATTTTTGTTATCATTCAACAGCCTTGAAATGTTCAATGACAAGAATCTCTTGTCCATTTTTACAACTTAGTAATTAATGGCAACACAATGCAAGTGGTTTGCCGCCTATCAGGTGACAGCTCATAGAGGGGATCCATGTCTATTTCATTAACACGTCTCATTCTCACTTTTATTTTCTCTCTATTAAGCTGTCAGTGGGGTAACTACAGGGGTTACACAATGCAACTGAAACACCTGTCATTATAGTGGGGGGGATTCATGGCTAAATTGGACAAGCTTGGTGTCCATTCTTCATTAATTGCACCAGTAAGAGCCGAGTGTGAAGGTTTAATTAGCAGGGTAAGAGCACAGTTTTGCTCAAAATATTGTAATGCACACAACATTATGGGTGACATACCAGAGTTCA
>JAOUQT010000026.1:6854151-6864787 GCA_025769995.1 Xyliphius kryptos | reverse complement strand
CTTGCACACATGCTCTTAAATGGTACATAAAATGAGAGTGAGGTGGAAAAGATTGACTCGCTGTGGCGAGCCCTGATAAAAGAAAGGCTGAAAGAAAATGGTATACAAAAAAACACCCTAGAATATCACCATCAGTTATAAATTAAAACTGAAAAATGTTATATAAACTGCCATACACAATAATTTGTAATTATTCAGTTATTTTTAATTGTATCTTCTGCCCGTAACCCAAAGCATCTGAATATGTTGCCTTTTCTAAACAAAGCATTAACACTGATACATGTACTTCGGCATATTATTTACATGCAGGCTAATAATGGCTTGACTAGAATCAAACAATTAAACAAGAAAAGCCTAATTATTAAATAGTAGAATAAATAGTTATAACTACAGGGTGTTGCATACATTTTAGACTCTATAAGCAATTTGCACTACATAAATAAACTCTAATTGCACTCTACCGCATATTTACATAGTAGCTTTCACTATTCCTCTCCTGACCTTTTACAGATGTGAATTTTAGGAGTAGATATTTGAATAGGAAAGTGTTAATAATAGATAACTAATGTGATTATAGTGCTGTAGCCCTTACAGGGATCTGCTGAATCTCTCCTGTGTTGGTGATGATCTGCTGCATGACCTGCATGGTCTGTCCAGCTGATTGCGTCTGGGCTTGAGCCTGGCCCTGTGCAGCTGCCTGCACTATCTGTACCTGCTGGCCCTCACCTACCTGCATGGTCACTGGAGCGCTCTATAAAAGAGAGAGAAGAGTAAGAGTGAGAATTTGTTAAAGGTCTATGCAAATTAAGCTTGTGCAAAGGCATCCTATTCCTATCTGGAGGTTTTCTTTCAGCAGTGATCCTTACAACATAACTCACACCACTCCATGTTCTAGACAACCCTCCAAGAACCACCGGAATGTGATCCAAGCCATATGAAATAGGAGTGGGGTAAGTCTATGACCTCTGACATTTTTCGGCAAACAGAGAAACTGGGTGGTAAATCACCTAGCCTTGAAAGGTGATCAGCCAAGTCTTCAGGGAAGGACACCCGATATATAATAGCAATTTATTTAGCATCCAAGGCATTATTTGCCTCCTCTAAACTCCATCACTAAAAGATAAAAGGAGCCAAACTATGAATGTGTGTATAGTAAGAACACTACATGATTTGGAGGATCTAGTCATGATTCATTTAATAACCAGCCTTGGTTTACACTGATGTGATATTAAGGACCTATTAAATTTAATATCCGTAATATTATAATTGTAATAATTGTTATCTGAAACATTCAAACTGACTAATCCAATCAGAAATCAACCCAGGATTCTAGGTATATATCAGTGTGACACCTTTACACGTTTTAGATTAATAAGGACTCCGACAGCATGACCCTTAGGTTAAAAGCAGCTGCAACATTTGGGACATTATATATGGTGCAGTTTGTTTCGTGACAGTCGACCCACTATAAATGGAAAAGCCTAAAGGAAAAGATTATAATTATACAATGTACAGTTTGGGGTCTGAACAATTTACCGTGGTGGAGGTTGCCTGAGATTGATCTACCTGTACCTGCTGTAGCTGCTGCATGGTGGTCCCCTGCAACACCTGAGGATGAACACATGGCAAGTGGAAGATAAAGCAATAGGAACATGCAAAGCAAATGGTAAGGGCACAGAGCAAAAGAAGCAGAAATAGCAATGACAAAGCATAGCTGATAAAAAATGAAAAAGTTATCTGTAAGCTGATGAGCAATAGCCAAAAAAAGTGATTTTTGATAGAAATGGTTGTCGTCACAATTTTGATGTGACATTAGCGCTGCATGGGGGGAGGAATAGAGGCAAAAATCAAGGCTTGAAATCTCTCTCTATTTAAACTTAAGGTCAAAACAATAGGCAAACACAGCGCTAAGCAACCACCCCTTAATTTGTCTTTACTGCCCCAATAACTGACAACTCAGTGCATGGAGTTTATGATGTAGCAGAACTAGTCCAGAACTAGGGGGAAAAAAGGGGGGAAAAACATGCGAAAGAAAGGTGTGCAGAAAATATCCTGACAAATTAGCTCAAAAGGACACAAGGTAAAAATTCAGACAAACAGGGACTGTGTGGAGATAAGTAGTAAGCAAACGGAACTGAATTAGGTTTATGAAAGTAAACAGAAGACTATTAGATGTTAAAATGATCAATAAAGAGTTTTTATGGGAAAACATACAGTTTAAGAGAGAAAAATGAGAGTAAAGAGAGTTTGTGTGAGACAAATATTCATACAGTGCGAAAAAGAAAGTGTATGAGACTAAAGGGATTAGAGTGAAAGCAACAGGAGCAGTGAGTTCACATGCTAAGACTGGACTGATGTTACACTATGTTTAAGGCGGATAATGGGTTGAAAAATGCACTTCTCACTTCTTGTGAAAGTGTGACTGACACCGTTCAGCATCCACTTTTAGTGTGGCTCAAGTGATCAAAGTCGACTAAGCTTGCGTGTGTTGCCTTGTTGTGAATGTGTGTCTGTGTATATTACTAATACGGTTAGGTTTCAGGAACTGTCAGTCTTAATAAAAGGATAAACAAACTGAAGTGCCAATGCAATTCAGCAATGTCCTAACTGTTTTCCACTCTACAAACTCACATTTAACTGAAGAGATAAGGTTCTGATAAGGTTGAGTGTATGCAGAAAGCTGTGTGAATGAGTGAGAGATACCTAGCCCTGTTGTGGCTGGGCGATGATGATTTGGCCTGGTTGAAGTGTTGTAGCAGTGGCGGGTGCAGCTACCTGCTGGCCTTGCTGCTGCCCCTGAACCTGTACAGCTCCGGGTTGCTGTGCCAGTGTGAAGTAGTACTGAACTGGCTCTGTTGAGGCAACTGACTGACGCACCTCCTCCTACACATACACACACACAAACAATATATATTTTACATTATATAAAGCCCATAACTGGGTTACATCTACATAAATAATTTTAACACCGAAACACTAGAAGCTGACCTCTAATAAATAACTAATAGGAAAGGGCTACGTAGAGTAATGTGAGACTTCATGCTGTGAAATGACGAGAACTGCACAGGTCTTGAGTGATATGATTTACTCAAACCGTCCCCACATGAAATCCCATCATATCCAGTGATTCAATTAATGTATACGTGTCTTTGAATAAATTATTTAACTGTAAGTTTTAATGTATTATGGAATCTATTTTTTACTCAAAAACACATATAGCAACACAATTTCACATCTTATTTTATATTATTTCTACAGTATATTTGAATTAATTCTACCTTTACAAAACAACATTCAAATGTGCTTCAGTCTCAATCTGAAAATGACTTCCTTTGGGGAAAAATTATCACCCCAATGACATCATCAATCACAGATCAAGGTCTCTGAAATAACGTTTGTTTACAAATGTCATTTTAGCTGAAGGAATCCACAGATACTGTATATTTCCCCCCCAATCATATTAAAGAGACACAAAGTTAAATTAAAAAAAGGCCGTGTTCTCATGTTAAAATTATTTGGGGCAAGAACAGTCAATATTTTTTTATCCAAGAATAATTTTCACTTATTCAATTCAGTTCAATTTTATTTATAACGTGCTATTAACAATGGACATTGTCCCAAAGCAGCTTTACAAAAAACGTTTTTATCCCAGATGAGTAACGGTGGCAAGGAAAAACTCCCTGAGTGGAAGAAACCGTGAGAGGAACCAGACTCATAACGGAACCCATCCTCATTTGGGTGATGTAATCTGTATACATATAATACATGGTTCTATAACTAACAATAATATATAATAGTAATGATATAACAAGTATGAATACTAAGTTAATACTAAAATGAGTTTTGTGTTCCTCTAGATCTAGAGATCTGAAGGAAAAAAAAACTAATGAAATAGAAACTTACTTAAATACTCCATGTTGTAATAAAATAAATTTACTACACCATAAATACAAAAAAAATTCAGATTCATAAAAAAAAGTTTTTCCCAATTCCAGTTGAATGACAAGGCGAGGAATAATTTGTGAGAAAGAGCGTAAACACCCCTCTCCCAGCTTTGTAATGTCACAGCTGAGAGTGTAGGATGTTTACACACCTGCAAACACACAAACATGACAGCCGTCTGATAATATTGGCCATGCTAATCAGAAGTGAAAATGGCAAACTGTGGCCTGTGAGTGTGGCGTTAGTGCTGGCATAATGGAGATATCTCCTGGAGAAGCACTCTGAAAGGATGAGTGCTTTTAAAACAGGGTGTGTGCTGTGACCTAGTGTATTCGGCACATGATCAGTGGAAGCATGATGCTGCAAACATCTGACTGAAAGCCTTCACTTGATTGATACCTAGCTTCCAGTCAAGGATGTTTACAGCACCCCAATGCCCCCAGCAATGGTGTTACAGAGACATTCTCTTCCTCATGATTGTGCAGGTAGCCACCTGGTTTTGTTTACATATGCATTTATTTACTTATACAGATTCAATTATAAACACTTTACCAAGGTTCCCACCTGTCGTTTTGGGGGCTTAAGGTCATCTCTTGGGACAATGTCAATGAGGAAATCAAACTGGTCAAACTTGGTAATTGCCATGGCTATGTCATTCCTCTGATGAAGGAAAAAAGAAATAAAAAAATTAGTGATATAAATACACTTTAAAACATTTTATGATACACTTTTAAAAAAATAGTATAACTAACTTAAATATTGGTTAAACGACGATGGTTAACTTTAATAGAATTTTCTGAAATTTCAGGATGTATAACCCTGAGTAACTTCATGAGTCAATATAAATAAGAAACCCACACAGGGAAAACAGTTCCTGTTGCATTATAATAGTATGTATTTGTAGAAATAATACTACAGTGATATTGTTGTCACAGGGACATAATTAAAGCTATATCTGGTCCAGTGTGCCTATTAATAATCTGAAGCCTTTTCAGCTTCAAGGCTGTAACAGACCACCCCCAGTATTTATCCATGCGGTACTTTCCACCGGATAGTGGGTGCCAAGACCACCTCCCATTGTCACCAGTCACATCAGCAGCTATTTTTAGCCTTGTGATAAATTTATAGTGGCCTACAGTCACATCTTTACAGTTGTTCTGATCATGAGCGTTGCCAGGGTGACGCTGATTGACAAGAGGTCTTCACAAAAGCCAGTGCTGCAAACAAAGATCCTTAGCAAAAAGGGATCAACACACAACACAATTTACATACCATCAGATGGTGTGCTTGATGTTACCAGTTTTGCCAAACTGAATATTATACCAGTCCTAATGCACAAACTAAGTTCACCATAATTATCTATCTACACAAGTATATTTTTAGGGCACATAAATCTATAGATAATCAGTTAAACAAATGTTTGAGTCCCAGAAATCTTTCTGAGAAACATTCTGTGTTAGAACTGAGCAGACAGAGGCTCTATATTATTTATTTATTTATTTATTGTTTAACATCATTTTAAGCACCATTAGCCATTTTAATAACTAGAACAAGGTCATACTCATATACACATTATACACAAAGTCACATATCTATACACAATTCAATGACAATTTAGCATTTCCAATGTACCTAGCATGCATGTTTTTGGACTGTAGGAGGAAACCGGAGCACCCGCAGTAAACCCTTGCATACAAAAAGAGAAAATGCAAACTCCAGGCCGCCCCACCCAGGGATCGAAACCGAGTCCTCCTTGCTGTGGAGCCACAATATTCAATGTGCCTCCGTGCTGCCCAAGGCTCTATAAGACTCGCATCTAGTGCTCTTTAAAAAAAAAAGATCCATCACATTTGTGATAGACAGACAGAAATAAAGCAGCAGACTTAACATGATGGGTTTGGGAAGCAAGTGATTTTTTCATTTGGCCACAACTCACTGACCATATTTAAATATAATGACAGAGACCTTAACTGAGAAATAATCAGAATCCATTATGTAATGACATAAAGGCATGAGGTTAAAGGTCACCTGTAGCGTGCGGCGTTTGTTGTCCTCTGTGTGAATCCAAGCTCTCAAAGTAAGCTCTGTGATGAAGATCTGAGCTGCTTTGGCAAAAAGAACTGGAGCCTCAGCACTAATCATCTACGGGAGGTTGGCATGGCAAGGTTAAACAGTGAGCACATACACAGATGATCATGGTAAGAAGTTTACTTGCACACACACACAAATAAGGCTGAATCAGACCACAGAGCATCCTAAGGTCTTTTCTCATAACTGTGAGCTCTTAATTTACTTGGATTTCTGGTCCTGTTTAACCTTTTCCCCCCACTCTAAGCTCTAGTTTATTTTAAGCTAGTGAACACCACTAGAACTGAATGCATGCCTCCCACACAGGTCTAGCTTTAACTACAAACAGTGTGTGGTTCATGCTTGCACAATATAGGCTAAAATGTTCAACAGGACAGCTCACACGAGATTAAAATATGGCAGATATTTTAGTAGAAATAAAAGCAGTTACAATTAAAATTTCCGTCTAATAATTTTATTCCAGTGGCATGTTGGCACAGGGTATGGGAATGACGTGACCTAGGTAAGTGAATGTGACAGAACTGTGCAAAAGTTTGCCCGGTGATCCTGTCACTCTTACCTTCACGTCCTCATCCAACTTCATGATTTTCTTGATGCGAGCAAGTGGAAGCTCCTGCACGCGAAAATCCTTCTGAAACAGAGCAGGACCGTGTCACACCAGGATAATTTCCATGCAAGACTTTTCAACCAATAACAGAAAATATCCACCCATATACACTCATTAATACTAATATACACACTACAAACATATATGAAGATAACTCACATTTATCTGTGTGTGCTGTGTATAAGACTAAAGTAAAAAGCTGTAATAAACTGTCAATGTATTATTTAACCTCCTTGACTAAACAGTGTAATATAAAATGATGATACATTTACACACATTAGCAACTCTTACTGCCAGTGTCTGCCTGTTCTGTTCATTTCAACTTCTATTATTATATCTCGAGTATCATCATGCTTTCACTCATTCAAAAATCTTTTCGAGCGTGTCGTACCACAGTAAGGTTCCTTATGTCCTCCATGACCCTGGGCCAGAAGGACTGTAGGTTCTGCTGAGCATCTGTTCCTGCTTGCCCGAAAGAGTCTCCTGACATTTCCAGATCTTTCAGAAAAATAAATAAATAATAAGAGCCAGAGTTAAAAAAGAATGCCTTACACTTTTAAATTGATTAAAACATTAACTGTTGATTATTTAAATAAAATATACTTAAATACAAATACATTAACTGAAATATTTAGTCATTGTGCTATTCATCTTGACCTTTATAGTGAAATTCATACAGCAATAGTGTATAGGAGATGTTCACCGTGTTTACCCAGTGGGTTCAGTGTCTACTGTAAGAATACAGTGTTTTTGGGACTCAGACTAAATGTAATATATTGACTAGGCAGGTAAAGTTGTGTGCATTAAAACATCATCCAGATACTGACACAAACATGCACAGTTGTGAAACAAGCAGGCTTGGTCTACCAGCCCTCGTGATTAGAGAGGGAAGCTGGCAGGTTACTATGGTATGAGAGGAATTCTGCTAAGAAGTTCAGCCAACCTGCCTGAGCTTGTGTTCCTGGGTAACACAACGCTGCTCACTTTTTCATTTTAACCAAACTGGTAGGAAAAAGCAAAAAATAGTAGCGGAGTCACTAAAACAAGAAAAAACTAAAGGCAACTCGCTCTTCTGAAACACAGTTAAAATCAGAGAGCAAGCCGATGTGCCAAGTTGTTGCTCTAATACTGTTGTAGTATCGGCACAAACAGATTTGGGGTCAGCCGTAGCTAAATAGATAGGCTAGAGAGCTAAGAACCAAGAAATCTGCCCGATTCCCACTCTAGGCGAGTCATGGCTGACGTGCCGTTGAACAAACTGCTCCCCCAACTGCTCCCTGTGCGCCTCAATGGAGCAGTACTCTGCTGGATGGGTTAAATGCAGAGAATTTCCCTTCGTGGATTAAAGTACTCAAAATAATCTTGCTACATTTATATACTGTAAATTCATATGAATTTTGCACCTGAACTTTGAGTTTTAACAACTAGGTGCCAAATAATATAAAAGGTGAAAGTGATCAATTTTGCTTCCACACAGTGGAATCTCTGCATTTAATCCATAAGTGAAGTGAAACACTTATATACACAGACTTGTGGAGAGCGCACAAGTGCCAATAGTGGTGAGCTTCCTCACAGCGCCCAGGGAGGGAACAAGAATTAGGTGAGTTGCCCAAGGGCACTTCAGCCCTGACATGACTTGGCGATACAGAGAATCTCCTGGAAACCTCCCGCAAGGCTGGTTCGTTAACCGCAAGCCTATGACAGCCCCCAATATAAAATGTATTCACATCAACACTTTTTATTTTCACATAGTGTTAAGTTTAATCAGATTATATAAAAGCCACACACTGTTTAGTGGCCACTGTATTAAAATCGTGTATATAAACATAAAACCTTTCTAAGCACTTTTCTCATTCGTAACAGTATATTGAACTGTAAAGAAAAGAAACTTTAACAAAATAAATGTTATTCCTAAAATATTTACTGGGACTTGTGGTAGCAACATAATATATCGTTTGTATCAGTATCAGTACACTGTATTGTCCCATAACATATCACCAGGTATCGTCGGTATTGCATATGTAGGTGGGTGGGGAATTATCCGTGCATCCCTAGTGCTAAGAGAAACAGTGATATCACTATGTGGGAATAAAGAATTTCAGGCTTTTAACACTGACCAATATCTGTGTACTTGCATATGAGATCTACTGCTTTTAAACAAGATCAATAGAATTAGAGCAGGAACAATACCAATAAATAAATCATGTGTATTGAGTAGGCCTGGCTGCATAAAGTATGGCCATGTCTCATTTTAGTGGTGAAGGATACTAGATCACTGCATCTTTGCTAAATTTGTACAATAGGATTTTAAGTAATGTGGTAATGTTATTATATATAAATATATATAAAACCAGCCCAAACTACGTAGTGGAAGGACAAAATGTGGCAGTAGAAGGCTTCAGAGGATTATCAAAAAAAGAATATTCAAGAATCTAACAGAGATCCAGAAAAAGTGGAATGCCCAAACTACAAACTAGGATCACATCAAATCAATCAAAATATTGCCAGGGAGTTATGGAAGCCTAGCTTTTCTTGATGCTTGCCGTCAGCTCTTTGTTGTTGGGTCTGATGTCACTCATTTTCCTCTTGAGAATACCCCATAGATTTTTGATGGGGTTTAGGTCCTTCAAGTTGGATGGCTAGTCAAGCACTGTGATGGCATGGGCATCAAACCAGGCTTTGGTGCTTCTAGACTGTTGCGATGACCTTGGATTTAATAACAGAGTTTACCAACACCTGCACCGGACATTGCTCCCCAAATTATGACGCGCTGTGAATATTTCACACTGGACCTCAAGCAGTTTGTGTTCTGTTCCTCACTCGTTCTCCCCAAAACCCTTGGACATTAATTCCCGAATAAAAAGCACACTTTACTTTCACCGGTAAAGATGACCTAGAAACAATGGCCAATGGGTCTAGCGCTTCTTTTCCTTGGACCAGTTGAGATTATTTCTATAATGGCTCAGGTTCAGAAATGCCTTGACCCAAGGAACCCAACAGTTCTGATGCGTCTGAATGTATGATAATCCGCTGAAGCCCACGGTCATCTCTTTTGCTGGTGCATCTTCTCTTGCCACATTTCATCGTTGCAACTACTTAGATTGAGCTGATTTTTCCACAGTATTCTAATTTTGTGAAGTCCTGTTTTAGTGGGTTTTATAATCTCAAAGCCCAAATTATGTAAAAATAAACAAATAAATACTTGAAATCATTTAAATTGTGGGCCCTGTATCTATAATCTAAGAAAGTTTAACTTTTGGAATAGAATTATGGAAATTAATCAAGTTTTCCATGATATTCTATTTTTTTGGAATGGGTCTGCAGAACCCTGAAAGTGTTTTTTTCCCTTTTAATACACAAATAAACAAGCTTTCTGAAATGTTGTGCCTATAAGAATTGATTGTTCATACCCTTCGGCAAATAGGACAGTAGTGGTGTTGGATTTCTCCTGACCTATGCGCCTGCCTCACAGTGTTTACTGCTTTTCTGAAACTCGGAAAGTCGATGCTGCATGCACAAGCTGATTCAGCGGAATTGGTTCTGCTAGTCCCAGCCTGTGCCATGCAGGTGGCCCACAGAGCTAATCTTAACAAAAGGTATGTACCACCATTTCATACCTCCCTGAGGTGACTGGGATGAAATGGTGGACCAAAACCTGCTGCAGTTACTAAGGGAATTATAATGGCTGCCACTTTAAGTGTTACATAGGAGGACATATAAAACACAGAATCTTTACCGCTATGACTGAATTTTTATGACGCAGTATGCGGTACGACAACGACATAGGAAATTACATGTCAACAATGACCGTCATCCAATTTACTAACTGTTAATAATTGTATTACTTTAAATAAAGATTTTTAAATATTACTCCTCAAAAGGGACAGGCTCATTTATTTTCTCAGAAAAAATGGTGTTTACCACAATGGTTTTCCATCTCCAACCAGTCACTTATTTACATTGCAACTCTTGTTATGTCTAAAGTCCAATACTAATGTC
>JAOUQT010000026.1:6797441-6813977 GCA_025769995.1 Xyliphius kryptos | reverse complement strand
GAGAACAATATAATGATTCTATAATTATATATATATTTTATAATTATCTATAAAAATGCAAACTGAAAAAGATTAATATGCAAATACTAGTATTGAGCACTAACGAGACAAATCTAATCTTTTCTAAATGCACTTATTTTATTGCTGGGTAATTCGGAGCTTTCGGATTCAAATTTCTTTGCCTGTTTAATTTGAGTTATTAAATATTTAATACTGCGACCAATTGAGTTTCTGTTTTTTATCAGTCCACCATCACCCATATTCTATATTTTAATGATTTAGTGTTTTAATACAATTTTATAATCAGTTGTAACTGTAAATGTGTGTATAAAATTATTCTGTCACATTTTTGACGTGACCAAATGGATTCCATCAGGGGTAAAATATGTGTATGCTAATGAACCTCCATATAACTAATGGATTTGAGTACAAATGAATTCTTAATGCGTAATAACTAAGGTTAGTCTTAACAGACACGTTTCAGTGGGGACCTGTCACTGGTCTTAAATATTGAACTGTTCACAGTTAATAAGGTTGATTGGAATTATTTTAGCTGTTTTTGTTTTATTGATTTTATTTCAAACTTTCAGAAAAGGAAATGAGTGCAGTTTCATCACAGCTATTAAATAACGGAAAAAAATGATGACCAAAATTTTTTTTGTTATTTATTTTTGTACTTCTTAACTATTTTTGAAACTGTGGCCTGTGGGTCTCTTTGATTTGTTTGCTGACACAGGTGTCAATTAGATCTGTAGCTGATTTGTTACTTAAAACTCTTTTTTTTCTTTAACTTATAAGACTTTCTAATTGTTTTTATTTTTTAGTTACCTGATTTTTTTCCATATGTAGTGCTTTGAGTTTTTCGAAAAGCGCATTATAAGTGTAAATTTATTATTATTATTTTTCTTCACAACATGTACCCTGTTTTCCACACACAGCAGGTTTTAAAACTCAAATGTAACCCACACTGTCTGTGGTTGCATTTGTTCGTTTATGTGTTACGTCTGAAATGCATATTTAATTAATAAGTTATTTTTTTGGAGCTATTACAGTTTGGATTTGTTAATAAAGAGGCCAGGTTTATTGACCAGTACTGTGTTTATTATACAGGCATAATGAAATTAGTTGGTCCTTCAAATTTTGTGACTGTGATACCAGTGGTTTAGGCCACGCTGTCCAGCGTACCAGTCAACCAACACTAGGTTGGTTTAAGAGACTGCAAGAGGGATGAAACAGGAACCCAGATTGACAGTCTAGAGAATTAGATGGCTAGATAGAGTGAGACTGCGAGTGAGAGGTGGCATGTGCACGAGCAGGAGCGTGGGCCAGACCTGGAGAGGTCCAGCTTTTGTCAACAGACCTTTCTCCTCCTCCACATCATCGCTTTCTCTTCTCAGCTCTATTCCCTTCACCCACACACTCAAATGAGGGAGAGAGAGAGAGAGAAAGAGAAGGAGAACAGCAAGCCGGAGCATGTGAGCAAATCCTATGGGTAGGGAGAGCTAGAGAGTTACAGAGAGCAAACACTGAGAGGAATGGGGAGGGTGAGCGAGAGAGCTCGTGAGTGGGTGGGGGAGAGTGAGGGAGAGGGAGAGGAAGTGCACACGAGAAGAAAACAGTGTCGCAGTTACACAGACTGAGTGCACCTACTGATGGAGTCTATGATGGTCAGATAGGTTGATTTTGAGAACGACGCCTGGTTCGTGCACATTTGTGCCGAGCCCTGACAGAAAGATGCTGTAATGAGAGGGAGCCATATCTGCAGTCAGGGAGGTGATGGAGAGGAAGTAGGCTTATTGCCTTTTCAACGGATTGATCAATATTCTCAATAACCACAACCTGCTGTTTATTTAACTGATTTGCACTTTTTGTGTTTTGACATCAAGTTGGTAAGTCAGTATATTTCCAAACATACTGCATTATTTATACTGGATCTTCAATATCATTTGAATGAAATTGTTTCCGTTTTTTTCTGCTTGCTGCTGACAGCTTATTCATTGGAAATAACAAATACTGAAATTTATTTTGGTCTGCAGTCCATCCTAATTGTATTCCATCAGATCTTTAGCCTTCCTTGTCGGTGCTTTAGAGCAGATGAGTGGATATGAGATGCTGGATGAATTATGTAATGTGGAAAGGATTAAAGCACTTGCAATGATTTGTCCACTAACCCACTCTACTCTTTTATTCTTCTCTCCCCCATATATGCGTCCCTTCATCTGTGCAGTGAGGATGTATGTAAACATGGCTTTACGGTCATCGTGGATATGCGTGGCTCAAAGTGGGACTCCATCAAGCCATTGCTGAAGATCCTACAGGAGTCGTTTCCCAGCTGCATTCACGTCGCACTCATCATTAAACCCGACAACTTCTGGCAGAAGCAGAGGACCAACTTCGGCAGCTCCAAGTTTGAGTTTGAGGTATGAGCCAGTTGGGGATAATTATTCACACAAGTTAAGCAGCCCGTGCCTCTCGGGGCTTGTTCTGTGCAAATTGCTAGGATGGATAATGTGGCATATCAGTCACAGCTCCACTCCACTCACAGTCTACAATAAGAACCAATCATTGTACCCACTCTGTCTTCCTGGCTTTAAATCTTGAAAGGTGTGCAGCTAATATTGTTTTTTAATTTAATATGCAGACATCTAGCTTCAGGATATTTTACATATTTTATTGGTGGGACGATTGCATAAAACATCTGTGCATACGGTCTACTCTACCTGCATTAACATCTTGTGGGCGAAGAGAAATCGAAAGACTTTGGAAAAATTCATCTCTTGATAAATTCAGCAATATTACAGTCAAGCCTGAGTTTTCTTTTTTTCTGCTGAATATAATATTATTAAAGTTATAATATGTTACTAGCCATGTTCATATACAGTACAGCAGCATGGGCTTAAGTATAGTATTGCTTTTGTGCTGCATTTTCTCAAGGCACTATTTATTAGTTACACTTGTTATTATTATTATTATTATTTACTTTATTAATTTAACCCCTTGACTGTATAGTACCGCCACTGGTCTGCAAAATGTACAATATAAGAACAATTAAAGTTTTTTAATTGTAATATTTTGTGTTATGTTGCAGAGTATCAAAAAGAATACATTTTTTTATTATACTTAATATCAAGGGGCTTCTTGCATTTGTATTCAGTTGACTTACCTCCCCTGTTGAACTGAACATGCATTGTCATTCATTCATTCATTATTTATTGATTTATTAAAAGGATAATTTAGCACATTTACCTTGAATCCGTTTATCACATTCATATGCTCAATTTTTTGGAGCTTGTGAGGAACTTGGCACCTACATGGCGAGAATATGCAAACGTAGGCTGCTTTCTGTGAGCTAACACCGTTCTACTTACTGCTGCGATCACCTCAGAGATTGTAACATTTCTTTAGATTTTTATGGTCAGAGAAGTAATTTAGTGGGCAGTCATTTAGCACTCAGCTGGGGTGTCGAACCTTCAAAATTTTTTTAGTCTTTACGAAATCTAATTTTCTCTTTTCCTAACAAAACCGCACATGACTGTTAATAAAACACCAGAATTTAATATATTTTATAACTGGCAGTTCAGATCCTTAAATGTGATTGGATGAGTCGTTTGCCCAACCGCGACATTATTGACCATGCACACCTCTTACTGCTTTACATTTATATAAACAATATGTTATTTTAAATCATGTCCAATAAATGGAAATATAGATTAATAAAGACAGCAAACGGGACACCTGCTTAGTCAGCAATCAATGTTCACTTTAAAAACCGAAATAGACAATGTAATAAGTCCAATAAACGCAATAAAAGTTTGTAATAAATGCATTTATGAATAAAACCTTGCTTTTAATAAAAGCAATAAGGCACTCAGGATTGTGCATTATTGTAAATAAATCCCGTGTAACCACACTGATACGCCCAACCCATCTTTCCTGTATTTTTATTAACAATAATGAACGTCCACCTATGACTTCTTGCTCTAGTAACTACTGTTGGCAACTAAATCAGCGCTTGATCTTTCATGAAGGCTTAATCGGCAGGATACTGCAGGACCGGTCATTGGAGATAATTTTTTCAGAATTTGTCTGGTTTCCTCTGTCCATAAGCGATCATTCTTCTCTTTAGCTCAAACGCGTCTCTAAGGTTTGCTTATGGGTCTGAGATGACAGAAGCTTGATTTTGTGCTAAGGTAAACCATTCTTTAGTTGACATGGGAACATGTTGTGGATTATTTTTCTGCTGGAGGAGCCAAAAACTATGGTTAGTTTGTTGTCCAAGTATTTTATGGAGTCCACGAAGCTATTGGAACTTACACTGCAGTTAACACCCTACTGTTATTAATGCTTAAAATGTAAGATGGGGTAAAGAGACTGGTTCTGAAATGGCATGTATTCACAGAAAGTTCAGCAATCGTTATACATTTGATCACATACATTCAAGACAGTGTACTCATTTACTATATGATTAATATTGATTTGAGGAAGAAGGAAAAACCATCTTGGGCTGTATTGATTTTTAGTTAGTGCGGTAATAATAAGCAGAAGAATCAGTTTCAGGGCTACTTTATACGAGCATACTCACAGACGCTTTACTGGTTTGTTTGTTGATGAAATCTTAAATTTGCAAATGGATATTGTAATAATGCAGCCTATATACCAAGATTTGTACACTTGCATTGTAAACGTATTACCGCTTCTAATTTTGCCCGTAGGGCTCTATTTGCTGAGTTCTTCATATAGCTGCTATAATTTGACTTTGACTGCTGAATAGAGAGTCAGATGTATTGTAAGTTGACAAGTGGAGTATATGTGCTTATGTTCGTTATGGATGGATGTATGAAGTGCTTTACTGCTTTAGGCATTATGGATTAAAGAGAAACATTCTTACATCCTTATCTATTTATTGTTTGTTTTAGGGCTGCTGTTCGCGTTTAAGAGCTTTAAGATTTTTATGTACAGAACTGGGAATGTGGTTGATGTTGCACTATTAAGTGACCCGTGTTAATCGATGGCCATTTCATTTAATGAATGATTGTGAATTATTAATTATCCACACCCAGTCACATTCCAGCTCCTGAAATTAAGACCCGTGGATAACAAATAACTTTGAGTTTTAATGTCTTAGAATATTTAACACGTTGGGTTTTAGTTAAATAAGTGAGGCTTGCTTATTAAAATAAACTTTTAAAATACAATAAATACAGGAAGTTTTTTTTTTCATGTTTTCATTGCAATTTTTCATTTTGCCCCCCCCTTTTTTTTTTACTGTTGCATATATTAAATAGGCTAAGTCTGTTTTTTTTAGTTAGTGAATATTTATTGCTGCCCGCTAAGCATTTTTAACATCCCAGTAGATACACGGTATGACTTTAAAGTAATTAAACATCCCACCCTCCAGTGGAAGTCAAAATCTGTCACTACAACATTTTTTTCGTTTACAATATGATCAAATTACTTACCATAAAGGAGTAAAATAAAGTATTTTATTGGCCTCTTGATTTACAAATTAGTCCCTCAATTAACAACTAAAAGAATGTTATGGGCAGCTATGGGTGTAAATATTATTTGATTTGAATTAATTAATCGATTATACACCCGGCATATACATACATCTGCAAGAGTATTGATTAATGTGTTTATAATGGCGTCTTTTTGTTAGCATATTTTTAACTTCCTAGCTGACGTATACGTATCTACTCTAAAGCTGCGGGTAGCACTACCTCATTGTCTTCCAACCTCCCTTATACTTCCCAAAAAGAAGAAGGCAATCATCCTTTATTTGAAAAGTTGCGCCCCATATCAAACTAATACAGGACATGATTTCCATAAAAAGATCTCCCCTTTTTCAAACACCGACATTGTTTACAAAAATCTGCATATTTTCTTAAATGTCCGCTTCACTATGTCTTTACAGCGAAAACACAAAATTAAACTGGAAAACATTTCAGTGATACACGGTGGACTGATTAGACATCAGACACATAAGAAAAAACAAAAATCAGTGTTACAGTAATTTATACTGCAATCATCTCCTGAGACTGATTCTGTATTAACACTGTGCTTTGATGGTTTTCATATCTGGTTGTGCTTTTTAAATGTATATTAATAATATATCCAACAGTATGTTCCTTAATAAATGCATACACACATGTCCCAGATTAGTTTTGGTTTTGTTGTTTTGCACAATAAGCAGTTCTATTTACAATGTTTTCATCATAACTGCAATAGTGTGACAAACGTGTGTGAACAGAATACTGATTCTGTATCTCAATAAAAGGCAAATTATTTTCTTTTTGATTTATTTGAAACTTAGTGTAAATCAAATATTGAGTATTGAATCGTATTTTATTTGTATTGTAAGGATTGAAAGTAGATATTGTAGCTATTGAAAGTAATTGGACCGTTGGTTTGAAGAATCTATTTCAAATCGAATCCTCATGATTTACACCCCTAGTAACATTGTTCTTTATACATTCACACAGTCCGTGCACAGTCCGCACGTCATACTGGTGGTGATTTTTTATGAAGGATACCAATGAAGTCATTTGAAGTGATTTGTTGTTTTGTCCGCTTGGATGTTAAAAATGATCAGTGGTTAATAAATGAACAAAAATACCTTTCTTTCTTTCATTGATTGATTGTAATCCTCTTCGAGGGTCACAGGGGCTTCTCCATGCCCATCCAGGGGAGAATGTTTGGGTCATTGGGAAGATGCACCAACCGATCACTTGGCACACTCGCTCACTCACTCAAACACACACTATATGGGGCAATTTAAAGCATTCAATTTACCTTAAATCCATGCTTTTGGTCTGTGGGAGGAAACTGGAGAACTCTGAGAAAATCCACGCAGACACCAGAACATAAAAACTCTGTACTAACCCATAAGCCACCATGCTGCCCCAAAAATATATTTAGCCTATTAAAATGTATCCACTAGCAAAAAACTGTAAAAATTAGCAAAACTATTTAAAAAATGTGTTTTGCCTTCGGCTGAACGTTTATATGTTGTTTATTTTTGGCATTAGTCCTTCATATCGGTGTATGCCTTGGCAGGATAACGGTGTTGCTACCTTATAGTAAACTAGACTGCAATTTAAAAACTGCATATAGATCAGGCTCAGGCTGAAGAACTATATTTTTGTCCGTGTTGTTAGCAGTGTGATATGAATAGGTCTCTATATCAGAACTTGTTCAGCTTTATTGTCCTTTAAAATATGATCTCAGAACTGTTTTTCACAATATCTGTCATTTACAGCAAGTATATTAAGAGCACAATAAAGAAATATGATAGACCATGATTCATGTAGATCATTTGATACAGTGGAACACCCACAATAATGACAGCATTTATTTTTTATTACAGAGCATGTGTTCTGTGTGCTGTGTTGTGGTGCCTTCATATTTAAATTATGACTTTACCCAAAATTATAATTCTGAAACGTGGTATCTTACATTACATTTATATTGGATGGATGGGCACTTGCACATCACATTTACAGAACATCTATTACTAACTTGATTTGTAGCTTTGATTGCTGTTACTTTTTTGGGCTAGTCTATTATTAAAATGTTTTAAGGTTGTGAGAATCTTTGCCCAGTAATTAATATGAACATTTGTCTGGCCAGAGATTAATGAGTGAGAAGACCTGATCCGCAATCCCCATTGTGGTTTATACCAAAGTTGTTTGATGAGATTGTGATCAGGGCTTTATGTTGGCCACTCGCATTCTCCCACAATCCCATACAGATGGAGTCATGCAGGACCAGAAGGGCCTTTCTCAAACTGTTCCTACAATGTTTAAAGCGTATTTTATTATACATTTTAAAGCATAAGTTATTCAAAATGCATGTTTTGGTACTTGATTTTATACACTTGATTGACAGGTGACTACATGAAAGACCTTAATTATATGATTAAGAGGTGCATCTCAATACGCTGTATTAATTTGTTGACATTTGCGCAGAGATGGTTAAAACAGTTTAGCTCGAGGGCGTCGTATAAATACAGGGGGTTTATTGTAGGTTCATTGAGTTCATTATTGTTTCTGCAATGGATTTTATGAAATTTAATGAAAAAATATATATATAAAAGGATAATGGCAATGAGGTTTAGGCTTTATTGAGTTTATGTGTGACCTTTGTTTAATTACCTGTTACTGCCGTTCTGCCACTCAAGGAGAATTAATCCCACACTGAGTCTTGGTCCTCACAAGGTTTTCCTATTGCAGCAGCTTTTTTGTTGACTTATATTTTGGTAGCACGTTGGTGCAGCTGCTACCTCCACCGCCTCACAGCAAAATGTCCCGAGTTCAATTTCCAGTTGGGGAGAACAATGGTCCTTTCTTGTGATTGCATGTGTTTACACTGTTGTCTTTCACAATCTAAAGATATATCCATATGAAATTTGGTCCATGGCAGTTTTGTTAATGTTTCTGTCGGGAAAATAGTTGAAGTTCAAGTTATTTATTTATATAGCACTTTTTAAACCATGTATTATTGTTTAAGCCTAAAGACCAAAAGTCACTGATGCTGTCTTAATAATAAAACTCAATACACATTACATTATTTTCTATCTTGATCTGTATTATGCCTCCATCATGACAATGCACCGTTGTATAAAAAAGGCTCCATAAATAAGTTGAATGAATTAAAACAGGATTATACCAGAAAAGTAAGACTATGCTACCAAAAACACATTTGATCTGCTTTACTGACTGACTTAGAAACTTTAAATTGTGAACACATTCAACAAAATTTTGTTTGGGGACAAGGCTCTTTAGCCTCCTTCTGTTACGGTACTGTGCTCACAGATGGCCATGATTGGCTGGTGTTGCTGTGATAGACCATGTCTCCCCTCCTTTTTCACAGCATGGCCAAATTCCTTTGCATTCCCCATGGGCACGGATGACTGGAAGGTCTTTAAATGATGAGGTGCTGTTTATTTTTCATTGTACGTGAGCCACTGTGACTGGCCTTTTAAATACATTTGAATCATTGAAAGCACATCATGTCTCAGAAATCATTTGCAAGTGAAACACTCTGCCTTCATTAAACACTGGTGTAGACTAGCTATAGATCTTCTACAGCTTTAGGTTTAAAAAAAATAAAATAAAATAAAATAAAAACATTCTTAATGAAAACCCTCTCGCTCTATAATGCTAATGGAATTGGCCTGAGATATCCAGACTGACAAACAATGGATGTCCCATTACAACCTAATTTATTATATGCTATAAACCGATTTATTTATGGGTTACTAGCTACTTGGCATGTGAAAACGTTTTATATAAGTGGTGTAAATGCTCTGGAGCGGGTGCGTTATGTGGCAGTGACGCTGGGTGAGAAAGCGGAGCCATCGGTGATGGACTTTGATTAAAGGTAATTAACGCACCTGACGTAGCTCCTCCTGATTGTGTGCGCCCTTTATAATCAGATACAGCACATGCCTCAGGAGAAAAATTTAGCAATGAGCTGCAGGATTGTTGAAGTGTAAACGTACCATTTTGAGCGCCCTACACGTGGAACTTAAATGTACTTTTTAAATAATGTGTTAATAAAACCCATTCCTAAACTTGAAAAATCCTGTCTTTGGTCCTCATTCGTTGACCTCTCGTTACACGGTAAATTTAATATAACTAGTGGCCTGCTTTGTTGTATTATTTATTTTAACCCCCCTTCCCCCATTTTTTTATTTTTTTTTCTTCTTTTGCTTTTCTAGAAAAAAAGCTTTATTTAATCAAAATTTAACATGCATTTTCACAAAGGAAACAGCAAGTGACACACCGCTTATCTTTTGCATGCATCCCCTAAAACACATCGCCACGATAGTAAAGATAGAGACGCCCTAAATCAGGCTATAGGGGTGAGCAGTTAACTTCTAACTAAACATCACTAACAAAGTCTTTAAAAAGCATTTGAAGAAAGGCCAAATCATATATCAATATATATATGAGTGCGTGCCCACCCTCCCCTCTTCGACGCTCTTGACTTTCAATCATGAGCCCTAAAATGAATTGTCAGCAGTGTAAGTGATGGATTTTTCAGAATGTTAATGTACTTTACGATTGGTGGTGTAATGTTTTTGCCTTGGATTCAGAGAAAAGTTGTATGCAAGGATACTTGGTAGCCTTTCTCACCAATGTTATCGTGGAGACTAAACATAAATATGCAGACGATAATGTGGCGCTTAGAAGCAAAATTTCACAAATTCTAAATTCCTTGAACAGAGATTCATGGCTCACTGTGCATTTTGTTGTAAACCGGCTCACTGACTTTTTTTCTCCCCTCACTAATGGATTAAAACCTTGTGTCTAAAGCTTTAAAAGCTTTGCTGGTTTGATAATAACTTTGAACATTGGGGCTTGATTGGAAGAATAGCAGTGCGCTGTATTTCATTTGACTCAAAACAACAGGAAAACAGCTCGCTCTTGCCTTTTCACACAGCCGGTATGAAGCCCACTCACTTGCTTTTTGTCAGTCCATCTGCTCTTTTTCTCTCTTCATATTATCCATCTCGAAATCTCTCTGCATCTCTTCATACTTGGCCTGCTGAACGCCCCGCACTTCGGCTTGCCCAAACAGCTTCAAATTGACTAGTGCACAGGAGTGAAAGGGAAGTTTAAACAAATGGCCTCTCATTTGTTTCTTGTTTTATGTGTTGAGTGACAGTAGGACTTTTAAAAGGTTTTGTCCAAATAATACCTTTTTCATATATACTTTTAAAGTTACTTACCAGACTTTATGATTAGAGTGTATCCTGTTACTCAGCTTAACTTTAAAAATGAATAACTTAGTTGTTCATAAATACATTCATGAATCAAACCTTTTATTTATTAGAATGTATTTGTAACAGTTTTACAAAAAGCCATAAGGTGCTCAAGTTTGTGCATTATTCTGAATAAATCACAGGAAAGGGAAATAACATCACTCTGCCACAGGTTGTGGTTCTTTTCTGTGATTTATTTACAATAATAAATGTCCTCTTTGCTCTATTGTTCTTTTACAATCCCTCTGATTCTTTGTGGATATAAAAGTGCTTAGTGGTGTTTGTAGTAGCATCCTGACAGGACAGCAGACCCATTGGTCCAATTAAAACCACGTTTGTGGTGTTAACAGAGATTAATTCGAATCAGTTAAATGTGGCTTTTGAAAAGTTCTTCTCTCTGTGGAACTACTGCATTGCTCACCATCACGGTTTAAAATCTTGTGTCTGTGTTTCAATCTTGTCTGATGTTTTGTCTGCCTTTGTTTAAAAATAGCTATCCCACCTTAATAGTCATTAACTGAACCTTGTAGAGAAGCATCAATCCACCAGGGATTGGTACATGGTTTTGTGTTGCTCCTTGGAATGCTTGTTAATTTTTGTTTTTCCTCTTCACTATTTTTATCTGCTCATTCCTAATCCTCATTATCACTGACCTCCTTTTCCTCTCATTCTAGTTTTCCTTATTTTTTTTCAATTCTATTTTTTTCAGACCACCATGGTGTCGTTAGAGGGCTTGTCTAAGGTGGTGGACCCATCACAGCTTACACCTGACTTTGAGGGCAGCCTGGATTACAACCATGAGGAGTGGATCGAGATCCGTGTGGCATTTGAGGAGTTCACGGGCAACGCCCGGCACCTGCTGTCACGCCTCGAGGAGATGCAGGCCACAGTGACTCGTAAAGACTTTCCTCAGGATCTCGAGGGTGCCCGGCGCATGATTGACGAGCATGCGGCTCTTAAGAAAAAGGTTGTTAAGGCCCCAGTGGAGGAGGTGGACGCGGAAGGTCAAAGGCTTTTGCAGCGCATTCAAAGCAGTGACAGTTACGCCAATCGTCCTGTACCCGCTGTGCCCGGCCAGAGAGACGGCCAGGGCCAGGGCCAGCCGAATGCAGATACACAGGGCCTGGTGCCACGCATCACAACCCTGCTGGAGCAGCTGCACAGCACCCGGCACAATCTGCACCAGGCGTGGCATGTGCGCAAGCTGCAGCTCGACCAGTGCTTTCAGCTGCGGCTCTTCGAACAGGATGCAGAGAAGGTGAGAAAGTACTGGCTTATTTTTAGTACATTTTTTGTTTAAATTCATTTAAAAATATTCTTGTTCGTTTTTTTTATAAGCACTTTGAGATCATCTCTGAAGCTTTAGGTTTGTAGGATGGCGACTTAAACTTACCAAAGCCGTATCTTTACCCACAAATATGGATCGTGTTGATCATTTGTGCTCCACCACTATTCCAGCATTGTGAGGGCTGTTTGTAGTGGGTGGAGGAATGTTCATGTTGCTAAGACACCAGGATCATCTCCTCGTGAGAATCGGGTCATATTTGAGCTTTCTATATTTAGTCAGAAACCACCTCACATACCCAGTGTGCATACACTCAGCTCAACACCATTAGAACCCAAACACTCATGAAGTCAGCATTCGCTGATACACACATGGCAACACTACTGTTTCTTCACCGTGGTAATGTGTACTTGTTACCTCTGCAGATGTTTGATTGGATCATGCACAACAAGGGCCTGTTTCTGGCAGGTTACACAGAGATCGGCAACAATCACTCACACGCCATGGATCTCCAGACTCAGCACAATCACTTTGCAATGAACTGTATGGTAAGACAGCATAACCATCTGATGGAATTGCACATGTTTATTTTATGTGCCTTTTATTAGGCACTATTATTATATGGCCTCAAAAGGGGTCCAAAACTTTAGAGAACTTAAAAACAGAATTCGTAAGCAAAAATGTCTATTTTCTTCGTTGCACATATTTTCGCTTGCGCTTCTTATGTTTTCGAGATAAGTCCAGCCCACCCAGCCAATTACCCGCCCACTCGTTAAAACGCGTCCTAAATACAAAAATCGAACGCGAGAAATGTTTAGATGCGAGGGGGCAATAGATAGAAGCGCAACCAAAAAAATGAGAAGCACAAGCGAAAAAATAAGAAGCGCAAGCGGGAAAATGTGCAACGAAGAAAATAGACATTTTTTGTTTACGAATTCTGTTTTTAAGTTCTGAAAACTTTTGGACCCTTTTTGACGCCATACTATTACCGTTATGTATAGTCTATACAGGAATGGTTTGATTTGTATATAGTTACTTTTAGCTGTAAAAGCTTTTTGAAGTTAATATCTGTCTACATGCTTTAAGTTAATGTGTTATGTAAAGAAAGTGGTATTTGATCAGATGCACTTTGTGCCTTTACGAGTTAGTGCCTCTAAATCTTACACAGTGCTCCTTTAAAATATATTGAACATGAAGCATAACAGTCATTGGTTTGTGTTGACGGATTTAGCAAATAGATTATCCATTGGTGTCAATGTGGCACAAAACAACATGTGGATGTTAATTGTAGAACTACAAAGTCCATCTATATGGTAAGTAAAGAAAATAAACAATAGCGCAAGAAGGAAGCATGTCCAAACTTTTGGCTGAAACTGTATTTGAATTCACTTAGAATCTGATGCTCTCTATCGTGTATTTATATCTTTAGATTAGATGTCTCTGCTACTTGTTTGGTGTCAATAGATAAATAAAAGCATACATTTTTATGGCAAGCCAAGCGCAAGTTTTATCATATAAATCATTTGTATAAACCCTCATTTTAAAGGCGAATCCAGATAGAATAGATATGTTGGAAGTCAACATTTGAAACAAACATCTTTATTAGAGATTTTAATTACAGTCACAGTACAGGTACAGTGTCTTAATTTATGGAGGTTGGCTGAAGTTTATAATCGATTGTATTCTGGTTTAAACAAGATGGCAAATCAGATTCTGTGCAAAACCAGCCTGTCAGTTTTATATAGTGCTGAATTCTTAGATTTGAGGTTTTCACATTTAAAATACAAACCTGTCTGGTTGATGAAGCCCATGTTCATTCTTGTCTGAAGAATCATATGTTGGTTTTATATAGTGTTTCCATGTTGATTTGTCTTTTTGTGATGCCAAACTGCTAGATCTTCATCTGTAACCAGATTTGCTGTTTGTATTTATTGTATTCATACGTACAAACCTCGCTGGCCATTTAATCATGCGATTTATTCTTTAAAAAAACTAATTTCTTTTTAACTGGAGATTGTATCAGTTTTTTAGTTTAGCGCTTTGATAATCTTTTAAGTTAGTTTACTGAGGCGCTTACATTTGCTGCAGTAAATACTGCACTGCTTTTAAATCTCTGTGTGGCCTCTGGAGAAGTCAACTAATTAGTGGCGCGCTGAAAACAAAAAAAAGCCCCCTGCCTTTGTGCTGCTTCTCTTTGAATGGAACAGGAAAACCTAATGCAGGAGCTCTTGTTGCAGCTATTGAGTAGCGGTGACACATTACATGTTCGGTAATGGAGCAAAGGCAATAATCCACCTGAATGCTTCCTGTGAGAGCGGCGTCCCACAGGCCTTTCTACACCCATGCAGAGGCTCTTTAGTCCAATTATGGATGAGTTCCTGCTCTGCATAGAACATGGTGGAGGGAAGGAAAGTGTTGATCTGCTTGTTACAGGGCTGCAGAATGAATCATATTTTGAGATGATCAATTGATTGCAATATTGGGAAACAAAATTGTTTGATTATGGTAATTTACTTATAAATGATCTGAGTGTTTATACAGTTCAAATGTACGGCTTATTACCTTTACTCACATTTATAGTTGGTGCTGTTCGTTTAAATACAAAACAAACAAAAACCCCACTAAACCAACTAACTGTCAGAATCTGTTGCAGTATCATATCTTATCCCCAAGAAATGGGTTTTAGCTGCACATGCAAAATCTAGAGTAACGGTTTCCTTCTGCTAACCCTTTTCTTTCTTGCTGTGCTTGTTCAGAATGTGTATGTGAACATTAACCGCATCATGTCTGTGGGGAATCGGCTGCTGGAAGCTGGTCACTACGCATCACAGCAGATTAAACAGATCTCAGGTCAGCTGGAGCAGGAGTGGAAAGCTTTTGCTGCTGCGCTCGACGAGAGGAGCACTCTGCTGGAAATGTCTGCAACCTTCCATCAGAAATGTGACCAGGTCAGAAAATTACTCAATACAAACAAGGAAGGGCCTTCTTATTAAAATAACTGTGGTTTATCATGCCTCTTATTTTTTCCCCGTTTTATAATTCTTTGAAAATTTGGTTTCTTATTAAAAGTACAAACAAAATCATTATTTCTTATGTAAAATCCAACAAATTATATTTAGGGGTGCACATAGGACTTTTGGTCTGGTTCTCAAATGCGCTTCTGAGGATGTTGCTCAGTGCAGCCATGTTTTTGCGAATACTCGTTTTTTTACTTTAAGTTTCATGCTACCGTTCCCCCCCCCCCCCAAAGTAGAAAGAGTAGTGCTGAAAGGAGAACATGCTAACCACTAAGCCTCCCTGCCGCGCTTTTTATTATTGCTTACACGGGGTCCATATAAATGTTAAAACCAGTGAACAATAGGGAATCTTTCTAGAGGCTGATTATGTATGTTATTCTACCCCAAAAATAGCATATGGTGCATGTTGTTAATTTTGACCACTGGTGCTCACCTGCGCACCATGTACATGCTTCTCTTTTTATATAAATAATAATGTTAAAGATGGATGTAAAGTCCTGGCCAACATTTCTGGTTTTTAACAGTGCCAGATCCACCAGGAATCACTGTTTAATAATTAGGTCTTATCGTCACTTACTTAAAGAATGAAGGTATTTTAAGAGAAGCGCCAGATCGAGTAATGCACAAGGTTGCCGGTACTGCAGTGCAGCTATTTCCTCCCCCCCAAACTACAGACTTGTGGTGTTATCTCATTTGTTCCCATCAAAACTAGGAAATCAAAGGCTAGTGAGATTATCTGTGGGATGAGTTTTGGACTATATGCACCTTGCTGTCTAAAGGTTCTTGACAGATTCCTTATAGAGGGATGTTCTCTGACGTTTTCCTGTGTGGTTTTTTTTTTTTTTTTTTTTTTTTTTTTTAACTTTAAAATCTGTTTTTACTTCAATGTGTTTTACACCCATTTCTGGAAATATATGAAAACCTGTGTGAAGCTTTTGATTGTGGCACACAAGATTTAAAGTAATTATTAGTTT
The DNA here is from genome assembly GCA_025769995.1 of Xyliphius kryptos. Taxonomy (NCBI): domain Eukaryota; kingdom Metazoa; phylum Chordata; class Actinopteri; order Siluriformes; family Aspredinidae; genus Xyliphius; species Xyliphius kryptos. The sequence continues at coordinate 6,797,933 of JAOUQT010000026.1, read as the reverse complement.
TATGCCACTATTAATGTTTGTTTTAGCAAGAATGATGATCTTTATGTTGCTTTCTTTTCCTAAATCCTTTCCTTCAAATAATGTTGGTCAGTTATTTGAGTTTGGGCAGCACGGTGGCTTAGTGGTTAGCACATTCGCCTTTCAGCACTAGGGATTTTTGGTTCGCATCCCAATCTGCGTGGAGTTTCCATGTTCTCCGGTTTCCTCCGGTTCGCCGGTTTTCCCCTACATTTCAAAAACATGGCTTTAAGGTAAATTGAATGCTCTAAATTGCCCTGTATAGTTAGTGTGTTTGTCTGTGGCTGTGTGAGTGAGTGTGTACCCAGCAGTGGATTGGCGCCCTGTCCTGGGTGTATTCCGCCCGCGACCCTCTGAAAGGAATAAGCGGAAGATAAACATTACGTATCCCAACTTAGTTGGGGTCAGAACACAGGGTTGATGCAGGACCCTGGAGCAATGAGGGTTAAGGGTCTTGCTCAAGGACCCACATTG
>JAOUQT010000026.1:6757035-6772780 GCA_025769995.1 Xyliphius kryptos | reverse complement strand
GTGTTCTGACCCCAAATATTAAGAGGGATACTTGTAAGTCGCTTTGGATAAAAGCGTCCGCTAAATGACCAAATGTTTTAAAGTACTATAGATGATCCACTGCAGTTTTCATTTTGCAACTTCAGTGTGCAGACAAAGCACTAGCAGGGTTAAGCACGCCTACGTTTTGATCTCTTATTTAGGTTTTACTCAAATAAACCACTCTTAATATTTAGCTGAGGACTATTCTTACTGTATGTATGTGTTTTGTTTTGGTTTTTTTTTTTGGACAGAGATTCTGCCATTTCAAGCAATAAAGCTCCACACAACAGCTCCATCAACCACATTGAGAGTGTCCTGCAGCAGCTTGATGAGGCTCAGGCTCAGATGGAGGAGCTCTTTCAGGAGAGGAAGATCAAACTGGAGCTTTTCCTTCAGCTCCGAATCTTTGAGCGTGATGCTATTGATGTGAGTCATGTGCCATGTGCCCAGACGTGAGCTCTCTTACTCTCGCTTCCTTGCTCTCGCTCTTTCTCTTCTTCTCTTTCTCTCCTTCTCTTTCTCTCTTTTTCTCCCCTTTCTTGCCCTCCCTCCCTCTTTCTCTCTCAAGCTCTCTCCCACTCTGTTTTTCTTGTTCCCTCCTCTCTCCTTCTTCCTCTCACACGCTCTATTTTCTTTCCCTTACTTTTTCTTTCTCTCACTTTTTCTCTCTCTCTGTCTGCCTTTCTCTCCGTCTTCAATTTTGGGTAAAATAAAGCATTGTTAAAAGTAGAAAAAAAAGTCTCTATTTCTCAGCCCCTTTTTCTTTCTTACACACACACACACAACTTGGTTTGTCTTTTTAGATGGTATTCTGTTGCACACTTAAAGAGACCTGAAGGAGAAGTAAGGCTTACCAGCGGTTTTACCATCGCCATTAAACAAACCATGAATTGCAGCGTTTATCTTTTAGGACTTGTAGCTGATGTAACTGCCCAGCAAATACACCCCCTGTGGCCATAGAGCTGAGAGGTCAGGACAAGGTCGGCTCCACCATACTGTAGAGAACAGCATGCTCAGATCAGGCTTATGGGCTCTGTGTCTGCATCTCCCAACATAACCCTTGTGTACACACCAAGATGAAATCATGACTCAGCAGCTCAAACAAAACTATATGCACAACCACAACCCAAACAGGCTGTAAAGCTCTTCTTTACTCCACAGATCATCTCTGATCTGGACTCCTGGAATGAGGAGCTCTCGCAGCAGATGAGTGACTTTGACACTGAGGATCTGACGTTGGCCGAGCAGAGACTGCAGCATCATGCGGATAAAGCTCTCACCATGAATAACCTGACTTTTGACGTTATTCATCAGGGACAGGAGCTGTTGCAGTACGTCAATGAGGTTCAGGCATCTGGTGAGGGTCTTGTTGACACAAACACACATACACAGAACCAGTCCAAGACCACCTTTGGCGCTACCCCAGTGCATGAGAGTGTGTACTGGTGTGTGTGCGTGAGTGAGTGAGTGAGTGAGTGAGTGAGTGAGTGAGTGAGTGAGTGAGAGAGTGCATGCTTGCCTGAGTGAGTGAGAGTGCGTGAGTGAAAGTGCGTAAAAGTGCGTGCTTGTGTGAGTGAGCATGCGAGAGAGAGACTGAGTGAGTGAGTGTGAGTGAAAGTGCGTAAAATTGCGTGAGTGAGTGAGAGTGCGTGTGTGCGTGCGTGAGTGAGTGTGTGCGTGCGTGCGTGAGTGAGTGTGCGTGAGTGAAAGTGCGTGCTTGTGTGAGTGAGCGTGCGAGGGTGAGACTGCGTGCTTGTGAGTGAGAGTGCGTGAGTGTGTGTGCTTGTGTGAGTGAGCGTGAGTGAGTGTGCGTCAGTGAGAGTGTGTGAGTCAGTGAGTGAGACTACATTTCTGTGTGAGTGAGAGTGCGTGAGTGAGGGTGTGTTTCTGCATAAGTGAGAGTGTATGCATGCTTGCATGAGTGGGAGAGCTTTTATGCATGAGTGAGAGTGCGTGCTTGTGTGAGTGGGTGAGAGTGCGTGCTTGTGTGAGTAAGAGTGCGTGAGTAAAAGAAAATGGCAGGTGGTATTAGGTTGCAGTGGACGGTCACGTCCCTTAAATGCTCTTAATCTTAACCTCAGTGTGTGACATCACTCTATAGAGTGTATTCTTGTTACATGAACTCTCTTATTAAACTGTCTCTCCAATCAGGCACTTCAGACTTCCCTTCAGTATCTGTTGGAGCTTAATCACTTCTGACTGCTGAGGTTGGAAGTTGCTGCTGGGTCCTGATTCTGCTGTTTGCTCAGAATCCTCTGTCTGTGTGTGCAGGAGTCGAGTTGCTGTGTGATCGAGATGTGGACATGGCTACACGTGTTCAGGATTTGCTCGAGTTCTTGCATGAGAAGCAGCAAGAGCTGGATCTGGCGGCAGAACAACACCGCCGACACCTGGAGCAGTGTGTGCAACTGCGCCACCTACAGGCAGAGGTCAAGCAGGTAACAACATTTACTAGTTAAAAAAAGCTTAGGGTGGTTATGGAAAAAAATACATTTAAGAAAAGAGCAAATATTTATGGATTAATACTGAATTGGGGGGGTCAATATACACTTGTTGGAAAAGTAGTACATCTAGCACTGAACTGGAGATCTCAAAATTGGAGAACAATGTTCTAATCTCAAACAAGATTCTGCAAAGTCTGACTATGGAACTCCATGGAATGCCACAGAATACAGAGCTTTGCCAAACTCTTCTTTTCGATTCCTCTGAATGTTCCAAATATACAGTGGAATTGACAGGGCATCTATTTTTAAGAATACAAGGAATGCATTTTATTAAACAGTGCATGTAGTATTTAATGCATGATTTGTCAGTTCTTTGGGTTATTTTTGAGAAAAAGTCTTTTTATTTCACTAAACTCTTTCCTATTTCCAATAGGAAATGCGAGTGACACGCTTATTGGTTTATAGCAAAAACACTCTCATGAATGACATCATCGCGATAGCAAAGACAAAATGACACGCCCTAAATCAAGCTGCATGGTACATTGTTAACCACTTGCTGTAATAAAGCCCAATGAGCCACTTCTTAATGGTTGCGTTTATATGCTCTCTACAGGGTCCCAAAGCGATAGCATGTTAGTTATATTAGAGTACAATTGAAAGGTTTTTAAACAAACTGCCAATGATAATAAATTATTATAACACAGCAGAGTTTTCAACCTTTTCATTTCTATAAAGAACAAAAAAAGGTAATTAGTGATATTATAAGCATTAGCAGGTTCTTACAAACTGAAATCAAACCATTTTCAAGTCAAAACTTTATTCTAGGTAATGTTCCATTTGCACATAGGACCCCATGCTGTTGCTTGAATGTAAACTGCCTCCCACTATCTTAGACCCTCCTTTTGATGATTCTCCAGAGGTTCTCAATAGGGTTGAAGTCAGGGGAGCATGGGGTGTTATGGTGTATAAGTTTTTCCCCTTTTATGTCCATAGCAGCCAGAGATGCAGGTGTGATCTTTGCAGTATGAGTGGGGTGTTCCTTATGCCCATCCAGTGGAGAACATTTTGGGCGCTGGTCAGATACACCCAGAACACGGTGCCAATCCATCGCTAGAAACACACACTCACTCACTCACTCACACACACACACACACACACACACACTCTATATGGGCAATTTAGGACATTCAATTTACCTTAAATCCATGTTTTTGGACTGCGGGAGGAAACTGGAGAACCCGATGAAAAGCCACGCAGACACAGGGAGCTCATGGAACATGGAAACTCCACCCAGATCGGGATTCGAACCAGGAATCCCCAGCGCTGAGAGGCAAACATGCTAACTACTTAGCCACCATGCCGTCCAGCATATAAATAAATAAATTATGTGCTTAATTTTATAAAGGTTATGGAACAGGTCACCAGTCACAGTGCAGAGGCAGAGACACTCATTTACACACATTTGCAAACCTAAGTGCAGTTTTGTATCCTGTTCACGTTTTATGGTTCAATACCGACGCTCCCCGAGGAAATTCACACTGCATGTGTAATACAAAAGAAGTTTAAATGTTTTTTATTCTAGCTTAAGCTTATTTGAGTGAGGCACTGACCCGGCCTCATTGGGAAGTACTTTTACCCCTTAGCATGATGGATGTGACAAGGTCAGTGCTGTGTAGATTTTGTGGTTGAGCAACAATGCATTTAAAAAGTTGGGGGAAATATGAGTCAGATGAATTTGGAGTTAGTAAATTACCCTGCAGAGTTATTTTCTTAAAGTGATGGTCATTTTGTGGACTGTCACCTGTCCAGGGTGTTTTAACATTTTCTTTAACCCTGTGTGCTGTGATATCATCTCCAGCTTTACCCAAGACCTCATTTGCAATATGAATAAATAACCAGATTTAAAAGATTTTCAGCATTTGTTTGTATGTTTCAGGTCCTTGGCTGGATCAGGAATGGTGAGTCGATGCTTAATGCTGGTTTAATCACAGCCAGCTCTCTGCAAGAGGCTGAGCAGCTACAGAGAGAGCATGAACAGTTCCAGCATGCAATTGAGGTTTGTTAATTTTTCCCCACTATCATTTTCTCAACATTTGATTTAGTGTCTGTTCTCTTCCTATGATCATACTCCAGCTCTTAATTGTCATTTATATTAAGTAAAGCTCAAAGTTCGATCCGCATGTGGTGTACAATTTTCTACATATAGTTTAACATGCTTTGGAGTAACCTATTCATGAATATCAGCCTTTTCCCCCACATGAAAATAATGAAGTCCAGATATCAGTTCCACCCTCACTGATGATGCCGGTTTGAGAATTGGTATCAGCAGCTACTGTTCAGACTCCTCCTACCTGGCTGACACCATACAGTGCAAATCATCAGAATAATGTGTGTACATTTTTTTAAACATTTATGCTTCAGAAAAGATAATTCCTAGTAGATCACAATGACCCGTCCACTAGAAAAAGTATATCTCAGGCCAGACAGGGTGGACACACCTGAGCTAATAGTTTCAGATACAACAGAACTTCTAAGGAAGTACAGACGTATTTAGTGACCGTGTTTCAGTTTATAATAAAGTGATACAAGTCAGACGGATCAAATATGATCTGATTGTTTTGGTCTCTTGTTTTGATAAGACTCATGTTCAGCTGGTGATGTATTAGGATTGCATAGTATTGTCTTTATTACTTATAGACTTAGTAAAACCCGGACTTCAGCGTTCTAATAATATATTTTGTTCATTTCAGTGTGACACTCATTTCAGTTTCTCCTCTGTTATAGAAGGCCCAAAAACCTTTATTGACCCCAGTTCCTGCTGCGTTAATTGTACAGAAAAACACAACTTTATGCATTTGTTTTGTGTATCACTGGCGTAGTGGTTAACTACGCCACCTTGCCTCTCAGGGATTTTAAATGCGTAGGAACTTATTCTAGATGTGACGAAGGAAAATGCAAAAATCCTTTCTAGCGATATTTCTCAACTTGCAATGTTGATCATTCCCCACACAATGATGCAATCATTCTCAGTTGGTTTAGTGTTAATACTAACAAACTTGCAACAAGTCCCTAAGGGTATATTATTCCCTAAAAACCAAACCAGTGGGTAGTTTCTCTCTAATCAACTCTGATAACTGTTTAGTTCAAAAGGGTTTACTAATGTACACGAGCGATGTGTTTTAATTTCCATGAGAAGGTCAATTTGATGTAGTCCAATTATCCAGAAAATTGTGAACCGGATACATCCCATCACGACAGTGGTGTTTCATGTTGCCAGTAATTAGCTATTAGTTGAAAAATTGTTCTGACATAATGCAACATTTCTGGCCTTTATTTACAAGATATCCCAATTATGTAAGATGTGATCGAACAGCAAGTCCAATCTGCGGAACGTAAAGGATCCTATTAGTTCTGCTGCTTTTTGACCCAGACCTTTTTACATCCTAATTTTAAATGATATGTGTTTTAGCGGTGTTGTTTTTTTGGGATTTGTTTGGTAAAACATCACCATTACCCCTCTCAAGTTTAGTTTATTTTCACATTGTGCAATCATTTTCTATTTTCACACGATCACAGATTGAATTTTTGAGTTGTGGGAGACAGTACCATCTGTCAAATTAGGTCTTTATTTCCTACAGATATCAATCCTCCTATTTTCCAGCGCTCTATAGAGACAAGGCTTTTGTATCATGAAGCTATAAATAAACTGTGAAATTTGTCTTTCAGCCGGAGTTTGCAGTAAATGGCTGGCATTGTGAAAAATCCAGACTTTCCTTTCCTTCATAGTGCAATTAGTGTGTTCGTCTTTGTTCATTGAGTCATGCAAATGTACATTTAAAAGAAAAAAAAAGATTGCTTTCTCTTTTATTTTCTGTCTAGTTTGTAATTTCTTATTATCTATATGCCCTGTATGTTTATAGAAGACCCATCAGAGTGCTCTGCAGGTCCAGCAAAAGGCCGAAGTCTTGCTTCAGGCTAATCACTACGACATGGACGTGATCCGTGACTGCGCCGAAAATGTGGCCTCCCACTGGCAGCAACTCATGCTTAAGATGGAGGACCGCCTTAAACTGGTCAATGCCTCTGTGGCCTTTTACAAGACCTCTGAACAGGTGAGACAACCTCTTGTAGTGCCAGTGACTGCCCTGTGGATGGACACAGCTTACGTTTGATTGTGTATTTATATATTGTGATCAACTTTAAAGTCACTTTGATAGAGGGATCTATACACAGAGGAATTTGTCCTCCACATTTAACCCATCAGTCCAGTGAAGCACACACATATACAAATACTGGTGTAGGTGCACATGTGCCCGGAGTGGTAAACAGCCTTGTATATGGTGCCTGGGGGGCTATTGGGTGAGGGTGCTTTGCCAATGTCATTTCAGCCCTAGTACTTGGTGGGACCTTTAGGAGTCGAACCGGGGACCTACGTCTACCCCACGGGTTTTTTGGATATCTACATGATAAATAACGCTTGGTAATTAAAAAATGGAAAATCAAAAGGAGGGAAATGTGTGTATCACTAATTCATTTATCTTTTTTTTAATGAGGCCACAAATAAAGAATAAAAGAAAATAAAAAGTGTCCATGGTCTTTGTGCATTCCAACCAAAGCATTTTCGTTTTGAAGTGTTGGGAAAAAAAAAAACAAGTCAGCTATTTTTTTTTTTTCATGCAATTGTTTGCTTGTGCAGGTGTGCAGTGTTTTGGAGAGTCTGGAGCAGGAGTATAAGCGGGAAGAGGACTGGTGTGGTGGAGCTGACAAGCTGGGTCCCAACTGCGAGACCGATCATGTCACCCCTATGATCAGCAAGCACCTGGAGCAGAAAGAGGCTTTTCTCAAGGCATAACACCCACCTTTCACACAACTCCTGTTTTCTTTGTTCATTTCTCTTCTTTACTGACTTCTGTTTCATGTCTGTGTCCTGACAGGCGTGTACCCTGGCCAGACGCAACGCTGATGTGTTCCTCAAGTACATGCACCGGAACAGTGTCAACATGCCTGGGATGCTAAGTCATGTGAAGGCACCAGAGCAGCAGGTTAAAAGTGAGTTTTACCCCAAACCTATGATAAGAAATAAACTGCCTTTACATTTTACAGCCAGCATGCAGAACTCGTCTGCAGTTATACACATCAGCCTGTCTCACTCTTAATGTTTTATCTCTGTATGAATCTGTAAACACAGTTGCTTTCGTTGAAGGGGGAAATTACTCTGTCGGTAATCTGTGAGAGGACAATTATTTCCCTCGCGACATCTAGTGGAAATAATAAATGCCATTGCAAAACTAGAGTTGAGGTTTTAAGTTTACATTTACATTACATTTACATTTAGTTACTAAGCTGATGCTTTTATCCAAAGCGACTTACAGGTATCCCAACTTGGTTGGGGTCAGAACACAGGGTGGATGCAGCACCCTGGAGCAATTAGGGTTAAGGATCTTGCTCAACGACCCACATTGGTAACTTCAATTGAGCTGGGATTTGAACCCCCAACCTTCTGATTGATAGTCCAACACCCTAACCACTGAGCTACCTCTCCCCAGTTTAGTTCACTTTTCTGTCAAGTATGTTTTCCTTGTTTTATCTGAACCATTCTAATGGGTCAGACTTTAACACCTGGAATGCGCACAAACACACATTGCTGTGCTAAAGTTTTAGTTTAAACGTAGTAAATAGTACTTATAAATACTAATGTCTTTAATACCGTAACATTTTGACCTCACAAAAAAGAAGGCCATGGGTTTGAATTTTGTCTGGGGTAAACAAACTGTGGAGTTTGCATGTCCTCCATGTGCCTGGGTGGATTTACTGATTTCTTCCTACAATCCAAAGACACGCGGTAGGATAAACTGGAGATGCAAATTACCCTTATGACTGTGTGTTTTTTGTAAGCGTTTCTATCTGAGGGGAAAATAATCTTCTGAACAACTCAAAAGCAAACCTTGTTAAACTTTAGTCATTTGGTTTGTTCAATATCTGCGTTGATTATTTAATAATTTTTTGTAATTACATCAATTATTAATCTTCAAGGCTGTGTTTATAGATACCAGCACTTATAGTTAAAAAATTTGATTTGTTCTGGCATGGTCCTAATCAATAGAGAACCAACAGGGGTCTAACAAAAACGAAAACAGATGTACTACAGTCTGTAATAGTAAAACTACATTGCTCATCAATATGGTTAGGGGACAAAATAAGACAATGAAGCGAGAGGGATGTGTGACCAAACTTTTGACTGGTACTGTACTTGTGTGTTTTTGTTTTTTAGACATCCTGAACGAGTTGTTGCAGAGGGAAAATCGTGTGCTACACTTCTGGACGATGAGAAAGCGAAGGCTGGACCAGTGCCAGCAGTATGTGGTGTTTGAACGGAGTGCCAAACAGGTTTGTTTCACACATGTATTCCTCCTTACCGTATGTTTGCCAGCTCTCGCTCCAGTTTTCCATTTCTCCCTCATCTGTGGTTTCCCTCTCAAGGCAAAGAATCACAGACGTGTCGCATGCTGTGGTGTCTTTAATTACCCTTTGTCATGCAGCTTTCTCATTAGGCTAATTAGCAGTCTTTCGGCTGTATTGTGCAGCAGAGCTCTGTCTGACCATCTGCTTGTCTGTTTACACTGACCACTCGTCTGCCTGCTTTCAATTCTGAGTTGATGGAAGTAAATTAATTCACTGTGTTCAGTGATGGTCTAATTGAAATAACATAAATCTGATTATCGGGCTTAAGATTGAGAAATCTGTTGTGCAGGCTCTTGAGTGGATCCATGACACTGGAGAGTTCTACCTGTCCACCCACACATCAACCGGATCCAGCATCCATCATACCCAGGAACTGCTGAAAGAGCATGAGGACTTCCACATTACAGCCAGGGTAAGACCTCAAACCTCAGTACCAATGATGCGTCTAAAAACTACACAGTGCAGCTATGAAGTAGTTGTTTTTTTTTTTTTTTTTTTTTTATTAATCTCTATTTGAATTGTCATTTGTGTTACGTATTTGTCTCCCTCTGTGTGTATTGATGCATACACGCAAGTGTTTATGTATAGACACTTCTACATTTAGTCATTTAGCTGACGCTTTTATCCAAAGCGACTTACAAGTATGCCCACTTGGTTGGGGTCAGAACGCAGGGTTGATGCATCACCCTGGAACAATGAGGGTTAAGGGTCTTGTTCAAGGACCCACATTGGTAACTTCAGTGGACCTGGGATTTGAACCCACAACCTTCTAATTTATAGTCCAACACCCTAACCACTGAGCTAAAACTCCCTAAGGAGCATCACAGAACAGGTAGAATTTGGGTGGTGGATTGTTTATAACGGGCTTTTAGGGGTTTTAGTGCAGCAGTGCTGCTGTAGTTTTATTTAAACACCTCAGTGACACTACTGGGATAGGAATAATGCACTGAACATATAATACCTACTCTGTGGGGGTACTACTGGGGTCCTGACCATTAGAACAAAGTAAAGGGGACACATTATGTACTTTGGTTCACAAACAGATGGACTACAGTCTGGCATTGTAGAACTACAAAGTCCATCTTAACAGTAAGAGAAACTGAGCACATGGACAGTAAATGGAGCAAAAAGGAGGCGTGTCCCGTATATTGTATAGTGACATAATTATATGTATACGTTACCTTTTCATCTTTGTCTTGTTCACTGAAGAACCAGGTGTACTGCATGAACGCAAAGGAAACCAATGGGTTTTAAATGAGATACAGATTTAAAAAAAATGTTTATGTGTCTGAAGTGCAGACTGTAGAGTAGTTTGCAAAAAGCTTACATGTTGAATGAGAGTTTCTACAATCTTGTAACGGTCTGGCATGTGGGTGACCATGTCCGTCATGTTGTCCTCTGACGTCCGAACCAGTGTGGGGCCAAACACCAGCGCCAAATTACGAGGCTCCATCTGATCACAGGCACAAATGAGAATGTATTAAATCCATAAGATAAGAGAGGGCGTGCATTATTGTGAATAAACCACGGGAAAGAGGACAGTTACACCTCTTCTGTGGTTTATTCACAATAATGCACAACCTTGAGTGCCTTATATCAGTTTCTTACTCTTATTGTTTACATACTGTTTACATTTTTAAACTGGGACTCACTTTGACATTGAATGTCTACTCTCTTGTATTTATTGTAATTTTGTATTACACAAGCTGTTGCACGCGTGCACTTTATGTTGAGTTGTGTAGTTTTTAATGTAGCACCGTGTTCCAGGAGAACGTTATTTCGTTCCAATGTATACTGTACACCACATTATATTGTTGGATTGACAAATAAAACTACTTGAACTTAAACTTATTGCTTTTATAAAACGTTCTTTTTTACATAAAACAAAGTTTAATTCATATACGTTGCCTGAAAGCAAGATCGCTACTAAGCTCGCCAACCCTGACAATTCAGTACGTTTTTTAACGAATTTAAAGGATTTCTGCTTTCCTTAACAATCAAATACTGCTAACTAGTGGCCAAATTACAAAAAGCAGTTTATAAAAACCTCAAAACAATATATTTTATATCGCGCATGTATACGAATGTAAAGCGGTTAGAGGTGTGGGTTATTGTGAATAATGTCACGGCTAGACAAGCGGCCCAGCCAATCAGATTTAAGGACCGGAACTACCCGTTTTAAACTACAGAACATACTATTGACAACAACTTTACAGGTGCCAATGAACAACAAAGCAAGGCATCTAAGTGATTTAAAATGTGTATATGATTCTGAGCATGTGTGTATGTGGATGTGTGCATCTATATTTGTGTGTATATATACAGTGAATATACTGAACGTGTATGTATGTACATATGTATGTGTGCATACACATGCATGTGTGTATGTATTTGTGTGTATTTTATTTGATCTAGTTCATTGGCACCTGTGGCACCTTGATATTTGTTTCCAATATAAAGTGTGTTACAAATAAGATGTATTATTGTTATTTATATTAAATAGACTCATTTTTTGGCTGACCTTGTTCTTTTCAGCGTGATCTGCTATTGTCTTCAGGTGACCCAGTAGAAACTTCAGCGTGTGAAAATAATAATCCGGTAAATCATGGATCTGCAAAAAGAATCATTCAATGTGAAGCTGAACAATGTAAACCTCAGCGTGAAATAAACAACACAATGATAAAAATGCTCATAGTTAAAGATCGCTTGGTCATACCAGTTTCTTTAAGGTCTTCAGACGTTCGTTTGGATTCTCCATTCGATTGGCGTCGATGAACTCATTGTATTTATCTATTACAGAAAAAACAATCAAATTATTCAAATTGGAGAAAAGCTAAGAATATATATTGTTTTCTTTACAGTATTACAAATTATTTGAATGTACACAATATTAACTTAAATATAAAATTTATTTATTTTACTTAAAATTTATAATAAACGTATTTAGGCGGCACGGTGGCTTAGTGGTTAGTACGTTTGCCGTTTAGCGCTGGGGATTCCTGGTTCGAATCCCGATCTGGGCGAGGTTTTTTATGATTTTTATTCTCCTGTGATTGCTAATAAACGCTTTTTTTTCGTTCCATTTAGCGCTTTAAATGCGCTTTTACATGGGCATGACATCACTGTGTGACAATTATCTGAGAATAATGCACTTCTTTAAAATAAACTCTTAATTAAACATGACAATTATTTAGGTTTTTTAAATGCTGAACTTTTTGGATGTATAGTGTTACTGCTATCATTTCGAAACAAATACAGTTGATCAATATTATATCAGTATTCATTTATAATTTCTCACCGTCAGTGAAGAGCGGCTCTGGAAGCTTGCGGAAGAAGGATTTGAGCAGACTGCTCACCACGTTCAGGTCCTGCCATCGCTAGAGAAACACAATACACCAATCAATACATAATGTACAGTATATAAAAATATGAATCTAGGTATTTGTATTTATACATGTATTTAAAAAACGTGTAGTGCCAGTTTGACATTCGTATAAATGCGTGATATAAAATATATTGTTTTTTTGAAGTTTTTCATGAACAGTGTTCTGTAATCTGGCCACTGGATGGCAGTATTTGTTAATAAAACAAGCAATTTTTTAAATGCGGTTGCGGTTTATTTACAAAAACGGACTGGATTACGTCGCAGAAAGCTAGTTTATTAGCGATTTTTGCTTTCAGTCAACGCATTTACGAATCAAACCTTGTTATTTTATTAAAGTGTGTTGAGAACCGGTTTATAAAAGCAATTAGACAAGGTTTTGCTTTACTGTGAGGTGTAACTGTACCATGCACGCCCTCTCGTACCTTATTGCTTTAATATACAGCGTGCATTATGAAATGGAGAAATTGTGTCGTATTACGCTTGACTTTTGTCTCACCTCCTCAGTGGTGTTGATGTCACTCCCCTTATTGAGTTGGTCCTGTAAACTCGACACGACGGCGTTGTTCCCTGGAACTCTGTAGATACCCGTGTATTCCAAACCCATCTCCTCGACCAAACCACAACAGATCTCCACAATGAGGGGAACAAACTACACACACACACACACGCACACAAACACAGTACTTATTTAAAAAGAAAAGAAAAATTACGATGATAGTTTTTATCTATATAAATCAAATATACACACAAATATGAATATAGTCTCCTAATTTATGTGGTTAGCACGTCCACCTCTCAATGCTGGGCATCCAGGTTTAAATCCAGGTTCTCACCGTGTCAGTGTGGGTTTCCTCCCACAGTCCAAAAACATGGACTCAAGGTGAATAGGCTGCTCTGAAATTCCCCTATAATTGCCCCTATATAGTGTGTGTGTGTGTGTGTGTGAGTAAGAGGGTGTGCACTGATGCTTTGGCGCCCTGTCCTGGGTGTATCTTCCCATCACCCAAAATGTTCTTCCCTGAAGGGTCATGGGAGGGTCACCCCCCGCGACCCTGGTATGGGATTATGTGAAAGATAATGGATTGATCCTTATTGTGTGCGTGTGTGTGTGTGTGTGTGTGTGACGCCCTGTCCTTGGTGTATTTGCCGAGCGTCCAAAATGTTCTTCCTGGGTGGGCATGGGGTACCCTCCTGCAACCCTAGAAGGGAATTAAGCTGAAGATACTGAGACGGATTCAGACCTTGTTATTGCACGCAGGTTGGCAGTCCTCCAGCCGCACGCCGAATGCTTTAGGATCTGTCTTCTTTACCTTTTTGATGAAGTTGATGCCCCATGGAGATTTGGGAGGACTACTCTCCTCTACAACAGAAAGTTACAGTGTCGTTTTAAAACAGAGCGCGTGACCCATTTCTCCCTGACCCCAGGGAAACGGGGTGAGTCGGTGCTGGTGCGTACTGAGACTGACCTTTGGCTTCATGTTTGGGGGAGCGAGGGGGTGCACTGCTGTTCTCATTCTTGGCATGCAGGAAGGCCATGCGTGGCACTCTGGGAGAAGAGTCAGGCTTATTTCCCGTTGGGCTAAAAAAATAACGTAAGTTACTTTAACATATACGAAAACAATATAACAACACAGGATATAGATCCAAACATACCTCTGCTTCCTGTAATCATTCAGTTTCTTATTGATGAGAGCCTGCCGAGAGAACCCCAACTCCTACAAACACACAAATCTGTCAGATACACAACTTATATACACTATACATCAACATTCCACCACCCAAATTATACCTGTTGTGTGATGCTCCTGACTACAATCTGTAATTATAAAACTACAAAGTCCATCTTTAAGGTAGGTAGAGGAAACAGATAATGGAACAAGAAGCTTTTGACTGTTACTGTATATCAAACCTTATAACACTATATATACCAAAGCAATAAGGTACGAGAGGGCGTGCATTATTGTGAATAATACACTGAAAAGAGGCGTAAAGGTACTCTTCTTGCCTCTAATAACACCTCTTTCCAGTGGATTATTCACAATAATGCACAACCTCGAGTGGGGTTCCCCATGCCCATCCAGGGGAGAACATCTCAGGCACTGGGCAGATACACCCAGTACAGGGCGCCAATCCATCACTGGGTACACACTCACTCATCCACTCTATACAGAGCAATTTAGAGCATTCAATTTCCAAAAAGGGTTCCACCTGCCCATCCAGGGGAGAACATCTTGGGCGCTGGGCAAATACACCCAGGACAGGGTGCCAATCCAATGCTGGACACACACTTACACACACACACACAGGCTCTAGGGGCAATTCAGAGCAGTCAAATTACCTTAAATTCATGTTTTTGGACTGTGGGAGGACACCGGAGAACCCTGGAGGACACCCACGCGGACACTGGGAGAACATGGAAACTCCACGCAGATCAAACCGGGAATCCCCAGAGGCGAACGTGCTAACCACTAAGCCACCGTGCCGCCCTTCTTTTTTTTATTCTACTCATTATAGCACCGTGACATCCAGGGTCGGCGATGGATTGGCACCCTGTCCTGGGTGTCCTGTCCTGCCTAGCGCCCAAGACGTTCTCCCCTGGATGGGCATGGGGAACCCCCCTCGTGACCCTCATAAAGGAATAAGCGGAAGATAATGAATGTATGACATCCAGGCTGGACAGCAAAGAAGGAAATGAATTGTGCAGGGAAATATGTTTCTATACTGTGCCTATGACAATAAAGCTTTGAATTGAGAATGTTAACGCCGTACCTCGCTATCCAGCTTGCTGCTCTCTCGGATCACTTTAATCCACTCCAGCATGTCGTCACGGTCCTCGGCCTGCAGCAGGTACTCGCAGAAGTCCTGCGTTGTGAGTCGCAGTGCATTCTTGCGCTTCGTCTCGCTATATGCGATGTCCACTAAGCAGCCACGGATGCTGATGGGCTGTTCGTCCTCTGAGCCACGTCCCAGAGCTGCACCCTTTAGCAGAGCCTCCCGCTTGTCTTTATAGAGGTAAAGTGAATTGCAGCGCAGCACCGAGAAAACCCGTTTCCATGGCCGGATGGCACTGCCCACCTTCTGTGATGAATATAAATATATGGTCATGTATGCACAACCTTGTTTTTTTAATATAGTTTTAGAAAAGCAATAAGGCACTCGAGGTTGTATATTTTTTAAATAAATAATGGGAAAGAGGTGTAACCGTACTTCGCTTCGTGTCTAACACCCATTTCCTGTGATTTATTCCCAATAATGCACTCCCTCTAGGACCTTATTGCTTTATTATAAGTATTTCATTCATTCATTCATTCATTCATTATCTTCCGCTTCTTCCTTTATGAGGGTCGCGGAGGGGCGGGTTCCCCATGCCCATCCAGGAGAGAACGCCAATCCATCACTGGGTACACACTCACTCACACACACTATACAGGGC
>JAOUQT010000026.1:6728211-6754832 GCA_025769995.1 Xyliphius kryptos | reverse complement strand
CTCGGGACAACATTCCTCCCCCCCCCCCCCACAACCCTCATAAAGGAATAAGCGGAAAATAAAGAATGAATGAAAAAAGACTTGAATTAAAATTGACTTTGGTTGACTTAAGAAGAAGGGGAAGCTTGTGTACTCGGAACATTTAAAAGCAGAAATGCTGCTAATCCTGATCATGGTTGGGACATTGATTTTGAGAGGTTATTGAGCTTGACCTTCCTTCTGCGTTTCGATCTAACCACAATTTACCACACCTGCTTCAGCTACTTCACTTTATCAGAAGTACTTTTTCAGATTGTCTGTGTTACCTGCAACTAACATGCTTCCCTCACTAAACACCAATGCATCTGATCTGCCAATCAACAATTTCTTTCCTATAAACCACTCTAGATTTGTTCAGGAAACTTAATCGTATCGACTCTTTTTGTTCCAGTGCAGATCTAAACCTTATAGCACAAGATCCATGAACGTTATTTTGCCCCCATGTGGACTTTAATGAAAAGAAAGAGAAAATAGGTTCCAGGGCTGATGAACGCCGATAGATTTACTGCTGCTGCTGCGGCCAAAGGCCCTTGCGTAGGGTCTGAGTGCAGGAGAACAATGTAACATAAATGCTAGACAATCTTTATTCTAATGAAAAGAGTGTCAAGGTCAAAGTAAAAAGCCCAGTGATGAATGGTGCAAAACTAGCCATCATGAGTTTGCCTTGCACTAAATTCCCCACTTTAATTGTGCAGCTAATATGTCTAAAACAAATCTCTCACACAGTTTGAAGAAAGAAAGCAAAGTGAAAAACTTTAAGTGTAACACAAGGCAACATTCCTGTATTACCTATATTTTTTTCAGGTGGAACTTTAATCTCATTTCATCTAGAGATCTGCAGGATTTGAGATTGAAATTTGAACAGATCAAGCAAAACATATTTTAATGCATGACAACTTTTTGGGCATCCGAAATCAGATATAGAAATCGACATAATTAAAGTGCCAGCAGTAGCTATGATTTAACATGTTAGACAGCCAAGTAACATTAATGCTGTGCTATTTTCTTGCTTCTCAATAGACAAAATAATACTGCAATAGTCAATATAAGAGGCATGAAATATAATAGCCTTGCTATCGTAGATATGCAAGCCAGCAGTCAGTAAAATGTGCAGTTAGTAAATGGCAAAGGAAGTCGTTTTTGTTTCATAGCTTTTCTCACAGGATTTCTGACAGCAGGAAGTGCTGAATGCGACAGGCAGATCACGAGATGTGATGATGGAGGGAGCACACCCGTTTAATGCTATATCTTTCGAATTCTCTGGAGACTGAGCAACTGTTTCTCCAGACTCCCTAAAAACAGCAGGTGAGACAGTAATTCCTTTGAGCTTTCCACAACAGCAGAGCGCAAGGAACATCTTTTACACACACACACACACACACACACACACACACACACACACACACACACACACACACACACACCTCATAGTCTAGCTGAACATCAGTTTACTGCGACCTCAAATTTACTTCTCCTTTATACTACATATAACCATAGTGTTACTTACAGTTAATATTTAAATTAATTTATTGTATTTTATTCATAAATATTGTTCATATGTGTTCTTCCAATTCAGCTTTGCTTTACCTACAATTACTTTATCAATTCAATACAGGAAACAACATTTTCAGGTGTAGTTGCAAGGTAAATAAATGAAGCAACACCTGTTACATGAACACAGATGTTGACGCTTGCAAGAACATTATGTACTTATATTACATTGTAATATGTTACATATATTACAAGGTTTTATCCAAAGAAACTTGCAAGCGTGAAATACTAATATAATACATACATGAATGAATGAAATGGCTTTATTGTCATTGTACACATGTACAATGAGATTTGAGCACAACATAGTGTAATATGTGAGACAAATATAGAAAAAAAAACAGGAAAAATAAAAAATGCAGTAAAATTAGTAAGTTTGACAATCTGGTACCATAGAACAGGCTACTCAGCTGCTGGTCCAAGCCCTCATCCTATACCGTCTCAACTATTGTAACACTCTCATGCCGTTCTCCCAAATTCAACAATCAGACCTCTGCAATTGGTTCAAAACTCTGCAGCCCGACTCGTGTTCAATTAGCCAAAGCGAACTCATGTCACTCCATTACTCATCTCCCTTCACTGGCTTCCTATAGCTGCTCGCATTCAGTACAAGGTACTGACTCTGGCCTACAGGACAGTCTCTGGATCTGCCCCTCTTACCGTCAGTCCATCTTAACTAGGTACACTCCAACTCATTCACTACGCTCTAGTGATGAATGTTGCCTGGTGATTCCAATTCACCAAGGTGACAATTCTCACTCCATTTCATTCACCAATAGTCAATGGTGGAACGACCTTCCCAACAACATCCGTAAAGCTGACTCAATCAACATTTTCAAGAAACTTCTCAAAATCTCTTTCACAGACACTTGCTATTAAAAAAATAAATATATATATATATATATTTTTAAATCGCCAGATCGACTAATGCACAGGGTTGATGGTGCTGCAGTTTTGCTGTTTTTTCCTAAAATTACTGATTGTGTTGTTCTCTCATTTGTAAATCGCTTTGGAGAAAAGCGTCTGCTTAATGACTAAATATTAATGGATATGTAAATGCCCCGCTGCCCTTCCATCATCATCATCATTAACAATAATAATAATACTACTTATAATAATAATAAAATAAGCTTAAGTGATTGCAGAAAATGTATATCTTTAATGTTTTGGCATAAAGAATTGCACTGTGATCATTTCACAATTTAGTAATGGTAAAGTTAGGTAGAGTGAATCTGTGCCTATGTAAGATAAAAGCACTATAAGGTGTTTACTACTAAAGTGCAGAGAGTGAGCGAGAGAGTAGCTTTGATAAAAAAGAGTTTAGGAATGAAGGAGCAGATCTAGAGATTGTACTGGATGCAGGAAGCTACTAGAGACAGGAGAGTAATGGAGTTACAGCAGGCACACTGCAGAGCTCCGGATCTGCTAAAGATAGAAGTCCAGCAAGCATTGCATTGCAGTACTCAAGCTGAGAAATGATGTGGGCTCGGACTAACTGTTATGCAGCCTGCTCCGTTGGAAATGGTCTGATCTTGATGTAAAAAACAAATATGCAGGTCTTGGTGACTTATTTGAATAGTTTTTGCTGCATGTCGGGTGTAAAATCCAGGTTAAGGAAAGAGCTAGGAGGGAGATTTTGGAGTGGGTAATTTTAAGGGTTAGGTCATGATGAATCAAGGCTTTAGCTGGAATAATAAGGCACTCCGTTTTGAAATAACTTTAGCTTAGGATGCCAGGAGGGAACAGTGCTCATGTACTGACATATAAATAGGCAAAAACATATTTGACTAAGTTTACTCTAACCTTTACTGAAGGAGAATAAAGGATATGCATTGGAGAGAAGAGGAATAAAATGTAGTAGAAAAAAATAGAGTACATGAGCATGAATGAGAGAGAGGGTGGCAGAAAGGTTAAATTGGAAGGGAATGAGGTAAAGAAAGTGGAAGAGTTTAAATACTTGGAGTTAAGAGAACAAAATAAATAGAGTATGTGGTAGAGACGTGAAAAAGGGTGAAGAAGGGAGTGCAAGCAGAGTGGTGTGGATGGTGTTGAGTTGCAGGGCTGATCTGTGATTGATGAGTATCTGGCAAAGTTAAAGTGAGATTTTACGGAACTGTACAGGTCTGCAATGTTGTACGGCTTAGAGACAATGGCATCGGCCAAAAGGCAGGAGAGGGAGCTGGAGCAACCATACATAAAAATGATGTGGTTTTCAATGGGAGTGATGAAGCTGGATGAGATTAAGAACGAGTTTATTAGAATTTTGGAGTTAGGGAGGCAAGATTGAGGTTGTTTAGACATTTTGCAGAAGAGAGATCAGATTTATATTGGCAGAAGAATTCTGAGGATTGACCAAAGGAGAATGTTCAGGACAGGGCAAGATGAAGAATATCCCTAATGTGAACAGCCAAAAAAAAAAGAGGCCAAACTTTTGATTATTTTTCTTGTTTCTAGTTTTCCCAAAACATTGTATATACTATATAACTCTTTACTTATATGTTTTGTAAAGGGGGCATGGTGCCTAAATGGTTAGCATGATCACCTCTCTGCAGTGGGGCTCCAGGTTCGAATACTAATCTGGGTTTTCATGTTCTGCCTGTGTACATATGGGTTATCTCTAGGTTCTCCAGTTTCCCTCCACAATCCAAAAACATGGATTCAAGGCCATATAGTGTCACCATATAGTGTGTGTGTCTATATGAGTGTATACCCAGAGATGGATGGCGTCCTGTCTAGCGCCTAAAGCGTTCTCTTCTGGATGGTCATGGCGAACCCCTCGCCTTTCGACCCGGCCAGGTGAACTTCCAAACTGTATTAATCAAATTTTCTATTATTAGACCTTACTTGTATTCCTTCTCCCTGGTTGATCCAACTTCAGTGGAAATTCCCCTAAGACGAGTTCAAGTGAGGCTCAGTAGTGTGTGTGGCCTCCACGTGCCTGTATAATCTCCCTACAACGCCTGGTATCTGCTCCATGCTCTGGACACTGTGCTGACAAACACAGCAAACCTTCCTTCCACAGCTGGCATTGATGTGCCATCCTGAATAAGCTGCACTACCTGAGCAACTTGTGTGGGTTGTAGACACCGCCTCATGCTACCTCTATGGTGAGAGAATAATTGCACAACTTCGAGTACCGTATTACTTTATAACGACATTTTTGAACTGAACAAGAATTTTAAAATTCAAAAAAAAAAAAAAAACCAACTTTGAACAATTTTGTCCAATCAATTTTACTTTTCGGTGGCACGGAGGGTTAGTGGTAGCACAATCGCCTCGCATGGCTGGTGATCCAGGTTTGAATCCCAATCTGGGTGGAGTTTTCCACATGGTTTTCCTTCCGCAGTACAAAAACAAGGATAAAAGGTGAATATGCTCCTCTAAATTGCCCCTATATAGTCTGTGCGTTTGTGTGAGTGTACGCCAAGCGAAAGATTGACTTGTCCTGGGTGTATCTAGCCAGTGCCCAAAATGTTCTACCCTAGATAGACATGGGGAACCCCTCTGACTCTAATAGAGGAAAATAATGGAATTAATGAATAATTTGACTTTTTTCCCCTCCTTGTGTTTTTCAATGCCAACAAGAAATGTAATCAACTATCAACCACTTGCAACAATGTCGTGGGTCAAGTAAAACATTTCCGGAAAGAAGGTCAGGGGTGTTAATGTTTTTAACCTACCTCATAAATCACTAATAATGTAGTTCTCTGATGGTTTCCCGCATTATTATTGTACTTTCAGAAATAATACTAGCGGCGGTTGACCACTAGAGGGCAACATTGTTCTATTCTGGAACTGAAGCGACCCACAGGCTTGAAAAACTAAAAACCCTGCGTGTGCTTCAATAACAAGTCTCTCACACTGTTGTGGTGTTATATCTTACAGTAAACAGACAGCACATTTTACACTTATTGTAAGCTGGTTGGCAAGTTTAGATACATTTTTTGATCCTGAGGTGTAAAATACTGTTAGCACAGAGATGAAATTAACAATAAATATGCTAAAAGGAGTTGATTTCACATTTTATTTCCCATTTGGGCAGATTAGCTCCAGGCATGATGAGGATGAAAAAAAAAAAAAGTAAAAAAAGCAAAAACAAGATAAATAATGTAATTAGTTTTAGCTATTTTAAGTTGTAAGTTGTATGTAGTCTCACTAGAGACAAAAGCAAGTTTTGACTGCACCAGTTTAAAATTACAGTAATAACTAAATATTTTTACAAATAAGCCATTTTAGTTTAAACTTCCTGATAAAACACAATTGGTACTTTTTTTTAATCAATTTTTTTTTTTAAATTCGTAAAATATTGGGTGCTTCATGAACACATTATGTGGACCATCTTAACCCAACAAAGTCAGGTTCAACATAGATAAAGGATTTGTTGAAAGGAAAACATACCCACTGTGCTTCAGGTTGGGTGGTTTGTCCATGCGCACAGCCAGTTTAATTTTCAGATCGGTGTCCTGACTGTTTTTGGGGATCACCATCTTGTGGAGCTCTGCAATTTTGGGTCCATTGGTTGTAGGGTTGAGTACCACCTGGAAAAAAATAAGAAAACTGGTCAAGCTGAGAAACAATCCAACAGAAAAAAAGGGGAAAAAAATGGATTAATACAAAAGCCTAATATATCCTGGATAAGAGGTAAGCTGCTTTGTTGTGGGCCAGCCGTAAGATTTACAGTCGTTACACCTACAATGTATAGCCATAGAAACGCAGAACCATGGCTTTCTCCAATAGGTTTAAAAAAAATATATCAAATGTAAATAATAATGGACTAAAATATTTGGATACTTTTCTAGAACTAGTCCTGACATTCATTTCATTTGGGCACATTAATTAGGCTCTAAAGTTCAGATGAAAAGAGAAAACAGTCCTTGTCTCAATAAGAAATAAACAAGTACATTTGGAGGGTCTCTCATAAGGAGTAAATTTGGAGCTCAGTGGTTTGGGTGTTGGACTATTAATCAGAAGGTTGTGGGTTCAAATTGCAGGTCCACTGAAATTACCAATGTGGGTCATTTAGCAAAGCCCTGAACTCCGATTGCTCCAGGTATTCTGTATATAACCCTGTGTTCTGGCCCCAACCAGGTTGGGATACTTTGGATAAAGGCGTCTGATAAATGACCAAATGTAAATGCAATAAACAATAATATAAGACTCTTGTTCTGTTCAACCTGGGAGTTTAACCCGGGCACTTCATGAAGTGAAACAGAGACGCTAATTACTGTGTAGTCATGCAGTTCGAGAGCATTCAATGAAAATTGGACATATTCTAGCGTTTAGTAACTGACCCTACAGTTACACCACCAGAGATTATTAAAAGCCAAGGTTTTTCGTCACTCGAGCTCAGTTAGTGAGCTGAGGATGTACGTTTGAAAAAAAGTGTAGGCAACAAGGAGCAGAGCTAAAGATTCTCCTGTAGGCCAGGATAACATGATTATTCTACATACAGTGTGTGTTCAGTGTTAACCAAAAGGTTCATCTCTTAATGGGCATTGGGATCCTCCTCCACAAAATTGGAGTGTATTTAGTAAAGATGGGCTGAAGGTAAGAGGGGGCAGAACCAGAAACTGTTCTGTAGGCCAGAGTCAGTACCTTGTACTGAATGCGAGCAGCTACAGGAAGCCAATGGAGAGGGATGAATAATGGAGTGACATGAGTTCGCTTTGGCTGGTTGAACACGAGTCGGGCTGCAGAGTTTTGGACCAATTGCAGAGGTCTGATTGTTGAATTTGGAAGACCGGCAGGAAGAGCATTACGGGAATGATGATTTAACAGACGTTTAATAAGATGTAATAGTTGGAGCTTTAAGTGTTTTTAAGTGTACTATGACCGAAATGGTTCTTTGGAGCATGCCCCATGTTTAGAGGTATTCCCTTAAAATGGGGCGGGTTTCAAAGAACTTTCAATGGATCATGGAAACATGGAATCCCTGTGATACAGCTTATAATAACTCAGACAGGTGAATGCGTAAGTGCCTCATTTTTGATGAGTTAGACTTTTTCATGTCCTGGGTTTTGAGTTTTATAGCCTTTATCCACCCCACACTTCTAGACATTAAAGGAACTCTTTTAAGTTTGGGGTTTTGCCATTGCCACCTAATCTTTAACATTTTCTAACTCATCTGCAATGTCATGTAAGGTGCTATGGAACACCAAATGCATTAGACTTGTGGGCCATTCTGAATTAAATATGATGTTTGTTGCTCGGCGCAGATTTCTGCATGCTTGTGGAGTCCATGCCCTGTAATATTTCTGCAGTATTACACTCTCATGGGAAATGTTCCATGTGTTTGACTTAAGTACCAGTTTTTCACTTCAGTGTGTATGCTATTTACCAACCTTCCTTAGCAGCTCAGCAACCTTCAGGCAAACAAGTGATTTCATGCAGGGTTATTAGCAACCAATTTACATCAATGTGCAAAATGTACAAAGTTAATTTGAAATGTGCTTATCAGGCTTAGATACATTAACAAAGCTAAGTAAAAAAAAATAGATGCTGATCTGTGATGTCATAATGCCGTTTACACTGTAGGTTTGCATTTTCGTTGATTGTTCTATGCTCTATACAGCATCTTTCTAAAGGAGCTGGAGAAGTATGAACAACTTCCAGAGGATGTGGGCCATTGTTTTGTAACCTGGGTGAGTTTGTGGTGTAAATACTGGTTATATTGCAGGTGGTTCCATTTTTGCATTCACTTAATTACCCGTTCCCTTAATTCCTTTTCAGGCCGACAAGTTCCAGATGTACGTAAACTACTGCAAAAACAAACCAGACTCCACTCAGCTCATACTGGAGCATGCTGGCTCGTACTTCGATGTAGGAACTTATCATTATATTGTCATTCCTGCTTTTGGATTTGTTGAGAGTCTGGGATTATGATTGCTGGTGTGAATTTGTGACCCTGCAGGAGATCCAGCAGAGGCACCGCCTGGCCAACTCTATTTCCTCTTATCTAATCAAGCCAGTGCAGAGAATAACTAAATACCAGCTGCTGCTTAAGGTAACGTCCCAGCTGTGTGGAGGGCTAATTGTCATTCTGAAATACCACCATATACCGTCTGTTCTCTGTCTCACAGTGGGTATGTGTTCTATTCTAATATGTAATTATCTATATAGGAGCTTTTGACATGTTGTGAGGAGGGCAAAGGAGAAATCAAGGATGGATTGGAGGTCATGCTCAGCGTGCCTAAGAGAGCCAATGATGCCATGCATCTCAGCATGCTGGAAGGTTGGATTACATAGTCTTAGCTTTGTTTACTTGTATAGAGACTCGGATTGCCTGACTGTCCACTCTGCACCCAGGTTTTGATGAGAACATTGAGTCTCAGGGAGAACTGATTCTGCAGGAGTCCTTCCAGGTGTGGGACCCCAAGACGCTGATCAGAAAAGGCAGAGAGCGCCACCTCTTCCTCTTTGAGATGTCGCTTGTTTTCAGCAAAGAGGTTAAAGACTCCAATGGCAGGAGCAAGTACATCTACAAAAGCAAACTGTTTGTAAGTGACCTTTCGGTGTTTTAAAATTAACCTGTTTTGTTATTAAGGCATTAATAGCATACATTTTCTATAATCTACATAAGTGTTAGGTGATTATGGTGTGGGGGCTGCTGTTCTGAAGATTAGGGGGTTTACATTAAAAGGTACAAGTGTGGATACTTGAACAAGGCCTTAATCCCTCGTAGCTCCAGGGGTGATGTTTATATCTGACCATGTGCTGTAATACTAATGATCAATCTAGAATGCCTGTAGGTTGCTTTGGAAAAAAATTTACAGTACCAACCAAAAGTTTGAACACGCCTTCTTTTTGCTTCATTGTCCATTTTCTCCAGTTACCATTGAGATGGATGTTGCAGATTTGCTGGGAGAGAAGGCGCAGATGCTGTTAATTAATTATCGCATGTGACGTGTCTTCACCTATTAAAGTGGGCACCGTTTTAAAATCTGAGACAGCATATGCATCGTAGAGAGAGATCAAGCACGAGCTGGAATGACTGGGCACAGCCCGTTTATATAGAGTTCAGGCTCGCTATGGCTTAATGTAAGCGCATCAGGTTGACAATAAAGCCTATTCATTGTGTCCCTGGTCCTTTTTCCATTCCTTGTTACAGTTTGGGGCTGAAAGCCTGGAGGAATGAGGACCAGAGACAGGAGTTCACACCAACGAACAGGCGTTATTGCCGACGCGACACTCTTTCATCAAGCCATTCTGGGCTTTTACTGCATGCTCTTTATATAAATGGGCTGTGCCCATTATTTTGGCTCATGGTCAGTCTCTCTCCCTGGTGCATACACTGTTGCCGGTTGTAAAGTGCACACACCTCATTGTGTGACAAGGCAGAGCCGTGTCAGGTGCTAAAATTAACCATATTTAAAGTCCATCTTCTCCCCCATGCCACTTTGTTGTCAGGACCATCACAAAACGGTCAGTTCTGCAGTGACACTGATACGCTGAGGAGGTTTTAATGCAGCAGTGCTGCTGTAGTTTTATTTAAAGACTTCAGTGACACTGCTGGAATAGGAATAATGCACCAACCAAATAATACCTGCTTAGTAGTTTTACCATTGGGGTCCTGACAAGTAGGAGAACAGGGGACTAACCACCTTATGTTCTGTAGTTCACAAACAGATGGACTACAGTCTGTAATTGTAGAACTACAAAGGCCATCTTTAGAGTATGTGGATCTGATGCAATCGACAACAGGGGGGAACAAAGAGGCGGTGTGTCCAAACTTTTGACTGGCACTCTTTTGAAGATAAAGTGCCTTAGAGAGAACGTTGATCTTTCAAGGGTCATGAATTTAAGCACCACTGTAAATAATCCACACTTGTTTCTTTTGCTTAAAGTCAAGTGTACATGTGACAAGCTTCACTTTCTTTTTGTTTTATAAATAAAAGCTGTTTTCAAACCTTTTGTTTGTGTGTAGACCTCGGAATTGGGTGTTACCGAACATGTGGAGGGGGACCCCTGTAAATTTGCTCTCTGGGTGGGACGGACTCCTACGTCTGACAACAAGATTGTGCTCAAGGTAAGGACTCTGTGGTTCTCTATGTGACTCTCTTGTTCTGCTCGATGGCATGATTGTGATGTTGAGTTCGGAGGTGGTTGGTGGTGCAGCGTTTTTAGTTTTTGCTTTTCATTTTCTTCCTAACTCTTCTGTGTCAGAAAATCCCTCAGCCGATTGACTTTCTTTCATGCACTGTTAGCGCTGCTGTTACGTTGATGTTTGCATCTCTGAATATGAACTGGTCTTCTTTCTGTCTGTTGCTTTCTTTCACCTGGCAAAGTTTCTCCTGTCCTACACCATATTAATGCAGATGCTGCTATTGTGCGTATGCGCAAACCTCAGTTTTAGAAATTATAGAAGAGTTAAAGAAATCCTGATCCAAATGTTTGTCTTTTACTGAATTGATTGGCTTTATTTGATACTATAAATAGTGTTCAAATTCATTTGCAATTTTATAGTCCAGACAGAGAAATCATTTATGGCTATATTGTTAATATTTTAAGACATTTTCAAATTCTCACTTTAATAGGACCATGTTGTGAATGATACTTCCTTCTGGTAGCAAACAATGCACAACACGTTTGTACTGCATGATAAAAATTGCCGTAAAATGTCAGTGTTGTCTAGCTGTCTTCAAAGTCAGTCTGCCGCCTTTGTGTTGTGTATTAATTAAAAATAAAAAGTAGTGAAATTTTCTTCTATATTTCAAATTAAGCTAAGTCAGGGATGCAAACATGGAGCCATGGTGAGTATATCACAGCACAGCACTAACAGTAAAAAAAAAACTGATTACACTACAGACAGAATTTGATTAAGTGATCTCCCTTAACATTCCTATCTCTCTTTATCTCTCTCTCTTTATCTCTCTCACTTTTGCTTTCCTGCTCCCTTTTTCTCTCGCCCCTCTCTCCTCCTCCTTTTCTGTTTTCTTAACACAGGCCTCCAGTATTGAGAACAAGCAGGACTGGATCAAACACATTCGTGAAGTGATTCAGGAACGCACTGTTCACCTTAAGGGTGCACTGAAGGAACCAATTCACATTCCCAAGCCTTCTACAGCCAAATCCAAGGGCCGCAGGTACAATCCCAGGTTAGTAAAACTTTCATTTAATCTGTTTTACATTTACATTTTTTTGAGTACTTGTTTCACGATCCGGAACCCGTCTTTTTTGTGCGAAAACTAATGCAAAGTCCAAAAGTGTACGAAATAAACAGGGTTTTTAATGCAGAGACAACGTGGAACATTGAACGCACAAAAACGGAGTAACTCATATGACGCTGCGACAAACACAAACAGAGGAAAGGCGTTTAAATAAAGGGCAGGTGAGACACGTGACGGATTAAACACATCTGAAGATAATGACAAGACCTTAAACTGAAACAAGGACCAATTAATGACATGAAGCGCAGACAGGACAAGACCGGGAATAAACAGAAAACGAAACTAAGAGCCATTAGGCCTTAAAATGTGTTCAATGACTGAATTATTTTATTTTCCTGTGAAACACTTCAAATCAATAATCACATAAAGCTTTTATTATACTCTATTTATAATCTCAGAAGTACGTTTGATCTACCACATGCAGATTTCAGTTTCACATTTTATATCAAGCTCCACCGAAAAATCCAACAAATTATAATCTAGGAATTTTTTATTTTTTTTTTCCAAGTATAATTTGTAGAAATAAATTAAAATGCATTTTACATGGCAACTGTTATGTATCAATCATTTACGTTTAACTGTACAGTCCCTCACTAAGGTTTCCTTTTTGTTGCTCAGTTGTTAGAAGGTTGGTTTTTAATCCTCGGTTTTATTGTTACAGAGATGGAGAGGACCTGGACAGTCAGGGTGAGGGCAGCAGTCAGCCAGACACCATCTCACTTGCTTCACGTACCTCTCAGAACACATTGGACAGCGACAAGGTCAGACTTCTATCATTTTACCTCCCACTCATCTGTTAAAGGCATCATGTTAAGGCTTCAATTCGGCTTGTATGTTTTACAGTTGTCTGGAGGCTGTGAGCTGACCGTGGTTATCCATGACTTTATGGCGGGGAACAGTAATGAGCTGACTGTGCGCAGAGGTCAGACGGTTGAAGTACTCGAACGACTCCATGATAAACCTGACTGGTGCTTAGTGCGCACCACAGACCGATCACCTGCTCTGGAGGGTATCGTGCCCTGTGCCATGCTTTGCATTGCCCATTCACGCAGCAGCATGGAGATGGAGGGGATTTACAACCACAAAGGCAAGAAGAATATTAAGAATATTAAGCAGGGGTTCAAAAACACAGAACTTGTTGTTTTCATTAAAATTTTAATTAAGCGTTCCAAATCATGATTACTTACCATTTAACATCAATAGTCAAACTTTCAACAGCAGATTTCTGCAGATTGCATTATTTCATGCTCTGCACAAAGTCTGCAGTATTAGAAATTAATAATAGCTGTGACAGGAGAGAAAGTGACCCCATTTAAACCTACCAACTATATCTGCATAGTGCTTATCCAAGATAACAGTATGACAAAATGTACATCTACACAATGTGACGCTTTCTAAAGCACATTCAGTTTATACAATTTGCTGTTAGATCTGTCAAGATTTCATGTTTAAAAATATAAAAAGTCTCAGAAATTTCTACCAATTTAGAATTTGTTAAAATGTTATAATTAACCACTTGGCTTTTGTGATTATGTTTCCTGCGAATTATTTACATTTATTTTCCAATGTAACACCGCACTAGATTCCTTAAGGAAAATCAAGAAAAAGGCTTATTGGTTTATTGCACGTGACGCCCAAAACACATCGGTGAATCATTCTGTCACAATAAAAACTGCATTTTGTGAGGTTTATGGCTTGCTAAAGAGCCCTCATTGGCCATTTCTATGTGATTGTGAAGAGTATATAAACTTTTGCAGCGTATGTATGTCATATTTGGGGAAAAAAAGTATCAGTTAACCTATTTTATTAGCGGATGTTTAATTTTGTGTATATTTATACCTACTAATGAATATAGCAAGGTTGATGAATATTATAGCATAAATTCTAAACAATCAGCTTAAAATGATACTATTTAGAAGCAATTGTCAATTATGCAAATGCAACCAATAACTGTTAAAAATAAATAAATTAGTTTATTATAATAATTAATAATAGAATAATACAATAGTTTAAAAATCTGAATAATAATAATAAGCAATAAATGCAGCAGCATGATGTCATTTTTAGCATACTTTTTTTTTTTTTTTTTTATGTATTTCCGGAACGCAGTAGACTGACGTCATTTGTCTTTTTTTTGTCACCAGACACACTGTCAGTGTGCAGCAATGATGCCATCCTCCCTGGCTCATCCGCTACCCTGCAGCCCGGCCACATGATGGGTTCCCAGAGTTCACCAGGACCCAAAAGACCTGGCAACACTCTGCGCAAATGGCTCACCAGCCCCGTGAGGCGACTGAGCAGCGGTAAAGCAGACGGCCACGTTAAAAAACTGGCTCACAAGCACAAAAAGAGCCGGGCCGATGTGCGCAAAAGTGCAGACGTGGGCTCACAGAAAGACTCTGATGACAGCGCAGCAACACCACAAGACGAGACCATAGAAGAGGTCAGACACACACACACACACGCGCGCTTGCTTTGTTATATCTTATTTTGTGCTTTCTCTTATTGGTTCTGTATATGTGTTCTATTTTTTTTTTACACCTCTGTTAATCCTGTACAATCATCATTGCAACAGAGGGTGAGGAATGAAGGCCTGAGCAGCGGCACGCTCTCCAAATCTTCATCTTCAGGCATGCAGAGTTGTGGTGAGGAGGAGGGGGAGGAGGGCGCTGATTCTGTGCCTCTGCCTCCACCAATGGCTATCCAGCAGCATAGCCTTCTCCAACCTGACCCTCAGGATGACAAGGTGAGTCTGCTGGGACAGAATTTATTCTGAGTTTGGGGTCAAGTCAGTGATGAGAAGCCTTTTTATGTCAGTCAACAATCCAGATTTTTTTCACAAATAGACCGTTTTAAATCAAAATAAAGTCTTCTTTGTATACACTTAATAAATATGCTTATAAAATACATACAGTCTACTTTACATAGTAATAAATACTTATACTATGAACATTTTTATCTCATGCCTGTAAAAAGTATTTATTAGCAATTATAAGCACTTATTAAGTCACAAAGCTCAATGATACTGATCACTCCAATACAATAATAAACATTATAATGCGTCATGGCACTTTGTGCCATTAAGACTTTTGGAATGTTTTTAATTGTATTATAGTGTTATTATGAATATCTATGTTCATTAGGAAAGGCTTCTGGTTATATAGTGTTAGTTTATAGATTCTTAAAGTGTTAGCAAAACCAAAAGAAAAACAAAAAAAAAAACATTAACTATATGCTGTTTAATCAAATAAATATAATCCATAAATAAAAGGCTGTTTTGTTGGTAAAATTAAAGAAGTTACGATAATGTCCAGAACTAAACATACCAAATAAAACATAATTACATCTCGAATAGAAGTATTTGATGCCCACTGATTTTAAAGGCTTGTACTCTGACAAATAATTAAACAGTCTCTGATTTTAATGGTAGCTTTATTTTAACAGTGAGATCTGGAATATCAAAAAGGAAGTTTAGAAAATTTAATAATAAGTAATTTGCATTTTATTGAGGGAAATGAGTATCTGAACCCCTAGAAACCAGTCGTTCCCTGCTGAGAGACACCAGTCCCAAATTGTTAGCTGAATAAAACTCAGTGACACTCCATCACCACCACCATGGGCAAGACTATCTAAAGATGTCAGAGACAAAATAGTAAGAAGCTGAATGAGAAGGTGGCAACTGTTGGTGCGATTATACAGAAGTGGAGAAAGTACAAAATTACGTTCACTCGACTTAGACCTGGTGCTCCATGCAAAATATCAAGGCAGCTGGGACCACAGTCTCCAAAAAACATTGGTAATACATTGAGAAGTAATGGTTTAAAATCCTGCAGTGCACAAAAGATTCCTCTGCTGAAAAAGGCTCACGTCCAGGCCCGCCTCAAGTATGCCAATGAAGATATTAATGATTCTGAGAAAGACTGGGAGAAGGTGCTGTGGTCAGATGAGACCAAAATTAAGCTTTTTGGCCGCAACTCAACTCAATATGTTTGGAGGAAGAAAAATACAGCATATGATCCTAAGAAACACCATACTCACCATCAAGCATGGTGGTGGAAGTATTATGTTTTGAGGTGTTTTTCTTCTAAGGGCACAGGCCAACTTCTTTCCATCGTCAGGAAGATAAACAGGGCCATGTATCGCAAAATCCTGGGTGACAACCTCCTTGCCTCCGCAAGGGCACAGAAAATGGGTCGTGGATGGGTCTTCCAGCATGACAATGACCCAAAACATACAGCCAAGGAAATGGGAGTTACTCCATAAGAAGCAAATCAAGGTCCTGGAATGGCCTAGCTTTATAAAATCTATAAATAGAGCTGAAGCTTCACATTTCCAAATGTATGGCTAAAAACTTTAAGAATTTAGAGATGATCTGCAGAGAGGAGTGGAACTATTAAATGATGATTTACTAGGGGGTCAAATACTTAGATTAGATTATAGATAGATTATATCTAGTAGACTTTCTAGAAGATCTTAAACAGATCTCACATTACACAACTAATACATATACACCCTGTTTGTGTTTAGACATTTTTTTCTCCTTTTTTTTTAACTTGTTAAGCTTTCCAGATTCAGCATGGACTTGATGCACTGAAATGCACCTGGGTGTAGTTGGGTCAGTCTTGCCAAAGAACAACTTCTAACACTAATTTGTTTTTCCTCTTTTGTTTTTTTTTCTCGGCTGTATTGTTTGCCATAGCATTATGTTGATTTGTGTCCTGTCTTTGTTTTATCTCAGTTTCCATATCTCTCCATTTGATTCCTTCCCTTACTGGCCTCCCTCCCTTCATCTCACTTCTCTTTCTGTTCCCATACTTCAGCTTAGTCTTCAGACTCAGCACCCATTTCTTGCCTTTTATTTGCATTTTGACTTCGATCCTGCATTAATAGGAGGATAAAAAATATCCACTTTTAAGAGAATACCATTCTTCATGATGAAGCAGACTTAGAGGCAGATCCGCTTTTCTGGTTTTCTTTTATTCTACGGTCATGTAGAATCATTTTTTAGGTCCAATCGGATCTAGATCAAGATCTCCCCATCTTTTTATATTGTGTTTTATACTTTTTTGTAGGTTTTCTATTCATCGTATATTTCTATGTGTATATATTCAGTATTTTAAGTATAACAAACTGCATTAGCGAGCCTGTTTCCTCCTGACCTGACGGAGGTATCGTTATTTCAAACAAGTTGCCTCGGCGTGTGCTCACCTGAATATAGCTTCAGTGTACAGGCAGGCACAAATGCTCTGAAGCTGAGAGGTGTGTATGTGGGGATTACGTGGGTCAGAGGGGGTCATGTGCCTGTTGAATTTCAACGTCAGAGAGCACCCCTCACCCCAATCCCCTTAACAAACCCACCATTTCCCATTGCCCTACCCCTTCCTTCCTCTGTGCTTTACCCCTCATTATCCACTCTGGTGTCTAATTGGCATGTAAAAGCTAAGCAGACCAGAGGCTTCTCCCAGACACAAATTGGGAAGTCTGGAAGGCACAGCAAGGGTGAGACTTTCTGCTGGATTTCCCTCTACTTTTGTGTTATGGATGGAATGTTGCTGATTACCTGTAAATCTTGATTTCTATTTTTTAAAGGAACTCGCCACTGATTATTAGCTTCTTATTTTTCACTTTACAAGATCAGTAGCCAAAAAAAAAAAAGTTGTATGACTTTCTAAATTAAAGATTTTTTAAATTGAAACAAATTCTGATCAACTGTTTGGCTAATTATTAAGTTTTTTGCTCAAATCCAGTGGAAAGTTGCTTTAAAATAAACTGTATTTCAAGTTGAATATGTTCCTCCACAGTCAGGCCTAGATTAAAGATGATCCTCATTATCTTTACACTCCTGTGCAAATAAACAAACCCCATAAGCACATTATAACATTTTTAATGGTCTTAAGATGTTACACAAATGAAACGTGACGTGATGGCATTTTTCGTACATTTCTTTTATATTCTCGTTTTGAAAATGGTACATTGCCTAGTTAGAAAAAGCTATTAATGGATTACTGGAGTTGCTTTTTTAAGTCTTTTACCATTTGGCAAAACCAAACACACCTCTGAACCAGATTTTAATTGGTAATTGAAACCCAACTCAGAACAGGGTAAAGGTTATTAAAGCACATATATTTAAAATTTGTTCAGTGGTAGCAAGTTTTTTTTTTTTTTGTATTTATGTGTGCACCGGACCTAAAACTTTTTTTAGATCGGGCGTGTCTTAGTGATTAGCACGTTCTCCTCTCGAATCCCAATCTGGGTGGAGTTTTCATGTCCTCCCTGTGTCTGTGTAGGTTTTCCTCCCACATCCCAAAAAAATGGAACAAAGGTAAATTGAATGCGCTAAATTGCCCCATATAGTGTGTGGCTGTGTAACTTGTTTTGGGCAGATGTTTGGTTGATCATTGTTCAATTCTTTACTAGAAATATGTAAATAAACTTCTCTGTCTACAGCTTTGGATTTTAGGCAGAACGAAACTGTTATTGGCTTAAGCTTTTGGCAATATATTTTTAATTTCTTAATCAGCTGTTTAGACTATTAAATATTTAATGTTGCTTTTGGGGCTTGGCTTTTTCATTAGCATTAGAGTATAATATTTTTCTGTAATTTGCATTATGGTATTGTTTGTAATTTGCATGTCTCATGGTGAAATAGAATAATTTTTGTACAATGTTTTTGTTGTATGTTATTAGAAAATACACAGTATATTCATATTTAAAACTGAATATATTCAGTTTTAAATATGGATAAAAGATTACATGTAAATATACCAGATCAATGGCATTTTATTAATGCATTACCCATTTTCATTTATTTATCATTTATTCTACATTTTTGCAGACCTCCTCCCGTCTCTCTGTGCGTCCCTCCAGCTCGGAAACACCTAGTGCTGCGGAGTTAGTTAGTGCTATTGAAGAACTGGTCAAAAGCAAGATGGTAAGTGTTACATGGACAGAAAAAAGCATGCAGATTAAATGTCCTTGATCAAAATGTTACTGTAAACAGTTTAAGGAATACAAAAAACTGATGTTTAAAAGGTATAAAGTTAAATGTAAAAGATTTCTCTCAGCAGTTACTTAGCAAAACTAGATTAGTGTATTAGTGTTACAATTTAAGAGTAATTAAAAAATTGCATCACCATTCTAACATTTGGATTCCCCCATGTATAGAGGTCTATTGTCTTTAGGAAAAAGCCAACTGAATGCCAAAGCTTTGCAAATTTTTAATCTAAATTTGCTCACTTTGTCCTTACACTCAATAAACTCCAGGAAGTAGCTTCCTAATGCTCCAAATAATAAAAAAAAATGCTAAATTATAATAAATGCTTATAAAAAAGCAACGCGTGTTTAGTTAGCTGTTTCCTCTGGTATATAACCAAAAAAAAGTAAGTTAACAAGAATAGTAACCTTGAGTTTGGTGAATTAAACTTTTCAACAGAATTTGTTTAATCTTATACCATTTTAAGCACCAAACCCACCAAAAGACTGTAAAACACAAAGATAGCAATGTAGCAGACTTGAATGAAAAATGTTATTGAACATTATTAAAAGTAGTATATCTGCCTCTGTATTTACAACTTATTTATTCTCAGAGATAAATAGGAAAATTTGCAATAAATGAAAATTTGCACTTGAATTGAGGTCAAAATTAAAAAAAAAACATTTGTACCAAACATCCATCTATCCATGATCTTCCGCTTATTCCTCTACTAGGGTCGCGGTGAGGTTCCCCATGTTCATCCAGGGGAGAACATCTCGGGCACTGTGCAGATACACCCAGCGCCAATCTATCGCTGGGCACCAACTCAAACACGCACTATACCGAGCAATTTAGAGCATTCAATTTACCAGGAATCCATGTTTTTGAAAACCCACGCGGACACGGGAAGAACATGGAATCTCTACCCAGATCGGGATTCGAACCAGGAATCCCCAGCACTGAGAGGCAAACGTGCTAACCACTAAGCCACCGTGCCGTCCTGTACCAGACTAGTACCTAAATAGTCAATTTGTAACCTGTTAAAATTTACTACTCTACAGTACGGATTAGTATTCTAGTGTAAATGTAAGGCCATATATCTAACAACTAAAGCTTGGATAAACTTTGGTCATAAAACAGAACACTGATAAGAAACTAAAAGAAAGCGACTTCAATTGTATTGTTTTGAGTGTACAGTGCATTGTTTTTCCACTCAGGCTTTAGAGGACAGACCCAGCTCTCTGTCTGTGGAGCAGGGAGACAGCAGCAGTCCTTCCTTTAACCCTTCAGACAACTCTCTCCTTTCCTCGTCTTCACCGGTAGATGATCTGGAAGAGCGTAGAACTGGCTTCTTCAAGAGGCGCCAGTATGTTTCTTCATAACTTCTGCTTTTCACATCATATGGAAAGGTTTTCTGACTTTAAACCTCTGTGCCGTCTGATTTGTAGCTACATTCTGCTGGAGTTGGTTGAGTCAGAAAGGGACTACGTGAGAGATCTAAGCTTGGTCGTAGAGGTAAGTGATCTTTATTGCTCCATGGCTTTTATAAAAGGTGCCAGCTGCTCTCTTTTTAAAGTTGATAAACCATTTTCTTTGTAGGGCTACATGGCTCGAATGAAGGAGGAAGGGGTTCCAGATGACATGAAAGGAAAAGATAAGATTGTATTTGGGAACATCCACCAGATCTACGATTGGCACAAAGAGTATGTTGCGCTATTATTTTATTTTTATTTATTTATTATTATTATTTTTTTTTTCCACTTGACAAGTATATATTGATTACTGCATTGAATTTAGACCAGGATGTTTACTAATAACATATAAAAAAAACAAAATAAGCTTTATTCTTTAATTGTGCTATTGTATTTTTTTTTATTGTTTGAAGTAAAATATGTACATGCCAAACTGTTTTATGAGCCTTAATAATTTAATTATTTATTTAATTTTAGTTTTCCAATCTAAAGACATTGATGCACAACATGTACATTATATGTAGTTTACATGATATTAAGTTTAGTGATTTATTTATTTTTTTTTCAATTAATCATGATTTCAAACAAGTTCCAGCATCTATCTACAGTCAGATCATAGTCAGGCTCATATTGAAAATCCTTGTCCACCTTTCTAAGAGCTTGTGTTTCAATTTTTGGTGTTTTAGTTTCTTTTTGGGTGAATTGGAGAAGTGCCTTGATGACCCTGATCGTTTGGGCCCTCTGTTTGTAAAACAGGTCTGTTTTCTCCATCTTAAATATATTTTAATAGATTGTCTGTACAAATATATACATATCTGTACCATACTTACATTTTTTCTTAAATGTTGCAGGAGCGGAGGTTGCACATGTATGTTGTTTACTGCCAAAACAAACCCAAATCTGAGCACATTGTCTCAGAGTACACTGACACTTACTTTGAGGTACAGGCTTATCAAACCAAGTACCACATTTTTTTTTACTAGGTTTCCAACCAGTGTCTGTCTATGATAATCAAATATGTTCTTGAATCTCACACTTGCATCTTACAATTTAAATTTTTAATGGCAGGACCTTAAGCAGCGTTTGGGTCATAGACTCCAGCTTACTGACTTACTCATTAAACCAGTGCAGAGAATTATGAAGTACCAGCTGCTGCTGAAGGTCTGTTAATCTCTTTTTTGTTCTTAATATGCTTAATAGTGCTTTTACTTTTGTAAATCAGAGCATCAGACTAAAGCTGTTTAAATATTCATTAATATGTTTAAACGCAGTGATGGAAATACATTGATTTTATTGCTCTACTACGGTTTTATGCCACTTTATACAATGAATATTATAAGAAGCTTTAAAAATCTTACTTTTCCACTTTAAGCATCTTACGAAAAGCAAACAGTTATCTGTTCAAAAAAAGATAAGGAAAGAAATTTTAAATATTATGCTGAATATAATGCGTATATACTCATATGATCTTTTTGCATTAATCATATATTCTGTTGGTTAAATAACTGAGGCTGAAACATCCATGTAGTGATTGTCCAATAGGAGCTCTCAACCATATGCTTACTTATATCCAGGTTGTGACTTTTGTAGACTAGGCAGTGTCTGTTCCAGTGTAACAGACAGATGAGTTACTCTAAGTAATTGAATTGAATTTAATACAGTTGCTTTATAATAAATTAAATTAATATATTGATATATGATGTTTTAGTGTCCACCTACCGTTCCTCCATTGTGTCCCCCCCAGTTTCATTTTAATCTTTAAATGATCTTTAATCTTGCCCAGACCTAATACACAATAAATAAGTACAAATTTGTGTATTCTTTATTTTTACCCCACAGTTTCCTATTTTTTATCTCACAGCAGCCACGTAGATTTGTGTGGTGTACATATAAAATCTCTGTATAAAATAGTTGCTCCACTTCCGACATTTACTATAGTAATGTGCTGTTTACACACCGATATATTAAAGAAGAATCTGAAATTTTCTTTCTTGGCTATTTGCAGGATTTTTTAAAATTGTCCAAAAGAGCTGGACTGGACTCACTGGATTTGGAGGTCAGCATAATATCTACATATTTTGCATCTTAATACTGTACATTAAAGCTAAAAGACTTAATCTAAATGGAGCTTTATATCATCTTTAGTTTTCTAAAAAAAAAATATCCTTTTTTCATATTGCAGAAA
Source organism: Xyliphius kryptos (assembly GCA_025769995.1). Taxonomy (NCBI): domain Eukaryota; kingdom Metazoa; phylum Chordata; class Actinopteri; order Siluriformes; family Aspredinidae; genus Xyliphius; species Xyliphius kryptos. Next base: position 6,732,446 of record JAOUQT010000026.1, on the reverse strand, counting down.
GCAGTTGAGGTCATGTGCATCGTTCCAAAGAGATGCAACGACATGATGAATGTCGGTCGACTTCAGGGATTTGACGTAGGTCACCCAATCATTGGTCAAAAAAAGAACTAAAAACTGACAAATGATATCATTTGGTATCATTCATTAACCCAGTCATCTTGTTCTTCTCCTTTTTATCTCAGGGGAAGATCGTGGCTCAGGGTCGTCTCCTCCTGCAAGACACCTTCATGGTGTCCGACTCAGATGGAGGCCTACTGGGCCGGATGAGGGAGAGAAGAGTTTTTCTCTTTGAGCAGATAGTTATATTTAGTGAGCTGTTGGATAAGAAGAGAGGTTTTTCGATGCCTAGTTTTCTATATAAGAACAGCATTAAGGTATATTTTAATAAGCAATGGTTTTGATGAATTGCAGTGATATCTATTTGGGGGAGATAACTATTTGCACCTTATGTGTGCTTGTAGGTAAACTGCTTGGGCCTGGAGGAAAGTGCAGATGGTGACCCATGCAAGTTTGTACTGACTTCCAAATTGCCTAATGGCAGCACAGAAGAGTTTGTCCTGCACTCCTTACACCCCGGAGTCCGACAGGTCTGGACCATGCAGATTAGTCAGATTCTGGAAAGTCAACGCAACATTCTTAATGGTATATCAAGCATGCTATATATATTTATTCATTTTTTTAATCCTTTTTATTTTCTGTCTGTGGCATATGTATTAGAGCTTACATTTTAACCCTTAAATTCCAGTGTTAAATTTAGTATAATTGTCACAAGTGTATTCTGCAACTGTGTGCTTCCCGATTTATGTGAAGGCCCCTTTCTGTTCCAGCCTGACTGTAAATGAGTGCAGTCTATAAGGGCATGGATTAGTAAGTTTGGTGTGAAAAACCCAGACCAAAAAAAAAAAATTGTCAAAAAACACCTCACAGCAAGAAGGTCTCTCACTCCAATTTTGATTGTTGCAAACAAATGTCCTTTCTGTGTGTGGTTTAAATGTCCTCCCTATGCTTTAGGGGGCTTACTCTGTTGTTGAGGTGTCATTTGGATATACAAATTGCCCCCTAATTATATTTTATAAACATTAGAGGTTGAGGAATGACCTGGTGACTTCCTACATTAAATTAGTTACGATGAAGCTATGCGGATCAAAATAATTGTAAATGGGCCCGTTGAGTATCCAAGGGTCATACACTACTAAATGAAGCATGCACACACATGAAACTCTATAAATGATTACAATCATGTTTTTATTTTTTATTTTTCTAGCACTAACTGCTTCAACTGAGTATCAGAGGAACCATGTGGGAGAAAGTACAAGTACAATTGGTTCTTCTGGCAGTATTGGTGGGCAGGGTGTGGTACCCGGTGGTGTTGGAGCAGCTCCAGCTGGATCTCGCTCTCGCCCCTCTCGCATCCCTCAACCATCGCGCCTTCCACAGCCTCTTCGCCACCACTCTCCTGCCCTTGGCCCCGGAGCGAGTGAGCCGGATGGCCCCGACAAAATCTCAGGTACGCCTCCTAGGCTCCCACCCCCTTATCCTACTGAGCCTGTGACAAGTCGAGACTCTCTTAAGCTAAAGCTTTTAGACAGCCCTCAGTCTAAACGCCATGAGATTTCGGACGATGCTTCATATCAGGATTCCGTGGTTCCAGTCCAGATGCCACGCTCTGCAGTGCTTCCACTGGCACTGGTGAAACCCAGGCAAGGAACAGTCTCCCCTATGGGCACACCACTGACTAACCCAGCATTTAAAGAACTCCATGCACCATGCAGCCCAGGACCGAAGAACGGTGGCTGTAACACACCTTCCTCATCCACTACGTTTTGGAGTCCAGTTCCAGGTTCTCCGGCCAGCCGGCCTGGTTCCTTCACCTTTCCTGGGGAAGCAGGTGACACGGTGAGCCGGCCCAGTCAGAACCAAAGCCACCGCCATTCCAGCCACAGTAAAGACGCAGACCGCATGAGCACATGCTCCTCGGCCAGCGAGCAGTCGGTCCAGTCCACTCAGAGCAATGGGGTAAGAGCCGTGCTTCAGAGCTTTCTGCTGCTCAGCCCCCAGCTCTACTGCTGCTCCTCTCTTCGAGATCCTGCTGGGTTTTGTCCCTTTTTTCCCTCCTCGAGTATTTACTAACCCACTTAGAATCTGTTCTCTCTCTCTTCCCCAATTGACTTGGTTTTCCAGCCCTCCGCTGCAATGCATCTTCACTGCTACCCAGATTACTAACTTCTGCATTTGTGTTATTTGAGGTTTGTGGAGAGAAAAGCTGAGCCCTTCTTTAAGAGCTCTTCCCGTTCTCTTTTATTGCAAACTGAAAATGTTTTAGGAAATCTCTTCCTATATCTGTCTGCCTCAGAATTGCTGCCATGTTAACAACTTTTCTTCTTTTCTCTGATTTTCTTTTAGGGAAGTACAGATTAATAAAAGCATTTTAGAGTTTTATTTACTTCACTTTTCTTAAATCTTACAAATTGAGCTTTATAGTTTTAACTTTAAGAAAAGTGCATTATAAACTGCCTGGTGAAAAATAAGTTTAAGGCTTGGTCTTTAGAAAGATTTTATAATTTTATAAACAACAAAAAAAAAAAGACCTCGCAAGTGGTTTGACTCTCCTATCATTAACAATCCTGACCAAATGCTCTTTTTAATCTTCATAAATTAAACTTGTTTAATCATTTATTTACAATAGTTCAATGTTTGGAGCCAGGCAGTGTATATATACATAGTATATAACTCAACATAGCTGACATTAGTTCAGGTTCTGACTTATTTCCTTTCTGTTATTCTTCTTGGAAGCCGTATGGTTCCTCATGTCAATGCACGTGCACTGCCTCTGGAATATAATGTGTTGCCTTTTGTTTTTGAGTTTATGTTAACTGGTTTGAAGCGTTTATTATTCACATTAATCATAAGGAGTTACACAAAATTTTTTTTGTGTTTTTTTTTTTGTTCATTATCTTCCATTTAATCCTGTACTAGGTTTGCAATGGGGTTCTCCATGCCCATCCAGGGGAGAACTTTTCGGGCGCTGAGAAAATACACCCAGGCCAGGGCACCTATCTATCGCGGGGCACACTCACTTATACAGCCACACACACAACCACACCCTGTGTGGCCAATTTAAAGCATTACATTTACCTTGAATCCATGTTTTTGGACTGTGGGAGGAAACCGAAGAACCCAGAGGAAACCCACACGGACACAACAACATTTACATAAATTGCAATGCTTGTGGTGAGGCACAGAAATAACTTTGTCACAGGAAATTTTTGCACATTATTTTAATTTTGAATTATATAAAAAATCTAGGATGGGTCAGATCTTAAATTGCTAAATATTCGGCTTAAAATTGTCGTAATATTAAATTAATGGTTAGAAAATGTACTAAAAAGAAACAAAAAACACATAAGCCTGTCACTAAGCTCAGGGGTAAAGAGGGGACAGTATTTTGGGATGGGACCAAATTCAAACACAGTCATACCAGGATTTGAGAAAACTTTGAAATTACATTTAGTTTTTTTCTTTAGTTTTTGATGATATACTGAACAATGATCTGTTAAGTGTAAATGTATTTCTTACAGTTAAACAAAAAACATTAATGTAATGTAATCATAATGTCCAAATATAAACACAGGATTGTACAGTTACAAGATACATTGCTAAATGTTAATTATATTTACATTATGTATTCTATATTTTTAATCTATATTCTACTTTTTTCTAATATTGCAAACTTTAATAGAACAGGGTTACTCTGCGTCCATGGGCCACAATTTAGTTTTTGTCACATACACCACATGCGATGAAAATGATAATAAAGCCTTCTTGAATAGGCAGTGTATTACAAACTGGCATCACTTACCACACAGAGGCAGTAAATGTGCATTAGGCTACGATTTGCTTTTGACCATTAAGTCATATTGCAAAGAAAGTATTATAAGAATATTTAATACAAATGCATGTGGAGTTGTGGTTGGGTTTTGCACTTTGCAGCTAATGATAGACTAATTAAATATCCCCATTTAATACAAAATATGTAAGTCCACTGATTAAAGGCATTGTGTGTTGTGTGTTTGTGACCTCCACAGAGTGAAAGCAGCAGCAGTAGTAACATTTCCACCATGCTCGTGACACAGGACTATGTAGCACTGAAAGAGGATGAGATTAATGTGTGTCAGGGTGAGGTTGTACAAATCCTGGCCTCCAACCAGCAAAATATGTTCCTGGTGTTTCGTGCC
>JAOUQT010000026.1:6677250-6694933 GCA_025769995.1 Xyliphius kryptos | reverse complement strand
ATCATAGGAGGCCTTCCAACATTAGCGTCGCGTAGCATCCCCTCCACTCTACCCGTGCGCCAATCGCTATACTCCACTTGCGTCATCCCCTCCACTGTACCGTGCACGAATCGCTATAGAGGTGACACACAAGCCAGTGCCTTATATTATAGATACCCCCCCACCCATGATAAAAAAAAAAAACACATGTTAACGTTTTTTTTTACTACAATGCTTCTTTTTCTTTGTTTAAATTCTTAACATTATTTTATTTTGGAAAACATTAACATTTAATTGTTTTTGAGCTTCTTTAAAACTTTTTTCTTTTAGAAAATAAGCAAAGTAAAAGTTATGTCGGTTTAGGTTTGTAAATTGAACAACAGCTAGCGGGTTCGCTTAAAGACAAGAGATTTAAAATAACTGAATTTAATATATCGGCTGTATTGAGGTAGTAATTGGCAGTGTAAACTAAACAAACCTTTCGGGAAGTGTTTACGAAGTTTGATGGGGTCTTTCCAGTCTCTTTCATCTGTTTTCTGTTTATATCCAAGGATTTTCCCTCCGTGTAGCAGAAGCCCATCACACACTGTCCTCCAGCTGAAGCCATGTCATCCATGTCTGTTAACATCTGACGCTTCTCTTTAATTTCCCGCTCAGCGGATGTTCAAAACGGGCTGCGTCCTAAATCACCAAAATAAAAGTACGGACAAATGGCAGTTTATACACACGAGTATTTTTTTCGCATACAGTGCCTAAAGTTAACCATTAGTCAACTAGTATGTTTTCAAGTTGTATAAAAGTATTTATATTTTAAACCACGAGAGGGCGTGTATTTTGCGACTAAATTGTTACACCTCTTTCCCACAATATATTAACAATAATGCACAAGCTCGAGTGCCTAATTGCTATTATAAAAACGGGGACAAACACACTATTAAAAAATTAGAAAGAAATTGGTCTTTCGTCAAATAATCTGGTACCTGCTTCCTAAAGACGATAGAGGTTTCTTTAACAATGAAAAAATAATCAAAGATGCCATCTAGTGGCCATATTACAGAATACAGTTTACAAATACACCGCAACAGTGTTAGTTCTAATGAGGAATCGGCTTGTTTATGTTCATCTGTATTTTCATTTATGGTACATAAAAATATGAAGCGGTCAGTGTTGTGTATTAATGTCAATAATTTTGCGGTTGCGAAACGGCTTAGCCAATCATATTTAAGGACCGGATGTAGATACATCCCTTTACTGTTATTTATTCTCAATAATTATGATTTATTCACAATAGGCTATAAAGCCTGAACTACTGGTTTAATAAATTTGATTTTAGACCCAATTTACTACTTTTTTCTTCCTAAAAAAAAGAAAAAAGAAAAATTACTTTCCACCAATTAAAAAATATATATAATCTGAAAGTTAGTTTTTGCGAGAAGATGCCAATACTAATGTTACTTTTTCACACTTAACCTGAACGTAAGCAACTAAACCGACTAATAAAGCCTAATAATTTAAACAAAAGGTTTATACTCAGATTGTTACAGACTGGCAAACAGCAGGTATGGTTATTCATAAGAAATGCTTATTCATAACAAAATTTATACTAAAAAGAGAACAACAATGAGGAAAAACTGAGAAACCTTGCACAATAGTGAGGGAGTAGGCTTCTTTGGCAGAACAGAATCTTTTGAAATAAGAACAACTTGTGCAGAAAGGCTATGTACTTTAAACTGAAAGTCCTGCAAAATCATTTATGGCAACTAGCAATTAAACCTTTCCAGAAGCACTGGCAAAAATTTCAACACAAACCTCTTTAGCCATTTTAATTTGCCCCGTAACAGCAGGGTCACACCCAACATTGTTAAACAGACCTGCATGATCTCTAAGCAGCCCTGTGCTCCTCTGTCCTTTGAGGCACAACTTCAAACATGATGAATGTCGAACAGTTAAACAAGCAAAATTCCTTTCAAATGAAAGATTTCTTAAAAGATGAGGGGCAAAAACAAAATTCCTGTGTGCATGAACAGATGTGAGTCACAGAGGTAAACTGTTCCATCCTTTATTAAACATAGCTTGCAAGAGATAAATATTACAAAGTTATTTCCTCCAAAATTAGCTTATTTTTTTTCAGTCAATGCATAATTGTTAATCAACCGGCAGTAATCAAACAGCATTTTCAGCTCCATTATTTAGACAGTTAAATATCAAGGATGTGCAAAACGTCTGGATTAAACATTCCAAATAAAAACAAGAACTTGACAAAAAGCACATTTTTTGGCCTTGATTTAAATTGACCTCTGTTTAAACATATTCCCAGTTGGACACAGAATTCAAAACTTGATCACAAATTTTAACAAATGATTAACACATTTTTAGGTGGTTAACATACTCAAATTGGTGGAACTGCAGCCAAGTTTGTTGGAAAATAAAAATGGAAGAAAAAAAAATCCATTTTAACAAAAGTGACCTCAATATTGCAAAAAATGAGGAAAGGAAACGAGCAGAAACAAAACAAGGACAAAAAGACAAATAAAACAAAGAGCAGAGTATTTGAGGGACATGACATGGTGGAAAGACAAATCCCAGCACTAAAATGCTTGTCTTCATAAAAGCTGATTGTCCAATCAGTTCATTACAGACAGTTACTCTATGACAATGAAAGTTGAAAGAAGATTCAACGTCACAATCTTTATAAGTTCTTGAAAGTGTGCAAAAATTGTCTCACTCTTTCGGTCTTAAGATTTTACTAAACTGGTAACTGGTTAAATGTTAGAACAGTCAAAGGCAAAAGTTCATTTTTAACTGCATGAATACAATTTCTCATGAAAAAACATGAAAAAAAGAGAAAGAGAAAACAAAAAGTACCCGCTGTGGGAAAGACAAGAAAAATAGGCATACAGAAATTTAAATTCAAATCAGGTGCCATAGCATAAAAAGTAGAAAATTAGGATTTACATTGTCTCCCAAAAGAGTGAATGCCACCCTGTAGCATACTCAAAGTAACTGTGAAGGTCGTGTGTGCATGTCATATCTACAGCGGAGTGCTTTGGATTTGGTCAAGTTTATGGTAATACTGTTGAATGTCTGATCCACTGCAGAACTGTGAGCCCAAAACTTTGCATGGGATACATAGAGAAAGAAATGTACTCACTGAACATTGGTTTAACTTCAATAAAACAGACAATAAATCAACACACACAAAGTAACATATACAGGATTATCCCATAATGCCCCAGTCCAAAGTCTGCAGAATGGATCAAACGCCACTGGGACAGCAATTTTTTTTCTTTTTTTTTTTCCTTTCGCAAATACTACATACTAAAAACATATAGCCACAGGGGGGAATGCATTAAAAAGAGCTCAAAAGAGAAGTATAATCCCATACATTTTGCACATTTGTTACACAATAATACACAGTGATCACTAAACAAAATGACAAGCTTCACAATATTCATGGCTTTTGCTTGCGTTTCTACACAATATACAACCATTTTAATTTCATTTTTTAATTCAAAGGAGAAAAAAAGCTTATGTACAATAAGTCATTATTACTCATGACCTAGTTAATATTGTGTTGCCGTCTCATCCATGTCATTTTTTTTTTTGTTTGATTACATTTGAATTTTTGTATGAAATATCAGAAATGAAATTGCTGAAATGAACTAAACTGAGGAGTCATCGTTTCAATGCAAAACCCTAAAAAATGACATTTCAAACTCCAACTTGTGTATGGATGCATCCATCACAGTCTGGCAGAGAGCTTAGAGAAGAGAACTGGGACTGGCAAGAAATGTCCTTATCTGTTTAACATACAAAACACAGACATCGAGAGCAAACCATCAGGATTTTAGTCAAATCGGAGCTACTGATTCAGTCAGTATATCTGGCAGAAATAATTATAATGATAATCTCATAAGATTGTAAACTTCCCACCACCATCTAATATTGCACCCGTGAATCAAAGCCAAGGTGGTTTTAATGGCTGTGTCTCAAACTGTTTAGGTCCTTAAAAAAAGGATTTTGATTATAATATTCTAGGTTCGCACGCAGGACAAATTCAAAAACACTAACCTCTTTGCATAAGTATTTCGATTAAAGTGATACATTTGTCGACAACAAATTACTCCATGTTGGAGGAGTTGTGCATTATTTTGTAAAATTTGATCTTATGATTAACCAAATCTAAATCTGAATGTCTTTTTGCCACTTTATAGTTCTTTACATCTTTTGCCTACACCTCTGAGTCTGGCCAGCTAACGATCTACTGATTGTATTCAGGTGACAACTTCTAATACAAAACAAGAAAGCACTAAGATGGGTATCTTATACTGTCAAAATTCTAGCGTCAAAAGTTGTGCAGACTAATATTACTCAGCTTTATAGTCTAAAAACACAGATTATTAAAAATTTTTGCATTATTCAGCTATAAATGTAGAATCAGAACTCTACATGCAGGTAGACTGCAGAGGAAAGGGACCAAAACGCTCCATATTTGATTTGAGACACAGCCAATGAATTGAATAAAAATGCCGCACCCTGTCCCAGGTAGTAACATCAAACTTTTATAAGCGCTCAGATAAACCCAACCGTGAATTTGATTCAGCCGCATTCAGAAAACGCATGAGCACATAATGAAAAATGGCTCATGCTGTGATACATGACCTGCATGCAAACCAGTGTGTCTGTTTCATGAAACGGTGAGCTTATCGTTGTTCATGTTAACGTAAGTGCCTGAATCTGTGGAAAGAAAAATATCCTACCTTTTGGATATCTAGGTCATTTAGATGAGACATCAGTGAAACCTAGCATGCCAATTTAATCAGATAATACTGCTCTAATGTAGGACAGAAGAATCAGACAAGTGCTAATTGAACAGCACAGGGAGGAAAGGACATTCGCTGTCTAGCACCGATATTGAGTGTTTCTCGATCTCAAACTCTAATACTGCATTTCGACCGACCTAATGCTGCCACGTTGTGCAGCATCCTCCATCCTGCCTCAGTTTTGTTCTGTCTCAACGTATTTAAAAAGTGCAGAATGGATTCGTTCCACAGCGAGTCAGCTGTCGCGCCATTTCACAAACGTACCGGCTTCGACAGGTCCGACAGTAGAAATGAATGGCAGGTACAAGCAACAAGATCTCGCTCCCAACTCTCTCAGAGAAGCTCTGGTGCCATCCATACCTTAAAAGTCTGGGAGCCATAACATTCTTGTCCTCTTTCTAACCATTTTTCAGCTCTTTAAAAAGAAAGTGCTCCTGGACATTGAGGCATCTTATGCGAGCTGCCCAACACGCTGATTGATCCTTGCCTATGCTATTATAGATATATGCTCTCCTTCTGTTAAACCGTCTCTCATGCGAACAATCTATACATAAGCCATAAAGATATTTGAATAGTTTTTTTTTTTTTGTCCCTTTTTCTATTTTTGATGATTATCGTCTCCGATGGTAGGTACCTCTTAGATACACGACCATTTCAGCAGGAGACGCCGTAGAGGATAAAACAAAGGAAAATTACAGACGCTGAGGGAGAATCGGGATGGAAAAGGAAACAGAGGCGACACTATGTGATTCGTTTCCTCCGTGTGTGGCCGAACACTCGGCGTCAGTACAGCGAGACATCCTCAAAGTCGGTTTGTCATGAGAATGAAGGCTTTGAGAGGACGAAGACGACGCATCAGCCATGCCAGCACGTGGTTGTGTGGTGGATCCTGTACCAACAGTGCAGTTGGAATTGTGATGGCAAAGCTTTACTTTCATCAGCAGTCATCGTATGGTAGGTCAACCAGGACTTGCACATCTTCAGTGCTTCTGCGGGCAGCACCTAGTGTTTTGGTGAGATCATGTGACCTTCTCAAGGCAGAACAACCATTTCTTCCATCAGCGTCTCAGTGCACTAGGATCAGTCTGCTTGAAAAGTCAGTCACTCCATCAGACTCGGTCTTCACCAAGGCTCTTACTCTGTGGAAATGGTAGCTTCAAAATAGATCTGCTACAATGACTTTTTCTACATGGCATAGTTGAACTGTCATCGTTCAGAAAGCTTCTTCATAGCTTCATCGTGGGCTACATGAACGAACAAAGGGCTTACGCAATATGAGCGCAATCTCTCAACGTTTTACACGGTGCAAAAGGGAGGAAGCTAAGAAGATACAGAAAGCAAAAGAAAAATTCAAGTAACCCTGCAACCTAGTCCCTCCCTTAATAAAAAAAAAAAACAACAAATAAATAAAATGGGCAAATAAAGTCCACAAGCCACTTCTAGAACTACTAATAAACATAAGAATACCTGTAACACAAGCAATAATGACAGCAAGAATAATTAGTAATAATAGTGATAAACGTCATAGTAAGAGCTAAAGCGAAATAAAGAGCTGGGGTAGGAAATGGAAGTCGAGATGCACTGACAGTCTGGTGTTCGTCTGGCCGAGTTATTCTCGTGGGGAAGTTGGGTAGGCACAGGATAGGCACTGCATGCGACAGGGATGAGATGGTTGCAGTGTGAGGATGTCCGCTCATTTTTGTCCGGTGATGGACTGTGATATGGAGCGCGGGGGAATCATGTCCAGCAGGTACTCCCTCTGGCGGTCTGCAAGGCTGGATGATTTGTGGCCTCCGGGGTTCAAATAGGCAATGTTCAGGCCTGCGGGATGACAGGGGGCAGAAGTGAGACCAATTAATAATGATCAATGAACAATTAGCTCCTCCTCATTAGACGGCTAATGCATACAAAAGCCCCGCTTATTTTGATGTGCAGACTATTCGTACCAGGGATGTTGTAGATTTGCCGACGACTTTCATGGTGCGATCGACTACTGCTGGCACTGCCCAATCCGCAGCGCTTACCGGTCATTCCCAGCAAGCCACTGGCGACCGAGAGCTGAGAGGCCTGGGCAAAGTTAGAGAGCACACCACGCGCTGAGCTGGATAAACCCCGCTGCAAAGCTGCCTGAGGCTGTGGGGCCTAAAATGTAATTAAAAACAAATACATTTCAATTTGTGTGCAGAAATTGTGCTTTTGTAAAATGAAACCCTGTTCTGGGTTGAGATGTTTTATCAAAGTAATAAATGATGCCAACACCTCGCCTTAAATCATAACAGAATTTTGTTTCCCACGCATCTGTGACATTTTTGCCCACGCTTACTGGTCATATACATTTTAACATTAAAGACATATTAGGAGTAACAGAGTCTGACGCAAATGGTGTGTGGAATGTTTTAGTGCCCTATTACAACACAACATACGCACTTTTCCAGATGACTGAGCACTATTACATTAAATTAGGTTATTTTGCTGACGCCTTATTTAAAAGTGACTTACAAGCATCACAACTTGATGGATGAGGTTAGAATACAGGGTCAGCCGATAAAGCATCCTTGAAGCAATAAGGGTTATGGGCTTTGCTCAAAAGTCCACACTTATCACCTTCAGATCTCCCCACACCCTAACAACGGAGCTACAACGCCCATCAGAAGAGTACGTTTTTCGAACACTAATTGTCGTCTACACATTTGTATTAAAATAACATTGTAAATATTTGAAACTTGTAACTCCCAAACATTTTTTCTAATGTTATATTATACACATTTCGACTTAAACTGAAGTTTATTCAGCTAACCAATAAGGACAGCGTGTGGCATTGCAATTTTGGCTGTTATAAGTAGTTTATGTATTTAATATTTGTGTAAATACAAAAATTCTAACATTGAAATTTGCATTCAAATCATTTGTATATTATAATGCTACACAGCACATTATTCAAAAGCAAAAAAATAAAATGTTTTTTTAAAAGGCATAGGAAATTCTGAAACTTAAATTCATTGCAACTAATTTTGCCAACTCTGTTTACACACAAAAATTCGTCCTCCATGTGTAACTCATCCCTGCAGTAAAATACACTCATAAACACACTGAATGAAGTGTGCACACGTGACCGGAGTACTAAGCTGCCCTGTATATGGTGCCACGGGGGCATTTGGTGATATGTGCCTTTCCCCAGGGTACTTCAACCAAAGTACTTGGTAGAAATGGGAACCGAGGTACTTCAGGTCGCTAAGATGGCTCCTTTACCACAAGCCTATGACTGCCCATCATTAGTGGAAGCTCATAAGTTGTTGTTTTGTAATTATCTTTATGTTCTGTATTGTCTTTTAAAGTGCAAACTGCTGCAAAAAACATCTTAAAGAACTCCAAATCTGGTTACCGTGGTGAGCTAAATTTGACTTTAATTATATGAACTGCATAAAAAGCAATAGTGATGCAAAAATCTATACACAGGTGAGCACAAAAACAGTATTTGATTTCCAACAATTTACCTTAGATAGTAGAGCTAATCCCTCGCACATTGAAAAGTTTTGTGTCTGTACCTCAAAAGATGAAAAAGTTATGGCACTTTGAAAATCACCCATAGAGAATGAATGGGCGACTTTGATGATTGATTACAAGTGACCAATAACTCCGATCGGGCTGCAACTTACGAAATTCAGCGCATCTGTGGTCCTCTGTAACTCCAGCAAGTTTGGTGTTTTTAGCACAAAAAAAAGTTATGGTCGAGGCCGAGTTATGGTTGTTTAAAAATCAGCCCCATGCATTTCAATGGGCATTTTTCAAATTTCAAACTCAATTCTATTCAATCTATAACTTTTTCAGCACAATTACATTAAAATGTGAAGCTGTTATTAAACTTTTTTTTTTCAGTTGGTGTATTTGCTAACATACTCCAATATTTTATGACTATGACTACTGGTAGTCCTTTTTGGGGTCCATATATGTTGTTTAACAACAAGATCATGGTATTAGATTGTACAGAATTCTTCCAGTGTAATAAAACCAATTCTTATCCAATCACGCTTATTTTTACTTAACAATTCATATGTTTTCTATGTGTTGCTTACATCATAAACACAGATAAATATGCATCATGGGAAACAAGGGTGGCTAACTAAGATAAGCCAATATAAAACTTTTATAATTATCTGTAGTCACATTGCTTAAAGAAACACTTTGTGGTATTGAACAACCTTTGCTGAACAAGTGAGTAAAACTTGTACCTGACGGAGGGTGTGGTGCCGGATCATGCTTTCAGCCTTGCTGACGTTGGGCACGGTCTGTGAGTTTGGGGACAGGGCAGCCTGTTGTTGCAATCTTTGCTCTATTTCCTGAACAAATTAATAGCAAAGAGGATATAAGTGATTTAACTCCATGCTATAAATCTATACATCATGGCAATCACATAAAACTGACCTGCTCCTGCTGCAGTGCCTTCACAAAGGCATTCTTCAGGCGGTTGGTGTGTTCAGCCTTCAGGGCCTTTTTCTGGTTGGAGGTCATGCACTGTTCACACAAGATACGCCCACTTTTCTCCTGTTTCCAGTGAGGGGTAAAATCGGTTCTACACTGGGCACAGAAAAATGGCTCCAGGCGAGATAGTGATCCTCTTATTTTACCTGCCAAGAAGGAAAGAAAAGACAGTACAACTTTAACTTCAATACACAAACACAGGGCATAACATTCAACTTTATCAGCTCTACTTATTACACAGGTGATCTTTGTTGTCCCACAATTACAGATTGTTGTATATCTGAATAATTTGCAAAATCTTTTTAAACTGTTGCTCATTGGTTGGAACCCGATAATTGGTGAATGCTGGACTGATTATAATCCAGAAACTTTGAAACGTCCAACCAACAGCTATGTCAGAGCAGCTTCCTGTCATCACTGATGAGTGACTGAAGTGTGACTTACAAACTGCAGCAACAAATGAACCATTTTTTCGAAATGTACAATTACAAAGTGGACCGATAAGGAAGCTGTGTCTTTCAGAGTGGAAAACTCAACCCACCATAAAATGTCATCAAAACAAAAGTGCTGACTGAAAATGATCCACAACAGACATAACACCTGTTCTGCTGCAGGTCTAGACATTAAAGAACAATATAAAAAATGGATAATGTATGTTGGGAAGCAGATGGGATTACAAATTGTACTGAAACACAAGAGAAAAACTGATGAAACATTTTAGATAAATGTGCAAAATACTTAGAATGCCACAGAAGCTCTTATTGGGGGAAATGTGGGTGTCCCTGTAGTTTTGTCCATATATGTATTTTTATAAAAAAAAATGTGCGGTTAGCACATTTGCCTCTCAGCGCTGGAGATTGGTTTGAATCGTAATCTGGGTGAAGTTTCTCCCCATGTCTACTTGGGTTTCCTTGGGGTTCTCCAAAAACAGTCCAAAACATGGATTCAAGGCAAATTTGCTGTAAATTGTTCCTATATAGTCTGTGTCTGTGTGTGAGTGAGTGTGTGCAAAGCGAAAGATTGAAACCCTGTCCTGGATGTATCTGCCCAGCACACAAGATGTTCTCCCCTGGATGCTGATTGAGTGGGTGGCACAGTGGTTTAGTGAAAATGAGGTAATCCTTGATAATAATTTTTTGGAAAATAGATTTTACCCGTCTGCCACTCTTCGCTGGGGATCCAGGTTTAAATACCGATCTGGGTGGCGTTTCAATGTTCTGCCCCTGTCGGCATGGGTTTTATTTCTGTGTTTTTTGGTTTGCTTAAACATTCAAAAACATGTATCCAAGATTAATTGGCTGCTTTAAATTACCTTCACATAGTGTGTGTATGTGTGTGTGTGTGTGTGTGTGTGTGTGTGTGTGTGTGTGTGTGTGTGTGTGTGTGTGTGAGTGAGAGAGTGTGTTCAATGATAGATTGTCAATCTGTCCTGGTTGTTTCTGCCCTGAAGGTGCAAAATCTTGTACAACGAATTCCTTTAAACAACAGTTCTAAAAAGTAGGACCCAGTTGATAAAAAACAATATTAGACCAATGATTTCAAACTATTTTGGTATTCAGATATGCTATGCATTTTTAGCAGTGCATTTTAACTCATTGAAAGTAAAACTACAAAAATGCATTATATTTTACTAAACCAATAAAACAATATTTTTGGTTTGTAGGCCTCACCCTGGCTGTCGAGGACACTCTGCACCACCTCCTCCAGCCCAACCATGTAGATGAATTCGCTGTTGGCGGCCGAGGGCAGAAAATGAAGCAAAGGTGCTGGCGGCTTGGGGGGAGGGATCTCCAGCAGTGTTTTCTCCAGCTGCTTGCGCAGGGCCAGTTTGGCGGCTGCCTGGCTACTAGCCTGGTCACTCAGGCTGCCTATACTGGAACTGCCGGGCAGTGCGGAGGGGCTGACAGCGCCCACTCCACTTACCCCCACCCCGACCCCTGGCACACCCGCTGCACCAGCTGCCTGCATGTGAGCCAAGTTCATGTAGATAGCAGTGGAGGAACTGGAACGCTGTGAAGCTGCCACCTGTTGACTAGCAGCCTGTGGGACACATAGGACACCTTATTCATAATTACAAAAATACATTTTAGACCGCGTCATTAGTTTACTCATAGCTGGAACTGCAAGGCTTTTTAAAAAAAAGGACCCCCCCCCCCCCCCCCCTGCAGTTTTCAGTCTGATCTCAGTCTCAGCATCTGCACCATATACCAAATTACCACAGATGAAAAACGAGAATATTACTATTCGGAAAATAATACTACTAGAAAACATTGTTAAGCCCCAATATGTGCACTGTAGTTTAAGAATATTTAATTGTTTCCTAAATTTTACATGGATTTGTTAATTTTTTAAGTCCACACAGCAGGAAAACATCACAGATCACCAGTCCATCACATGGCAGACACACGAACACATTCACTCGCACATTTAATTTTCAGAATTCCATTCAAAATGTTAAACTTTCATAAATTATTTATTCAGGGCCAACAATCTAAGCAATTTTATGTACTTATTTTTGTTTATATTTACATAATTTGGCTTCCAGCTCATAAAACCCATAGAAATAGAAATAAAAAAATTGGAAAACCCTGGAGAAATCAGCCCAAATTTTACAGGATATAAATGTTTAAACTGAGTGTGACACACTAATGATCTACTAAACAGTAGAGCTGAGGAACAGAATTCAAACTGCTTGAGATCCAGTGTGAAATATTCACAGTCAGTCATGATTTGGGGTCCAATGTCAAGTACAGGTGTTGTTAAAGTCTGCTTTCTTAAAGGTCACTGGGTCACTGCAACAGTCTATCAGAATTTTTTAGAGGACTTCATTATTCCTTTCGCTGAGGATCTGTATGGAGATGCAGACTTCATCTTTTAGCAGGACCTAGCCCCTGCCCATGGTGCCAGTAGCACCAAAACCTGGTTTGATATCTGTGCCATCCCAATGCCTGGGAGTTATGAAAGCCCAGATGATGCTTGCAGTCCGCTCTTCTTTGTTGTTGGATCTGGTGCCCCTCATTTGCTTCTTGAGAACACCCCATAAATTCTCAATTGGGTTTTGGCACAGCGAGTTGGCTGGCACTGTGATGACACGGGCATCAAACCAAATTTCTGTACTGTAAGAGTATTAACACCTAACATTATCTTCTTCATTGCTTCCTTTTATCCTCCAATTCAACTTATCGTGGACGAAGACTCACTATTTGAGAACTGTTGGTCTAGACCCACATTCCATTATTTATTTTTACGTAAATTCCATTAGTTATTTAGCTAAATGTTTATCTTTTTACACAGCTGGCACCGAGCTGAGTAACTGACACTGTGTAAGATAAATGCATTTATAATTACATTCCATTCCGTCATTAGGAGGCGAGGTCAGTGGCAGCTTTGGGCATTCACATTTCAGTTGCAGTTGGGATGTGGAGCGATGCGGGTCTCTCTAAATACTGTAAGTGTTTGCTGAGAAAACTGAACATGTTGGTCTACAAAAGCATTAAATAGTCTCTAATAACACCAAAAAAGTCACTACAATTTTCACTAGTCGCTTTTTAAGAAAATAAAAGGGTCACTAGGGTCTAAAAACACACTGAATTTAGCCACAAATTTGCTAAGTTTCCTTCGTTGAGGGATGATCATAAAGTTCTTGCCTGTAGTATGTAAAATAAAACTGCTTTTTTTTTTAAAAACTATTATTGTAAAACTTCACTGTTCATAGTATAAGGACGTGCTTAGTGTATGCTATATTCCTTTATATACCACATGTATCACCACGTCACCGAGATTATACAGAGGGTTAACTGAAGAGCAATTTTTGTTTAATATATGCAAGACTGAATTCTGCTGAGATGTAATATTAAAAGCTGTTATGTCACCCTGACCTGCTGGTAGTTCATGGCATTACTCATGGATCCCGTCAAGGGTCGACCCATGCCAGGCTTAGTCGGCACCCTCTGCCCTTGCAGCTGAGCAGGGTTTGGGGCAATCACCCGCTGGGACATCATCATGGGGGGCAGAGAGGCACTGGCTGCAGACCTGATCACCGTGTGGCCCTGGAATAAACACAAAGGAAATGAAAAAAAAAGTGTAATACAATAAACACACACTAGAGGTCAGCAGATAGTCGCTTTGCCATTTGCTGCTTTGATAACGGGCATTAAGTAGCTGCAAAATCTGGCAATCTATACAACCTTACAAGACAATGGGTGCGTCTTTTATATGAAGAAAATCGTACTGAATCTTTGTTTAATTATGCTCATAATTTGGGTTCAGTATTCAAAATGATCAGTCTATAAACGTAATTGGCAACCGAAAGCAACAAAAGCAACCGAATGGCAAATCCATTGAGAGTTCATTAAATGTGAGAGAACCACTGTTCTAATTTGATCAACCAAATGGAAGAAAATCCCTTCCAGCTATTATCACGACTAACAGCAGTTTTGGAGGTTTATTCAGAACAGAAAGATAAGTCACACCTGTGCTGTGCGCAGGTTCTGGGGCTCAGAAGTGTGTAAGCCAGGCCGCACAGGCAGTTTACTTAGTGCTGGTGAGCTGTGAATAGTTGAGGGCTGTGCAGAAGAGGGAGGATTCTGAACTACTGGAACCTAAAATGAATGAAAATGCAACAAGCGCACAAAATCATACACAAGTAGAGGCATTGAAATGATACCCTTAAACAATCAGGCATGATATTTGTGACCTGTGTAGTCAGACTATACTGTACTGTAAGCACGTTTTGTATTAGCATTAAGAGACGGGCAATATTTAGAAATGTTGCTCATGGATATAATTTGTATAAATATAATTTATAAATTAAAAATTGTATTACAAAGAAAAAAAATTACGTTCTATTACTTTGCCGCTCAAGTGAGCAAATTTGACCATTTATGTAAAAAAATAATGTTCTTTGCAAGGAACAACCCAAAAATCGTTACCAAAGTGACACAGGTCAGTCAAAGAATACATTATGCCGATAAATTTGTAAAAACTTAACGTTTTTGCCATTTTTAATTATTTGTTTTTCTTGGCAGTAAAATTGTGTAGTTTTTGCGGTCATATATACTTGAAAAAAATGGACAATAAGCATTTAAAAATAAAAACATAAAAAAAAGATATCAAATTGGATATCAAAAAATAGTGATGGGGGAGCACTATTATACCACAGTGCCTTTGAATTTGTGAAAAAAAACTCCTCCCACCCCCAAAAAGCATGTGGTAAATCAAGGTGGTCATCTACAACTTCCTATTTTTTACTGGCTGTAGTTGCACAACGTTCAATAAGCACCGCTAATAATTGGAACCACTGAGATAAGTGGTTATCAGAAAAGAGAATTCACTATTTGAACATCTCCTGCCACATAGGTGAAAGCAACAATAGCTTTTCAATCATACTGTAATATAGAGCAGCCAAACAAGTGACTGTTGCATTTAATGTTAAAATGTGGATTGTTTAAATTAGAGACAGCAATGTCTTGACTGCCTGGCTAGTTTAAGTAACCTACTGAAAGTTACAACAACTTCCAATTTGTAATGCGTGGTTATTGGTATGCATTTACTAACCCCAGTACCAGGTGGAATGATGGAAGATGAATAAGATGCCATACTGATTTCAAAAGCCCCCAACAGCCATTGAAAAAAAACTGAATGGTGTTCCTTCCCTCCATCCAACCTTCCATCCATTATCTTCCGCTTGTCCGGGGTTCGGGTTGCGGTGGCAGCAACCCAAGTAGAGAGGCCCAGACATCCCTCTCCCAAGCCGCCTCCACCAGCTCAACTGGGGGGATTCCAAGGCGTTCCCAGGCCATCCGGAAGATAAAATCTTTCCAGCGTGTCCTGCATCTTCCTCGAGGTCTCCTCCCAGCAGGACTTGCCTGAAACACCTCCCTGGGAAGGCGCTTAGGAGGCATCCTTACTAAATGCCCGAACCACCTCAACTGGCTCCTTTCGACGCGCAGGAGTAGCGACTCAACTCCGAGTCCCTCCCGGATGACCGAGCTTCTCACCCTATCGCTAAGGGAGAGCACAGATACCCTGTGGAGGAAACCCATTTCGGCCGCTTGTACTCGCGATCTCGTTCTTTCGGTCATTACCCAAACGTAGACCGACTGGTAAATCAAGAGCTTCGCCTTAAGGCTTAGCTCCTTCTTCACCACAACAGACCGGTACAAAGTCCGCATCACTGCTGACCCTGCGCCGATCCGCCTGTCACTCTCTTGCTCCATCTTACCATTACTTATAAACAAGACCCCGAGATACTTGAACTCCTTCACTTGAGGCAAGAGCTCGTTCCTGACCCAGAGAGGACACTCCACCCTTTTCCGACTGAGAACCATGGCCTCAGATCTGAAGGTGCTAATTCTTATACCAGCCGCTTCACACTCAGCTAAAAACCGATCCAACAAGAACTGAAGTTCACAGCCTGAAGACGCTAGCAGGACCACATCATCTGCAAACAGCAGTGGTGTGATCACCAAACTGGACACCCTCCATCCCCTGGCCGCCCCTATAAATTCTGTCCATATGTACTATAAACGGAATCAGTGACAAAGGACAGCCCTGATGGAGACCAACTCTTGCTGGAAACAAGTCTGATTTACTGCCGGCCATGTGGTCTATGCTCCTAGAAGGAGCCATGTACTGTATACTCGTGAAGCACCCTTCACAAAATACCTCGAGTAACACATTCGAATGCCTTGTCCAAGTCCACAAAGTACATGTAGATTGGTTGGGCAAACTCCCATGAACCCTCAAGGATCCTGGAGAGAGTAAAGAGCTGGTCCAGTGTTCCACGACCAGGACGAAATAGGCATTGTTTCTTCTGAATCTGAGGTTCGACTCTCTTCTCCAGCACCCCTGCATAGACTTTACCAGGGAGGCTGTGATTCCCCTGTAGTTGGAACACACCCAGCGGTCCCCTTTCTTAAAAAGAAGCACCACCACCCCAGTTTGAGGTTTTTATTGTCATTTTAAAAATATGTAGTGGTGTACTGTACACAGTGCATAATGGACTGCATAATCAAGGTGCTACATAGTACAATAAACTACACAACACAATATAAAGTGCACATGTGCTGTAGCATGTGCACTACAAACTAATTATTAATACTTAAGACAATTTACAATAAACAGAAAATTAAACAATAAGTACAGGAAGGAAACAGTGCAGGTGGCTATGGATATATATCCATCAGTTAGTATAAGCAATGTACTTAAACAAGATTTTTGTCCATTTTTGATATAAGAAGGTGTGTGTGTGTGTGTTTGGTCCAGCCTTTTCATGAGTACAGTTGTTAATAAAGGACTCTTGATTATTTAAAAGTCTGGAAAAAGCAACTATTACACAGCCTGGATATGAGGGCTGATATACTTCTGGGGCCCTTGAGCAAGGCCCTTAACCCTAATTTCTCCAGGGGTACTTCAAGATTCTCTGTACTCCAAAAAAGACGCTTTATTTATTTCTCCAGTGGGACTAAAGGATCCTTTGTATCTTGAAGAAGACACTTTGGATAAAACCATCTGCCAAATGACCAAATATAAATCATCTTGATTTTAAGTTTTCAGGAAAAACATGTTTCAACCCTGTTTGGTACTAGAGTTGGTGACGTTTGGAAGGTAGAAAGACTAAACACCGCTATTTTTGGCTTGGCCATTTTGACACACTGTGGTATATGCTAATTTATACAGCTGTTTAAACAGCATGAAACAGAAGTTTATTACTTTGGCAAACATTCATGCATGAAGAAGAAATTGCATCTCTAATAGTTCCGTGCCTGCAGCTTGCTCGTCAATGAACCAATTACAAACAAGGTTCTTAAGCTTGTGTGAACATGTGTTACCACAGTTCATTCTTTATAGTATTCATTTAAGAAGGAAACTATTCAAAGTGTAGTTTTTAACATTCCACAGACCAATACAATGTTCTATTTTTTTAAAACAACTTTTGACTCACACAAACACAATGGACAAAAATTGTAAACTCCATGTCAAGCTAGTTTTTACTTTTTAAATGTGATAGAAGTCTTTTGTACTTTACCACCTTCTGATTGACCTACTTCTGGGATGCCCAGTCTTATCTAAAGAGCCTGCATGGCTGCAGGTTTTTAATTGAGTCCAGCTGAAAACAAACCTGATATCAGTAGAATGAACATTCATGACCTACTTTGAAATTGACTACAATATGCACATCTGAAACAAAGTGCCAAACTTTAACTTTTGCTTTGACCTTAGAAAAAGATGGTATTCTTATTTGAAAGATAGATGGTTGAGGTTTATTGCCACATCAGCACAATGACAGCTATAGCGAGTGAAATAAGTATTGAACATGTCACCATTTTTCTCAGTAAATATATTTCTAGAGGTGCTATTGACGTGAAATTTTCACCAGATGTCGGTAACAACCCAAGTAA
>JAOUQT010000026.1:6661568-6672283 GCA_025769995.1 Xyliphius kryptos | reverse complement strand
GGGGAGAACGTCTCGGGCGCTGGGCAGATACACCCAGGACAGGGCACCAATCCATCGCTGGGTACACACTCACACAGTCACACAAACATACACACACTCTACAGGGCAATTTAGAGCATTCAATTTACATTCATGTTTTCGGAATGTGGGAGGAAACCGGAGAACCCGGAGGAAACCCATGCAGACACGGGAAGAACATGTAAACTCCCAGATTGGGATTCGAACCGGTAATCCCAGCGCTGAGAGGAGAATGTGCTAACCACTAAGCCACCGTGCCGCCCCAGTAGGATTTTTAAATAATTTATTTGTAAACTACTGTGGAAAATAAGTATTTGGTTAACAACAAATGTTCACCTTAATACTCTATAACATTTTTTGTTGGCAATGACAGAGTGCAAACACTTTCTGTAAGTCTTCAACAGGTTTGCACATTCTGTAAGACGATATTTTTTCTCATTTCTTCATGCAGCTCTCCTCTAGAGAAGTGATGTTTTAGGGCCGACACTGGTCAACATAGAATTTCAACTTACTCCAAAAATCTTCTATGGTTTTAAGGTCTGGAGACTGACTTGGCCAATCCAGGACCTTAGAATGCTTTTTATGGAGCCACTCCTTCATTGACCGAGTGTTGTGTTTGGAATCATTGTCATGCTGGAAGACTCAGCCACGTTCCATCTTCAATGCTCACAGTGATGGAGGAAAGTTTTGGTTTGAACTTTCACAATACATGGCTCCGTTTATTCTTCTTAACAGGATCGGTCGTCCTATCCTCTTTGCAGAAAATTAGCCCCAAAGCATGAGGTTCCACCTTCATGCTTTACAGTAGGCATTATGTGTTCTTGGGAATCAACTCATCGTTTCTCTTTCTCCAAAAACGACCAGTTGAGTTTTTACCAAAAATATTGGCTTTTGTTTCCAATTCTCCTCTGGATCATCCATATGCTCTCTGGCAGACCTCACATAGGCCTGGACATGTACTGGCTGGAGCAGGGGGACACGCCCTCACGTCCCAGCTCTCTGTAGGCCATTCATCAAGTCCCTCTGTGTAGTTCTGGGATTTTTGCTGCTGGTTCTTATAATCATTTTGACCCAATTAGATGACATCTTGCATGTGGCCCCAGGTTGAGGGACATCATCAATGGTCTTGTATGTCTTCCATTTTCATACAATTGCTCCCACGGTTGATTTTTGTTACAACAACCTGCTTGCCTTTTGCAGATTCACTCTTCCCAGCCAAGGTGCAGGCCTACCATTTTTTTCCTGGTGTCCTTCGACAGCTCTTTGGTCTTAGCCGTTGCTGAGTTTGGAGTCTGTCTGACTGAGGCTGTGGACAAATTTCTTTTATATAGATTACGAGGTCAAACAGGTGCCGATAAGGTAAATAATGGAGGACAGAAGAGCTCTGTTAGAGCCAGAAATCTTGCTTGTTTGTGGGCGAACAAAAACGTATTTCCCACCATAATTTACAAATAAACTCTTTAAAAATCCTACAATGTGAATTCCTGAAATTTTCTTTTATAGGCCTCGCTCATCTTTCTAAGTGGGAGAACATACCCAATTGCTGAGTAAATACTTTTTTGTCCCACTGTACACATATACACCTAATACACTGGTTGTTCAATGATATTTTGTATATATATAAATATATATATAACTTTATTTGTATTAAAAACAAGACTGTAAAATATCAAGGAAGGTCAACGGCTATCCAGCTTGATTCTACAGATATTATTGTTTATTTTTCTTATTTTTTCTGTGTATTTATTAATGGCAGTATAAAACAACATGTTACTTAATAAAGAAAGAAACATGAGCATGTCAACTGTTATTAGTATATGTGACTATGTGAGTCTATGTGAGGATTTTAGGGATCTACTCAAATATAACTGTAATTGGTTTAAAAACAATCTTTCACCAATCATCAAGTCATGTTTTATAAGAAAGATAAGTAATCGCTCCATATACCTGCAAGTACTAGAAGATGGAAATGTTAGCGACCTGAGCAGAGATAATAAGCTATTGGAGAGTCATACATTTAAATGCCTTAAAATTGCACACATTAGAAATAAATGAAGATTTAAACAAGCGATGCAAGACGGTCAAAGCTAAAATTGCCTCGGTTTAATTTTCTTGAGCTTGTATGTTCTCCCTATGTCCACTCAGATTGGGATTCAAACCAGGATTCCCCAGCGTCACCCCTAAACGCCATGCAAATTTAAAGTCAGGTTGAGTCTTGTCAAAATAATTGATATTAAATCGATAAATATAGATATTTAAGTTTATTCTAGGAGTTTTAACAGAGTTACTTCATATGCTGCACGTAAGCCCATAGGAACACTCCTCTACAGTTTAAAATCCCAATGTGTGAGATGTAGAAAGTGAGCAAGAAACGATGAGAAAGATATTTATTCTAATGTAAAAAAATAAGTGTATGTGAGGCTGCAACTGATGCACTGCACCAACCCTACTGCAAGACCTCAGGGGAGAGCAATAATCACACATACACACAAAGACCAATTTTTTTTCCTCTTTTCTTTCTTGTGGGATGGAGGCGGAAGGGGCATTCCAGGGTATCTAATATTAGTTTCAGCTTAAAAAAAGAGCATGAGCTGTTTTCTTCCTTCCCTTTATATGACATGAGTAATCAGCAAGTACAGAATGGGTTCTGCAGCCGTACTGACCTTGTTCAGCACAGAATGATGCATTAAGAAAGCAGGTCCATTAATGCGCACATACACTTATTAGATCTGTGATCACGGAGTAAGACCAGGGAGGATTAAAAAAAAAAACAATTTCCTTGCCGCCCACTTCCTTGAACCTAAGTATTATTGTGATGCACAACCATACTTAATGCTTGACATAATTAAATCAGCTCACGCAGTATGTTAACCAATCGAGCCGCTCAACGGCCACGACGTCACATCTCCCGAAATGCCTGTACTGCTGAGAGCAAGCCAATCAGCTGTCGTGTTAATGAGAGCTCCCCTCAGTTGTACTGCACCCCAAATGCAATTAAGCTCCGGGGAGCCACGTCTCACTGGTCTTAAAATGCCACACTGTACAGCCGTCCCCAATTATAAATTAAACACAGCTGTAATTGGCCCCTTGATCACTTAATCATCTTGCGATTATCTCATTATTGCTCGTTCTATCATTTTATCACTCACTGCCGCACTCTGATACTGCTTAGTCTCTTGCCTGTCACGGTAATGTAGCTGAGTATCTGCAAGATCTACATTAGCTTCATTAACACACAGACACAGACAGAAGTGCGTGAGCACACACTCCCTCACACACACACACACACATTTCTCTCCAGGATCTTTTGGGAAGATATCCTGTCATACAGCAGCACTGTCCTACTTCGGGCATAATGTTATTCGGATATTCTGTGACCAGAGAATTAATGTTCAAAAGGGGTAAAAGAAATGAAATGGGGTATGTAATACCACAGCATAGGATCACTCAATACCACCCGCCGAAGACGGTCGGTGGAGGAAAAGAGGAGGTACACACGTAGCTAACAATGGCAATAAACAGCCAATAAGAACGGTGTTGTGTTGCACGTCAGTTTGAACCCCCCCCCCAACAATGACTGTTTCAGTTCACTCAGCTGCTACGAAAACCAGACTCGTTCGCCTCCCATCAGGAGTCTTGGTGCGCACCCCCTACTCTTTTTAGAAACCTGCACAGGCGCAACCCACCACAAAGTCACAGCGTTGGGCACTTGGCCAGTCAACACAACAGCAGCTCTTGGAAACGAAAAGAAAACTATGCTGAAATCAGCAAAGAAATCAACATATCGGCCAGTTTATGTAAAAAAAAAAAAAAAAAAAAAAAAAAAAACATATCGTGTAAGTAAGATCACAGAATCATTTTACCTGGTCAAAAGAAAATGGTCGGCAATCCACCCCCCAAATTTTGAGCTGCTTCTCTTCCAACAACTCTAAAGCCATTGATCATACAGAGCTCTGTGACGGCGAGGCGGCTCTGAGATGTTAGGGCCTTACAGTTTATATCCCCCCCGCCACCCCTCGCACAAACTGTAATTTCATGGACTGTACCAACATAAGACTCTTTTGTACCCATAAGCCTCTGACCTGCTCCATTCAGCTAGAGCATGCCACATGCCCACAAAGCCAAAAGTGGCCCCTCTTTCAATCTCATCCCTACGTTTTCCAAAAAAACAAATCAATAAAATAACCAGACCCACCTACCCCACCTAACCCCCACCCCCCACATTTCTTCCTTTCACTGTGTAGTAAAAATAAACACACTTGCTTTTTGGAGCCCCTTTCAAGGTACAGTCCACTGTAGGCTTTTTTGTGATTGGTGCATTTGTGATGCCTATAGTGTGGAGTAGATAAAGATGACTACACCGAGTGTTATAAGTGGAAAAAAAGTGAAAAAGAAAAAAACGAGGCAGCAGCACACTGCGCTCTACTGACACTCTATCCTGTCATAATGCCAAACCTTAATTCTCCGTCTGCCCATCCCCCACCAGAACAGCGCTTTCTTTATGCACACGCCACTACTGTCTGTCGATCAGATCGCCTTGTGCACAAAGATGTCTTCCTCTCTGTGCCCTTTCTTCAAACATCATGACACCCAGAACACCCCACATACACTCATACACAAAAGACGACCAACAGCAGTTTGACAGAACACATAATATGAGGTTGGTAGAAACAGGCCAAATGCCAGATGATGAGTTGTAATAATAATAAGGCCATTTGCGAATGCATAGTGGAATCCACAGCTCATTTCACGCATGATCTGCATCATGACAATTCCTTCGGCTGATGCAACTTCCCACCCCACCTCACAAAACTGTGTGCTTAATGGCATCCTATCTTTCACAGAGGGTAGCAGGAGAGCCATGTTTTAAACCACACAGAGCTGGTAAGATTTCGGTCTTAATGCCTTCATGCAAGAGCACCAAAGCATCATCTTATTTATTACGCTTTTTTTTTTTTTAAGCACGGTGTGTGATTAGTCCCAGGACACCACACTTATCATAAGGTTTCTCCGTTCAGCCGTACTGGCCTGTCTACCTAATGTGTCCGTGCTCTACATATCTGTCTGATTGGCCACCCGCTCTGTTGGCTAGATTACGCATTCCCCATTTGCTTCATCTGATGCTGAAATTCTTAGATCTCAAAATGGCTTCTGCATCATTACTGAGGTGTGCGCTTTGTATAATACCAGTGAGTAAGCAAATAAATTCATACTGTAACATGCTGCTGTCCTTTAACAAACAACCAGCAGGCTGCTCGAAGCGCTGCACTCAAATCTTCCCATGATGGGGCACAGCCACACAATGGTTTTCGTGACCTTAAATATAAGTAGGGTGATTTATGGCAAACAGAAGCCTTTGAGGCTCTAACCCAGTTTAAAGCTGCAAAAAGCAGGATTGGTACAGGGTCATGAAGGGTAAGCACTGCCAACTCTGTAAAAGCAAGATGATGACTGGCCTTTCTATGCAATCTGAAGACTGCCAAGTTTTGTTTTGTTTTTCATCGCTGAGACAGTGTAGTTTGTAATAAAAAAAAGTTTAAGATTAGAGCAGCGGTTCGATTCGAAAAAAGTCCATTAAAACTTTCACTGCAAACACTAAAATGTGATTATTTTTAAAATGTGATAATGAATGAGATATTGTGTGGAACATTTTGTGGTTTCAAATGGTTTAAATAAATGTAACATTGAAACTCAAACACAGTGAGGAGGAAAAAACGGATTTCTAGATATACCACGTATAGGTTAGTATATTTGCTGATGGGTCAAAAGGAACAAACAAGAGTAATACATTTCCAGGAAGTATACGAAAGCCTAGAGTGGCTAAATAAATGGAAGATCTTAAGCAAAAAATCCAGGATTATTATTTTACAGAAGTGACAAAGAGTCCACATGCTGCAAAAAGAGGTTCTGGTTTAATGCTGTTACATTTAACCGACAGTTCAGAGCTATCAGCATGACAGACGTTATGCTTACCTGACACTCAACATGTTTTGGAATATATATGGAAGATATTTCACTTGCTTCACACTTGTTTACTCTGCACAATGAAAATAAAGTGGAATCTAATCTAATTTAATCTAATCCACTGGTTAGAGTGTAAACTATGATTAACTATTAGCAGATACATATGCACTTATTTTACTTGTCATTTATACTAAAGACTTATTTATAGTTACCTATTACCAAATACAACAATTATTTTATAACAAGTCAGTATTCCATCATATGAGCACCACCTCATCTGAAACTGACACACCAAGGCAGCTGTGCCTTTCCACTTGGGAATAGGCTTAACTTGTCCTTTGGTACCTCTGTTTGCTTTTGTGATGCCCCATCATCTTGGGTTCAGACATCGGTGTAAAAAGCCTAAGCGCAATGAAGACTGGAGACAGAAATCTGCATTTGCAAGCATCCATATTATTAATAAAATCCAGCATTTGATATGTCAGACATCAGATTCAGACACACACTTTTCAGAGCTGGGTTTGTCATTGCATGTGATGCAGCTGAGTGTCTCTCCATCACATGTTCTCTCTCTTGCACACAGACAGACATTTAACAACGTCACAGGTGAGATCCATTGCGTCACGTACTTCTGTGGCCCTTTCATTTCAGATTAGAACTTTGGTCTAAAACTTTTGCTTTACATCAAAAACATTTTGGAACTAAATTTTAAATACATAAAAAAATACATTTTTCTAAAGACCACGTGTGATTCTTAGCAGGACACTGACAGGCCTTATTCTGCATAAATTTCAATATTGTGACTTTAGACATATAGTGATTTGACTGATCTGTCCACAGTTCAAATTGGGCTCCTATACACGATAGCAGCAAGAAGGCTAATCAAAATCCACCAATCACAGACTACTAAGCATCTTATATACTTGAATATTGAATAATATAATGTATATTTAACAAATTGCAATTCCAATTCCTAATTGAAAACTTGTTTAAAGTGAATAAACAAATTTTGTATTTCAGTACATAATTTGTTAAATGTGTACCAGGGCAGCCAGTGGCTAGCACTTTTGCCTCTCAGTGATGGGGATCCAGGTTCGAATCCCAGTCTTAAATTCCATGTTCTCCCTGTGTCCGTGCTGGTTGTCTCCAGATTCTGCAGTTTCCTTTCACAGTCCAAAAACATGGATTGGCGACTCTAAATTGCCCCTATACAGTGTGTGTGTGAGCTTGAGCCCAGTGATGGATTGGCACACTCTTCTGGGTGTATCTGCCCTGCGCTTGAAATGTTCTTCACTGTATGGGCAAGGGGAACCATCACCACCACCACCATCCCCCCGTGAACCCTAGATATACAATTGCAGATGTTACTTTGCCCAAAATATAAAAATCTAGTTGATTTCCACCTTTGGTGCTATAAAGCCTGGAATATACTTTTTGTTTTGTTTGTATTGGTTTTAATGCAAAGCTGAAACTTAACAAAATCAATATTTGATACAGATATTTAAAATCAGTTTTAAATAAGCCTGCCTTTTGGTCGCATCAGGATTAATTACTAATGGTTCCAGAGGATACCTACCCTGCAACAGAAGCTTGAAATAGTCCCTCAAAACAAGGTTTGATTCCTATAAAACTGTTTGATTCAACAGTTTTATAGGAAGCACACTATAAAAAGTAGTACTTTCTGCGGCAATTCTAAAATCTACAACTTTTGAGTTCTGCAGCATACGGAGACACCGTATGTTTAACAGTCCTACCTGTCTCAACACAACCCTAAGCCCCATCCCATCAGCCTCTGTCAGAGAAGCCTCTCTCCAGCAGTTTTCACAACATTGATCGTCCCACAGTGGCAACACCGCTCACTAACCGCAGTGCTTTGGATAAATGTTCCAATTTATTACTTTCATATCATTCATGATTTACAATTTTGAAAGAATACTCTTGTCATGCCAGTGTACTGAAGAGTTGGGCGCGTTATTTTCAAAACCTTAAAGAATACAGTGAATTAATGTGACAATTTATGCCAAGTTTCCTTAAAACTTTTATTTTATTACACTGGACTAAACTAAAAATATTTTCTTGCTAACTATATTCAACAAACTTTTAACCAGGGTTCTGAATGGCATCTTGCCTTGTTTTGCTGGAATATCCGACTACTTGGCATAAAATAAAATGAGCCAGCAATCCCTTTGTTTAAAGTGCCAACATTCTTACCCACACCTTACATTGAAGTTTCTTGACTGTATTTTTAAACCGATTTCTCAAACTTAAATCACCAAGCTGAAAAAGAAACATTCATCATATGGGGTGATGGGACACTGACACAACACAGTTGGTGTTTGTAGCTGTAGCAGCTCCCACTATTTTAGTAAAGCTTTCTACATGATTTTGGATTGTGTCTGTAAGAATTTCTGCCCACAAAGTTGGAAGCACACAGTGCCAAGGAGCGTTTATGTATATCTATATCTATCTGGAATTTTGATAGTTAAAAAAATGCACGGAATTTACTTAAACATGTGTAGATCTTTATTTCTGTGGTTGTTTTCAGAGTTTTCCTTTACTTCATATAGAAATGTAATTTTGGTCAAATAAAGCGGTTTCAAAAGTAAAAAAAAAAAAGTCTGTCTGTCTGTCTGTCTAAAGTTTTTTTTTTTTTTTTTTTTATAAAACTGTAGCAATAGGACTGAAAAAGACCTGGAAGTAAAAACGTCCTAAAATTACCATGTAGCACGTTTTCTGAATAAAAAACCTTCTGTTTGATGTGTTTAAAAAACTGGTTCTGAAATGCCTTATATGGAGCTTTGTATTCTTGCATTAACAGCTACACTGATGAAATGCACCACGACCAACATGCTAACACACGTCAGATAATTAGACATAAACAGGTCCTCTTTGATTTCTTCAAACGTTTAAAGTTTGTCTCAGAGAGCTTAAGCACAACACAGTCAATTTAGAACATTTTGGAAATATTTTCTTTGTGCGTGACGCTGTCCTTGAGACATTTCAGCCAAAAGACATGCAAGTCAGGTGAACTGGAAATATGAAATAACCCATCTTTCTGAATGTGAGTGCCATGACAAGCTCCACCCTGATTAAAACAATTGGATTAAAAAATGGAAATAATTGAATCTGTATTACAAGATAATTTTTGTCATCAATCATTTCATGACCACCAGAATAATTTGTTCTTCACTTATTTAAGGGACAGCAGAGTTGTACTTTTGCTGAAAATTCCAATCATGCGAGACATGTGTTTAAAGTGGTTCAGACATTAGTGTACAGAAGCACACAGCGATCATGTGTATTATTGAGTATTTATGAAAAGCCATAGCTGTGTAAATAGCAGCTCAGCAGTGAAATTACAACAAAGAAACAAACAAATGGACAGACATTTAACTCCAGGCTGCACTGAGCCAGAGGAAACGCAACATGAAATTGATGCCTATAATGGAAATTAAATTCTCTGACATTTTATCTCAACTTCCTACATGAAGCATCCACATTACAACAATATTAGCAATAATAAAATGAGAATTAAGAATCTTTAAGAAGCCTACAAATAAATTAACACCCTTAACTGTGAAAGACCTTTAGTAAGGTCGCTGGCATACATCACACCTGCGTTGTTCCTGCAGTGCAAATGAAAACTGGACCATGCCTTTAAGGAGTTTAGTGCCCAGTAAACTACTAAGTTGTACCTCAACAAATACTATAACTGTTCAAATGCACCTAATATCCTTGCTCTGCCTACATGTTTATAGTTAAGCACACAAGTCACCAACACCGTACTAAGTTACTGAAAATCCTGTATATAATTTAATGAATTAGGTGAACAGAGTGTGTGTTTTTCCCCCACACAATTCCACACCATTGACATTTTACACACTTTGGACTTTGGAACCCTGCAGAGGTTTATATACTCTTTACAATCCCCAAAAACTATTTTAATACGTCTCACCATCACTACATATTTCAAGCAGCAACAACAGTGCTTGCTACAGTGGTTAGTGCTATTGTGCACTGGGAAAACCTATATTTAGGTGACATGGAAGCTACTTTGTTTGGTGATTTGGTGCGTTTACTAGTTAGGTAAAAAGTCTTCTTTTCAACAAAAAAATAAATCAATAAATAAAATTAAATAAAAAAAAACATAATATAAAAGACATAAGCTTATAACATCTGTCTGATCATAATATTGAAGTATTAGCAATGTAGAATGATAAGCAAACATTTATGCACACTTTGGTTCCCAAACTCATAATTACATTTGACTATGGTTGTAAATCTAAAGTTCCTGTACTAATTAGTTATGCCAAATATCTGATCATCTTTGATAAATGAAAGCATGACCTAAGAAATCCAGATATTAAGACATTACTATTATTAAAAATCAACAACCGAATATTAATACATTGTATTCATCCAGAATGCTGGATCACAGAAAGATACGTTTCAAAGAGTGTAATACATTTTTACTATAAACCAAAAAATATCTTATTCTATGTTATGTTATGTTCCATCCATCCATCCATCCATTATCTTCCGCCTATTCCTCTACCAGGGTCGTGGTGGGGTTCCCTATGCCCATCCAGGGGAGAACATCTTGGGCGTTGGGCAGACACACCCAGGATAGGGTGCAAATCTATCATTGGGCACGCACTCACTCTCACATCCACATACACATTATACAGGACAATTTAGTTCATTCAGTTTACCTGGAATCCATGATTTTGGAC
>JAOUQT010000026.1:6636468-6650048 GCA_025769995.1 Xyliphius kryptos | reverse complement strand
GGCAATTTAGAGCATTCAATTTACCCTCATGTTTTTGGAATGTGGGAGGAAACCGGAGAGCCCATAGGAAACCCACGCAGACACGGGGAGAACATGCAACCTCCATCCAGATTGGGATTCAAACCGGGAATCCCCAGCACTGAGAGCGAATGTGCTAACCACTAACCCCCGTGCGGCTGGTGAAGTGAATTATTGCATAATAATCGTAATAATTATTTCTTAGACAATAAATCGTACCAATAAAATTTTCAACCGTTTCATACCCAACTGTAACTGAGAGAAATTGTGCAAACATTTTTAAAAAAAGGTGGTGTGTAGCGATCTGATACAGAGCATCATTATTACACTGTGTTCCATCCAAATATGCCAGATCAGATTAGACTGACATTTTCTATTCTTTTATCATATACGGTAAGGTGAATGCTGCAGTAGAAGTTAAAACAGAATATCTGTGATGACATGGTACAATAAAACACCACCATAGCATGTGTGTGAAGTAGCTGCTGGATTATAACCAGTTTAGGAAACCTGCTGCATTGTACAAAATCAAGTTATGCACCAATGCATTATTTCATTTCAAATTTCACTGCACTAATAAAATAGGTTTGTCACACTTTCTAATCAGTCACTAGCATCATGCAAATTCATTAGCAGCACCTGACAAAGCCGCTCACCTTCAGAAAGCTTTACTTACAGTGGGATGGATTTTCTTTATAATCCTGATTATACTTACCCCATCACCTCTGTTTAGAATAAGAACTATGCTAGAATAATCAATGTAATCAATCTTAATGACTGGTTTTTGTTTATTGTTTTTAACCTATGCATGGAAAACCTTTAAACCCTTCATTCATGTACATGAACTAAAAACCAAGTCTTATGCTATAACATTCCTAATCAGCATTGCGTTCACTTTCCCACATGGCTGGTTATAGTAGGTGGAACAAGGAACCCAAGATCTGCTTTAATTAAAGACAGCTGAACTTAAATAGGATATAAGCACAACGAAATGATCTACGTTTAAGACAGGGACTGAATTTAAAAATTGTTTTTCTGAAGCAAATGTAACCGCTAGACAGATTTGTTTCTATTTTCACAGTAAAAACCCCCCATGTCTAAATCCTGGCTGAACGGTCTTTGTCTTTTCTGGTGAAATTTGCATGTTCCGTGCCTATCTGAGCTCCAGGTTTCACAGTACCAAGTTTTGAAACAGTACAAAGACTACATTTCTATCATTATTGTTTGTAAGTCTGCAAAAGACTGGGGATCTGTCCATGGTGTCTCCATATCTTTAAACCCAGTTAGTGCTGGGTTAGGCTCCAGCACCACTGCAAAACTAATAACAACACAAAGCTGAAAATAATGAACAAAGAAACCAATTTGCTTTTTTTTTAGTTTTAGGTTTTGGAGCCAGTAAAACACTTTATTGCTTAATGTGTTGGTAGTCAATCTCAAATCAACCATAATTCTTTGCAATTTTTTATGATGTTTTCTTAGCAAACTTGAGAAACATCAACACTGACTGCCAATCAGTAGGTTAGTGTTAGCGTGCTAGACAGCGATTATAGCCGCAGTGAGTTCTTTGTACTCAAAAAGAAAGATACTCAACTAGATTCATGAAGGAGGTGTACAAATCCTAAATAGCAAAATATTAAGTAATAATACACTTACATTCTGGCCAACCTGACCAAAAATGTGAAAAACCATAAATCTTAGGTTTTATATTAAACTTTTGTATCTTCGCATGAAAGAAGATGAAGTTCTGTTACTATCTTTTAACTGCAATTCACTTTATCAGCAATCAGTGCAGAGAAATAGTGCCACAGGATTTAGCAGTGCTTTTGCCCATTTATATTTTTATATTCTGACCAAAATATTTTTGTGAAAACCATATGGAGATGAAAAAGGCATTTTGGGGTTAGTCTAGTTTTTAAATATGGTTACGTAAATATTGTGTTTACAATCATATAACTAGCTTACATTCAGACATGTATCTTTGGAAAGGTGTGAGCCTTTAACAAATGTATTGTTACATTAACATTTGGTCATTCAGCAGACTCTTTCCTCCAAAGCGACTTTCAAGTATCCCAACTTGGTTAGGGTCAGAACACAGTGTTGACACAGCATCCCTGGGGCAATGAGGGTTAAGGGCCTTGCTCAAGGACCCACAATGGTAACCAAGGACCTGGGATTTGAACCCACAACCCTTAGATTGCTAGCCCAACTCCCTAACCACTGAGCTACCATACCATATTCCAGTATAGCATTTAAACATTTTCATTTTCTATCATTTTTGTAGACACTATGCAACAAAAATGTAAAGAATTATACTGTGCAATACAAAAATGGCCCCAATCACTGGGATATGATATTCCAGCTAAACCACTCACCCCGACATAGCGACAGTAGCAGTAGAGTCTAACAGCCTAATCATGTAAATAATCATTTGCTGTATGCAGAAGTGGATATGTCTGTTCCAAAACAAAATCTTAGAAGGGGTAGTAATATATCAGGGCTATTTATCTGCTGGCATATATTTATACAATAAGTAACTTTGTTAAGTCTACTGGCAGAATTCACCAAGAGGCCACATCTTATTCTAAACACTTTCTTTTGTGACAATTCAGCAGTTTTAAAACTTTGTGCAGGCAACTATCTGTCCACGAGCTCTCTTTTGAATGCAGCTCGTTTCTGGTACATTACATCAGCAGTCAGCGGCATGAAGCAAATGCATCAATCTGACAATTCCAAATAGTTTATCATTTTTGAATTGTAATGGCTGCATCACAAAAAATACCCCTTTGATATTAAATTGACAATTTCTGTGTCACATATGCAAGTGCATAGTGTTCTAGAGTTTTGAGTAAAATTGCACCACCATGACATCTAGTACAAAGGCCGGTTTTCACAGTGGGACCCTCCACTCATGAAATCTACCATAATAATAAAAAATTAGGCAGCACAGCGAGTCTATGCACAGCATGATGTATTCCATCTAATCACCTGGCGACATGTATCATGCATCTCATGGGTTTAGATACAGCAGGCAGTCGCTGGAGATACAGCAGCCATGCACCGTGGAAATTAAAGGGAGCAACCCTGCATGAAATCCCTTCACAGCCTGTGACCGCAAGCTGAGTTGCGTTGACTACAGTGATGAATAGCTTAAAAAGGGTTGAAAATGAAATAAATAAATAAAACACAGCCATGATCCTGTATCTTGCATCTGTGACGAGAGGGGGAATAGCTCCGAACAAAATGACTTTGAGCAAATCAATCAATAAGAACATTGTTTGGACCCCTCCTGAGGATGTAATACTAGTGGGGTGCTCTCACAGTTTGCAGCCAAGTCTTTTAAAATGGGAAGATATGAAAACAACAACTGGCTCTTGTTGGATGTGTCTGTTGAGAAGTGGTCTATGGGACACAATGCTTTAAGACAGCATCTAAAAAGGAGTAGCAAGAAATCCACAATGGAAATACAACATATGGACAAAAGTACTGAACACATACATATTTTATGATATCACGTTTTAAATTGGTCTGCCTTTTTTGATCTAGAACACCCTCCATCCTTTTGGACAGGTGTTCTACAACCTTTTTATTTGTCTGTTGGAATTTTTGCCCATTCTAAAGAAGGATTTGTGATGTTATATGCTGATCTTGAGGGAGACGGACTTGCTTGCAATATCTGTTCTAGATTATCCCAAAGGTTTTGATAGGGTTATGGTCAGGAGTTAAGTTAATCTTTATAAAACTCACCCAGCCATGCTTTGTACACGTTGGAACATAACATGCCTTCCCCAAACTATTCCCACAAAGTTTGAATCAGCATCAGCAAACAAAATGCAGTTACGTGCTTGATTTCATACATCTTCAAGGGAATTTAGATGTCCTAACTTTGCATTTACACGATATTACGGGGACATCACAGTCACACACTAAATATTGCTGGTATGTTTACTACATATTTAAGTACATCTAAGCAACTTAATCAAAGCAACTATGTCCACAAATGCTGAGACCCATCACCACCTTGACTACACTGTGTTTCATAAAAAAAATTTATAATAATAAACAACAGCCTAGGTGTGTGACATTTACATGACGCATGACATCACTCCATGAAGTCAAGAACTTCTTAATAACACGGCTGAAAATGTCAGGAGCATCACAAAATTGCTTGGGGACAATAAACTGAATAACCACCTTTGAAGGTGAATAGAAATCACACAATAGCTTTATGTTTAAAAACCCTTTAAAATAAATTTTCTTTTAAACATTTTTGACAAATTGCTTGTATAATTCTGACAATCCTGATAAGGGCATGAGCGGCATTATTTTAGGCAGTTTGTTTTCCCTTCTTCTGAATAATACTTTGATACACACATGAGCAGATTAAGACTTGTTTATACTAATTTTGCCCATATTTTAATGCTTAGCAAACAAACATACAACATGCTAGACCAGGTGTGCCCACGATTGCACGGTGTATGTTGGTAGATCGCAGTGGAACACTGCACACCTTATTAACTATAGAGCCTTCCACCTGTTTAAGCTGCTTTTCTCCCCCTGCTGGTGATTTGTATTTGTAAATGAGTTTTCATTGGTCAGAGTTCACAGTGGATAGTTAGATATTACATACTAGATTAGTTTATAGTTCCAGCTTGTTGTAACTTCTTGGAAAGTATCGCTTGAAGTTATATTTAGGATTACATTTAATCATAATACTATAAGAGTAAGGGTTTTATATGTTGCATATTAATATTTTTCCAACAGCAATTAATGTAGATATTCATTATTTTATTATTTTCCGCTTATTCCTCTACAAGGGTCACAGGGGATTCCCCATGCCCATCTTGGGGAAAATGTGCTTGATACACCCAAGAAAGGGCACCAATCTATCGCTGGGCATAATGTACAGAAACTCGTATGTTAATTTAAAGAAAAAGTGTACGCCACATATATGACAGAATTTTTTGCATCAACCTACTTATATGAGCCTTTTCCCCACATGAAAATGATGAAGTTCATCCTCACGGATGATCATTTAGAAGCCTGCTTAAGAATTGGAATCAGCAGCAACTGTCAGACTCCTCACACCTGGCTGACAGCATTTAATTTAGTGCAAATCATCAGAACAGT
Source organism: Xyliphius kryptos (assembly GCA_025769995.1). Classification (NCBI taxonomy): domain Eukaryota; kingdom Metazoa; phylum Chordata; class Actinopteri; order Siluriformes; family Aspredinidae; genus Xyliphius; species Xyliphius kryptos. The sequence continues at coordinate 6,644,903 of JAOUQT010000026.1, read as the reverse complement.
AGTGTTTTTTTCAGTGGATTGTCTTGCATTGTGTGGCACGGTGACTTAGTGGTTAGCACTTTGCATCTCAGCGCTGAGGATTCCTGGTTCGAACTCCGATTTGAGTGGAGTTTCCATGTTCTCCCCTTGTCTGCATGGGTTTTCTCCAGGTTCTCCAGTTTGCTACCCCAGTCCAAAAACATGGATTTTTAGGTAAATTAAATGCTCTACATTGCCTCGTAGTGTGTTGATGTGTGAGTGAGTGTGTTCTCAGCGATGGGCACCCGTCCTGGGTGTGTCTGCCCGGCGCCCGAGATATTCTCCCCTGGATGGGCATGGGGAACCCCACCGTAACCCGAGTAGAGGAACAAGCGGAAGATAATGGATGGATGTCTTGTATTGCATAAAATAATTTGTGTAAAAAGGTTTAAACAGCGTAGCTGTAATAAAGATGAATCCCGGTAGATCACAATGACCTGTCCACTGGAAAAAGTAGATCTCAGGCCTGAAAAGTGTGGGCACCCCTGTGCTAGACACAAACGAAATAAGGAAGAATATATTCGGCCTTAAAAGTTATAACTAGTTTAGAGTCTGGGTTGTTTTTGGCACCAGAACACGTGTACCTCCATCTGGGTTCATGCTATAAAAATGCAAGTTCAGCAAGCAAGTGAACTCTATAGAGCCAACAGAAAGCCCGAGCGCCCGCAGACAACGAGCTGAATTTAAAGGCTACAAATACGGCGCCGTCGCACTTTCCTTCAGACGTCTGCAGCCCAGAATACAGACAGCATGTCTATTATTGATCAGAGTTTCACCCCGACACGTCATCTCGAGCGCTTCTTTGTGACTGCGCTGCTGATCAATAGGTGCATTTAGGCTGGAATTCATTTGCAGCCTCGCGCCTGTCAGAGTGCTGCTGGGCGGCCATTTGCGCGCATATGGAGCAAGTTGAGAGTGAGACAGCGTCCTCACTTACGTAAACGGCTGATGCATTTTCGGATCAGCCCCCCCCTCCCCTCCTCCTCCTCCTCCTCCTCCTCCTCCTCCTCTTCCTAATTCTACAGCCATCAGCTTCTACCGTGTGCCCTGCACACTTCACCCTAAAGCCCAGATCAGTGAGGGATCAGAACCAGCATTGCTCCTCGGCTCAACTCTCTCTGTCCGGTGCATCAGGAGGATAAATGATCCGGGTGCAATGTGTTTGCGATATCAGATCTTCGCTCCGGTTCGGTTCTTTGTGCTGCACTCCGGTAGACGGGGACGCTTCGGTTTTCTCTGCCGATCTGCCTGAACCCCCCTGAGACTTCGGATGAAACAATGAAACGCTTTCTAAGACGCAAGACGTTGCAAGCTTTCCGACACGAGCGGCGGAATTTGTTTTCTTGTAACTGTACCCAACCACTCACTCTGTCTGTGTGCGCAGAACATCCTTTCATTCTGCGAGCACTTTCCCTTTGAACTGCTGGAAACATTTGATAAGGCGCGCTATTGTCTAACGCCGGTCTCATTCCGCTACACAGCGCAGCCAGCCGACCCGGTTCACGTCCCGCTGCCGGCGGTTCAAAAATCGCCGGCTAGGCCGCAGCTCAATCCTCGGACTCACCTGACTCGCCTCGCACGCTTCAGGTTGCTCTGGCTCCGGCTCGCTGTCCGTTCCTGAAGCGCTGCGGCACCTCTGCTCCGCTCAGTCCCGGCGCCGGCACTGAACACAAAGGCGCTGATTGGGCCTCGGCGTGCGCTCGGCCGCTCGCTCTCTGCCCAGACACGCGGCTTATTGGTCGGCGGCGGTGTCGGAGACGCGCCCCTCTGATCGCCGGTGTTGTTGTGAGTGTCTGGAGGGGAGGGGAGGGGACAAGCAGACTGCCAACTCCGCGGGTTTGTTATGCGCGCCGTGTCAGCGGCGCACTGCGAGCTTACTACTCCACTCACAGATGAACTGTGGACAGCCATATTAACTCCCTCTTCATTCCAGCAGGCACAGCGGCTCCGGCGTTTCCTCCAGCCTCCGTTTTACCATCCCCACACAACAGCACGCACCTTCTCTAACGGTTTACTGATTGAAAAACGAGATAAAACCAACTTTACAAATCGTCGTCGTTCAGCCCCCGTTGTGAGTCACAAACATTATTGTTGTCGCTGACCTGAGGTAACGGGCAACAAAGCATTATTGTCCCCAACGACAGTTTGTTTGTGGACGAATAGAATCAGTCATATTCAATTTGTAACAACGATTCAGACCGCAAAAGTTGTCGCTTTAATTAAATATGAAATAAACGGCTTCAAAAGCTGAATTGGTGAGAAAACATTGTGCTCTTTACACCTCTTCTTGTTGTTTTTTTTACTCACACAACTAATTTAATTGTCTGTGTCGGGGCGGTATTTAAATTAATAAGTATATATTAAGTATATATTTAAACGACCCGAGTTTTTATTGCTGGTGTGCAGTTGAATTCCAGGCATATGTCTGTTACTGCTGGGCAGACATTATTTTTAACCAGTCCTTCTGCTCTGCAAAGGCTACCAGGTCCACCTGTGTCAAAGTTCATATATAAACCCTACAAACATATTTAGTTTCCCATTAAACCCAGCCAAACTGCAACCTTACTGATTTTAAAACATTTAAAACCACAAATGCTTCATATAACAATGCATGATCAAGCTTTCAGTTGAAAATAAGTGAATAATATCAAGATAAACCTTTAAATCTGCATTTACATTTAGTCATTTACATTTAGACTCTTATTCAAAGCAACTAACACAAGTCAGTAGTTAAGGAAAACCCAGCGACACTGTAGTATCATCAAACCTGATCATCCTCATGTCATATTTGACATAAAGATAAAACCGAGTAAGAAAGTTCAATACTGCAAAAATGTTTAAATTATTATTGTTCAATGATTTAAAGAATAAAGTGATCTACTTTGCTTACACACAGAGGAATTTGTCCTCCACAGTTTACTCATCCATGCAATGAAACACACACTGGTGAAGTGAGCACACATGCCTGGTGTGGTGGGCAGCCTGTACTTGGTGGGAGTGGGAATCGAACCAGCGACCTTCAGGTTGCAAGGCTGGTTCCCTAACCACAAGCCTACAACTGCCCCAATGAGGAATTTGCATAAGAAAATTGTAAAATAATACATATGTTGGGTGTTAATGTGAAAAAAATGATGGAAGGTGAAATCAGGTTTTTTTAGTCAATAAAAACTGGTTTCATAAGTGCCCATAAAAAACAGAGATTTTGGAAAGGCTGCTCTTCACAACACTGTGTAATTGAATCATTGAATGTCCAATTGAGAAAAAAAAGGTGATGCTTGGTAAGATGGAAATCTAAATCATATCCAGTCAGGTAGAATGTGTCTAATTGAGAGCAATTCAATACTATTTCACACTCGTTAAGAACTGTGTATTAGTCCACAAAATTAGTAATGAACCAATGGTAACCTCTAAGCAACTGAAAGCCATCCTTATAGTAGCAGTTTTTGTGTTCAACATCAGTACAAAACAATATCTATGGCAGAATTACAAGGAGAATGTTACCGCTTTTCAAAAAGAGCACTGTTGCTCTTTTGACAAAACCCTGAATGCTGTTAAAAAAAGGCTTGTGGAATTTGGAACTTTTTGTCAGGCTTTTTGTGAATTCATAAAAAAAACCTCTGGCAGCAGCCCTTGAATTAAATTTCAAAAGTTAATCGGATAATCACCCTGAAGAATCAGCCTTAAATCAATGTACTAAAAAAATAGTTAAAATTCGGACAACTGTTTAACAGAGTCGTGTAAAGATGAGAAAACATAGCACTCCAGAGTTAAAGTTGTTTTGTAATAATACTAAAACGTTTATGTTTCCTTTTGAAATCATGCACAATAGAACACCTTAATTACAGGTTCCTAAAAGAATTATTTCATTATTATTTAATAATATATTCTGTATTGATTTTTTTTTTGTCAGGAATACCCGAGGCTCATGGTCTGCATATGTTTTTAAACTCTGCTTTACTGGTTCTCTGGTTTTGTTAAACAAATGTGGAAATTTCCATCACTGTAATATTTCCAACAATAACAGTGTTTACTTATAAAAATATGAATGCGATGCAGGCTTCAACATTTTTTGTAAAAAAAAAAAAAAAAGTGTGCCATATGCTACATTCCTTGATCTGAAATCAGAAATAGTCTAACCTACTGCACTTTATGATACATTTTATAAAAGCTTATTTAGTCCTACTAGTGCCGTTGATAGGTCAATTTAGACCAAAGTAGACTAAGGTTTTAGTAAGACATCTTTTTTTCTGATCCATAAAACTTCTGGGGTCCTGGGGCTTTTTTAGTTTTAGTGAAATTGTGTTACTGTCTACGTAAACCTTTGCTTTAAGTTGTTATGTTGTAATTTTTACAATAGTATGTTTTCTTAATATATATCTCCACAATGTTTTCAAACCCCTTAATATATTTTAAGAACATTAACAACAGTTATGTATAAGTAGTGAATAATTCCTCTTATCCTCTGTAAAATTTTCTGAGGTCAATCCTGTAACGTTCAGGTGTAATGTAAACAGCATAGTAAACCAGTTAACATGTGTAATGCAAACAAAACAGGTCCCTGTACTGACCTTTGTGGAATGTCATCATTTAATTTTGAGTTATTCATTCATTCATTATCTTCTGCTTATTCCTTTATGAGGAAAGAACATGGAAGAACATATCGGGCGCTGGGCAGATACACCCAGGACAGGGCGCGAATCCATCGTTGGGCACACACTCACACACATAGCCACACACTCATACACACAATATACAGGGCAATTTATAGCACTCAATTTACCTTGCATCCATGTTTTTGGGATGTGGGAGGAAACCGGGGTACCTGGAAGAAACCCACGCAGACACGGGGAGAACATGAAAACTCCACCCAGATTGGGATTCGAACCGGAAATCCCCAGCGCTAAGAGGCGAACGTGTTAACCACTAACCCACCGTGTCGCCCAATTTTGAGTTATGCCATTATTTATTTACTTTGGAAATAGAGATAGAGATATGTCAACTAGAATTAATTTACGCATATTAATACTTTACATATTATTTATTCATTATTTATTATAACTGTTAAATCACTGCAATGTTTAACTGTACAATTTCTTTTACTATATTTTACTATTTGTACTATTTAAAAAAATGTATTGTTGTATTTGTATTGTGTTTTTCCTATCTATCTATCTAGCCTGTGTCCCATCAGCTGGGTGGAGAAGTGGGATGGACAGGTTCAGGATGGAAGTCTCCCTGGAAAGATTTAATCATCGCATGGACACTTGATCTTTTTTTTTCAATGATCTCAGATTAATGTTACCTCTGTTAGATGACATGAAGAGCAATGTGAACAAAACACCTCTATACTACGGTGCTCCCTCATGTTTTACAGCGGTTACGTAATAAAGACGCACAATGTTGATTTAAAAAAAAAAAAAAAAAATATGTCAAAGTCTGTCTGTCTATCTGTCTATCTATCTGTCTGTCTGTCTATCTATCTATCTATCTATCTATCTATCTATCTATCTATCTATCTATCTATCTATAACAAGCGGGTTTAACTTTTGTCTGAAAAATGTCTGAAACCTTCTAATACTAATTATATAGACTAATAAACGTAGACCTGAAGACTCAGCAGCTGAAGGACAACTTTTTTTTTTAGAGTTTTGGAAATAAATGCAAGAACCAAGCCTGAAGCTGCATTTATATTGAACATGACGCAATTTTTCACGTCATGTGTCTCATATGAGTGATTGCTGATAAACACACACACAAGCAGTTTGACATTTTCTGTAATCATGAGTCAGAGTCACAGAAAATCACATCAACACATGTTAAAAATCACAAAACATTGCTGCAAAACTGTAAGGGGACAAGAGAATGTTGTTAAGTAATGTTTTAAGATATTTTGGCAGGTTACATTATTTGCTTGCATTTGTAGTTTTCTATTGACTTAAATTAGATTAATTCACATAAAATTAGGAAATTTACCAAAATACTAAGACTAAATACACTCTATGTATAGTAATTGCAGGGTTTATTCAGTTTTTCTGTTTTCCTCAAGCAGTCCATGGATTAAACATGGATTTAAGATGAGTAGGCCTATCTAAATTGGCTCTATATAGTGTGCGTTTGTGTGAGTGAGCGTGTTTTATATAAAAGCAAGGTATAAAAGGGCTTGCATTATTGAGAAACAAACAATTCTAATAAATAGTTTGGTTCATAAATGCATTTTTTTAAAGCAAAATTGTTAATAAGCTGGCCTTCTGCACCATAACGTTGATCGCTGAGGAACAGGTTTCTCTAACAATGAAACACTGCAATTTAGTTTAATAAAACCTATGTATTGTATGTGATGCATTGATAAGAATGTGAAGCAGTCAGAGGTGTGTATTATTGTCAATAATGTAGTGGCTGGACAAACAGCTTAGCCAATCAGGTTTAAGGATCGGAACCTATTTTATAATGTATAATGTAACACATTCATAAGCCACCTTTATCTACACCCCACTGTGAAAGGTGTGGAAACACACTGATCTATCACAAGGCAACTGCAGATAGACATTCTCTCTCTCTCTCAGACACACACACATTTTAAGAAATTAGTTTTTTCTGTTTACAGGGAAACAAGTTTTTTTTTTTTTTTAATTCCTGTATATTGTTTATGGACAGTGAAAGTTAAGCTTCTTAAGGAAATCATAGCTGGAAACATGCAGTCTCCACACACAGAATGGACTTTGGCCTCCTGCCCAGGACCTAAACACAGAACCTTCTTTAAGTAAGATAACAGCGCTACCCACTGTGCCATCATGATACTACATGTGTTTGAATATAGCTGTTAATAAAAGCTTAAATCGAATTTTCTTTCTTTTGCTATTTGTATCTGCTATTGCTGAAAATATTTTCATATGCAACAAATAATTAATTACATATGTTGTTTCACCGCCTTTTATTTAAACCTATTATATAGATTACTGCAGCCCTGCCTTATGAAGATGAAGAAAAAAAAATAATACAACTCTTTAGTTAGACATAATGCTATGTTTTACATGACCATAAACAAAAAAACGAAACAGAAGCACGAAGTACACAGAGCTACAATTAAAGATCTGGGGCTGGAGGTACATGTGCACTGAATCACAATGAGCCTTGCAAATGCAAACAGTTATTTTACAATCTTTCTAGTTAGAGATAATGATATTGTTAATGCACAATGGTAAGAACAGTAAACTGATGTGAAATTTACGTGGGGAACTCATGTATGTCAGATATATTCCTTATAAATTTGGCATCCCATCCCTTGACAGATGACTATAAGTAATTCCTCCTTCTGTTATCATCATACAGTGCTGCTCCATTGCACTCTCTACATGCACTGAATTCAATTTGAGGCAAAACGTCTTTTTTGTGATATTTTTTTCTGTCTGCGTTGACTGTCGTAATAATTCTCAAAATGTTCTGTGGTAAAGAAAATAAAAACTACAGGCATGTCTATTGTCAAAAAATAAATGTAATATTTCATTGTAAACATGTTGATAACCTGTTAACACTTATATTTAAATAGACCTTTTTTTTTTTTTTTTACAAAGAACACCACTGTATAAGCCAGCTGAGCTTTTTGTTCTGTGATTCAGGATCAAAACTCATTTAGCACAATTAAAAACCGTTACTTACGGGGCTACCAGCAGAGGACAGTATATCCTACAAATTTCATTTAAAAAACATTGGTAAGTAATACAGAGCGTTTCGCTATAATACGTCACGTGCAACGACTGCAACATTAAATTACAATATAAACTAAACAAAAGTGTCAATACAATGGGATTGAAGATAAAAGAACATTATTTTGGTAGAATTTGAAGTTAATGGTATTAATAACGCTTGCTTTCATAGAGATTCAATAGTAAACTTACCTGCAGAGGGCAGTACAGCACGTTAACCAGATGCATTTCAAAGGAAATACTCTATTAGTCTGTAAGGGATTAAAAACATATTTGTTTTCTGTAAAATCAAAAATCTTACAGAAATTATTAAATCTGTTTATATTGACTTATGTTGTTAAAAAGCATTACATTATTAACTGTAATAAATACGTTTGCAATGACATTGAAACACGTTTAATTAGGAAAATTAAACCAAAATATGTCCATAATGGGCGGAAGAATTTCCGGTTTGAATCCCAATCTGGGTGGGGTTTCCATGTTTTTCTCGTGTCTGCGTGGGTTTTCTCCCACAGTCCAAAAACCTGGCTTCAAGGTAAATTGAATTCTGTAAATTGCCCTGTATAGCGTGTGGATGTGTGTGTAAGTAAGTAAGTAAGTAATTATTTATTTATATAGCGCTTTTTACAACAGTGTTTCGTCACAAAGCAGCTTTACAGAGTCCAAAGCCTAAACCCCCAAAGAGCAAGCCGAAGCAACAGTGGCAAGAAAAAA